>JAQMYG010000002.1:22217544-22267649 GCA_030014215.1 Clariallabes teugelsi | reverse complement strand
ACCCCAGTTACGCTGGGATATGCGAAGAAGGAATTTCACTGTGCTCTAATGTATATGTGACAAATAAAGGCTTAACTAACTTAACTTAACTACTGATCAGAAGGTCCCTGGTTCAAAACCCCAGTGCCACAGTTGGGCCCTTGAGCATGACCCTTAACCATCGAGTGTTCAGTTGTATAATGTGAGGAAATGTAAATTGCTCTGGATAAGCACCCCTGCCAGATGCTTTAATGGTTCCACAACATTAAATCTAACTACAAAGATGTTTCCAAGCAGTGAGGGCCTGTTTTTTCTTTTGTTTAGTTAGGAATCTATCCTAAATTCTAATCTTCACAACACATGTTTGTGGATGTGTCTCATGGCACAATGGATGTTTCTGATGATCTCAGTAAAAGCACTGTTGTTGCCCATCTGGGTGGAAAGTGTTACAGAACAATCTCCAAAGAATCCGGATTTCACCAATCCATAGTCAGACAGATTGTGTACAAATGGTGGAAATTTACGACAGGGGTTACTGTCCTCAGAAGTAATCAACCAACAAAGATCACTCCAACAGTGAGGTGTGTAATAGTCTGAGTGGTCACTAAGCAACTAAAGGGATATCTCACATTGGCTAATGTTAATGTTTATGAGTTCACTATCAGGACAACAATGGTGTGCATGGCAAAGTTGCAAGGCGGTATCTACGACTCTCCAAAAAAAAAAAAACATTGCTGCCCATCTACAGTTTGCTAAAGATCATGTGGACAAGCCAGAAATATAGTGAAAGGATGTTCTATTAATGGGTGAGACCAAAATAGATTTTTTCAGCTTAAATGACAAGAGTTATATTTGGAGAAAGGAAAACACTGAATTCAAGCAAATAATAAAAAAAAAATTATCCCATGTGTAAAACATGGGGCTGTTTTGAGCCTGTTTTTCTGCATCTTGGTCAGGTCAGCTTGCCATCATTGATGGAACTAGGAATTCTGAATTATACCAATGAATTCTAAAAGAAAATGTCAAAACATCTGTTTGAGAATTGAATCTCAAGAAAAAGTGGGTCATGCAGCAAGACAACACAAGTCGTTCTGCCGAATAACGCTTAAAGAAGACTAAAGTTAATGATTTGGAATGGCCATGTCAAAGTTCTGACCTTAATTTTACTGAAATGTTGTGGAAGCTGGGTCCTGAAGTGAGTAGTTCATGTCAGAAAACTCAAGAACATCCCAGAGTTAAAGCTGTTCTGTACGAAGGAATGGGTTAACATTCCTCCAAGCTGATGTGATGAGGACTGATCAACAGTTACCAGAAATGTTTGTTGCAGTTATTGCTGAACATCACACCAGATACTGAAAGCAAAGATTCACATACAGTAATTTTACCACACAGAGATGTGTAATAGTGTTATTCCATTTTCCTTTATATATAAATGACCAAATGTAATAATTTGTCTTATTAAAAGATCTTACTACATTCTACAATTAGTTAAAAATGTTCAATAACCATTATAATAAATGAAACATTTGCATACATGTACTTATTGTACCTACATACTATACATGTACCATACCCAGACAACAAAATCTGAAAAGCATTGATGTTTGCGCTAGCACAGCTGTATGAACGAGGCTTATCGTATTTGAACATTTACAGCGGATCAAGTAAATCCATTCATGTAACCCAGAGCCTTAACCGTTTGTGCCACCGCCACCCAAGCTCATGGTTTGTTAATATTAACTACTGCCTTAAATAACATTGACTAAGAGAACTTAAAAATGTTGTAAGAGTTACTTTCTATTCATCGTGGATTTGTTATTCATTTAAGGATTAAATCACTTCTTTTCATAATTCACAATCTAAGTTATTGTGTGTAAGAGGGTGTCCCACAGAGATCGATTACTCGTATGCAATGTTTGTGGGTCACGTGATCATTTCTGGGAAAGTGTGGGATATCTCTTCCCCTCGTAAAAATGATCCCAAATGGGATGTCCACATGGATGGATTTACTTGATGAATGCATACTTGGAAAGCAAGCCTATTGTTGAGTGTACATCTGTCAACACTTGATATGAGAATTTGTTTGCCTGGTGTCTTCTTCCAAGTTTGCCAACTGAAGGGATACTGCAGCCTATTCTCAAGACGAACTGTTGACCAGTGAGAAATGCTTAAAATACATTCTTAGTGTACTTTAGTCATATGACTTGGACTGATGAGGCCCACATGAGGCGCACTAAAATAGCAGGGTCAGTATTCTCAAGCATGGATAATGCATTCATCAACACTACCCATGGAACAACTCAGTAGGAAACAGCATATCCTTTTAAAGAGAGGTCATGGAATCACTACCTTCTCGTTTCATTGTACCCCCTGGCTGGGTCTAATGTGCCATTGTGGAAAACTGAGTTCAAAAGTTTAATCATGCAAAGAAGAGCAGGGTAAGATCAGAAAAAAAACATAATGGTGTGATCTTACAGTACAAGCATCAAGGAGCATAATCTGCATCATGATGTGAGCCTCTGTGGTGTAAATCAAAACCACAGGCAGGTCTGTGTGACCTTCTTTGTCCCTGTGGAGCTTGGAGACCTTTTAATAGGACCCTGGCCTCTGTTAATGCAGCATCAGGCAGCTTGCCCAGTCTTTTAAGTAACTTTTAAATCTTAAATAGGCAAGTTTCTCTGAATTAAAAATAAAATTCCCCTCCTCCTCCTGGGTTAGATTCTAGTTAACTGAAATAAATGGACTATTAGGGCTTAGTCCGCCCTGTCTATAAAAAATAAATAAATAAAACACTGTTGTAAATGTATTTTTTTTATTTGATTAATTTTAGGTTTATTTTAGTGTGGAACTAAGCAAAAGTGAGCGGTCATAAGAAAAATACCCAGAATGGTACAAGGATATAACCTAGTGCTTATTTCTTTCCATTTAGGCAGAAATTTAGGCCTAACTAGTCTGATTAGCACTGTGGCCTCACTCCTCCAGGGTCAAGGGTTCGATTCCCGCCTCTGGCTGGGTACGTTTCCCATGGGATGGATGGATTTCCTCCAAGTACTCCGGTTTCCTCCTACAATCCAACAACATGCAGGGTAGTCTAATTGGCATTGTCCATAGTGTGTGAGTGTATATGCTCGTGTGCCTTATGATGGCCCGGCACCTCTTCCAAGGTGTACCCTGCCATGTCCCCCAGTATAGAAAATGAGTGAAAGGGGGTGAGTCCTAACAGGCTTGATTGAGACAGCAGGCATGTGTACAAATACAGTTTCGGTTATAACGAATGTACAGTAAACAAGGCCGATTATTTACTCGATAATTCTTTTTTCCCCACAAAATGCTTTTGGAGGATTAAATAAAAATAGATAAACACACATTGTTAAATCGAAGTAGAAATTAAACAAAAAAGGCAGACCACAGGAGTATAAACATGACATCAGACGTTACAGACTTGAAACAAATGGCGAATCATGATCGCAGCTGCTTGTGTCTGCATGTGCGTGTGTGTGTACAAAATTTTGCCCCACAGCATTTGATGTCATCAGTGAGGACCTTTGGTATCATGCATTGCTCAGTTTCATTGTCAAGCTATTTATAGATGTTAGATTTTAATCCTCTGATCTAATATCATGCTCAGCCTCTTGCTCAAGTTTGCCCACAATCCTCCTTGTGTCCTTGCTCATCGGTACACCTTGTCTATATCATTTCCCTGCACACCTGCACCACACTGATGCCTTTGAGCCTTTTTCATTATAATTTGCAAGTTACCTCCCACTGCATTTAACTGTGCATCTCATTATAATGCTCATCTTTGTGCTTCCGTTACTAATGTCTCGTTTCTTATTTCTCCCCTAGCCTAATTCTACCTGCTCCTGATTTTGGGATTCATAGGAGAGAAACTTAAACCAAACCTTCACTCCGTTATAACCTGGATTGAGTTTTGTATGCTGTCTGTTTACCATCTGACCACGTCTGACACTTGAGTCTCCTGACCTCACATCTTCAATTAGACAAATTTACTCTCCTTAACTGAAATGTAATTAGTTTTTCCAAGTACAACTCTATTAACATTTGAACTCCCACTCTGTTGTCTCATCAGCTCTGTTTGCTCTATTGGCAGCAATCATTATTATCAATTCTTGTTTCCTATGGACACTGAAACTCACTGACATTGTGCCACTGGAAGCCTTTTAAACCCTTTTTGAGGTTTTAGCTTGTTTTAGGTTTTTTTTAAATTATTATTATTCTGCCTCAGGGAGTCTTTCATCACACTGCAATGGGATTAGTTACAGTACAATGTTGCACACCATTTGGATCTAGGATTCGAAATCTCCAGTGGTGTGGCATTTTACTTCAGCTAATCACGCCATTTTTGATTTCATAAGCATTGATCGGGTCTCCCCTAGTCATAATAACAATAATACAGAACTTGCTTCCATTACTACTAAATCCTACTCGCTCGCTCATTGACAACATTCGGGATTGAATAATTAATTCAATTTGGGATGTTAAGAATGCATCAGCATACTGTATGTCTGCATTTTCTATTGTTTTATAATTGTTCTATAACAGGAATGGGAATGACCAGGGCTCTCCCGGCACAATATCACCACAACACGTAGGTTCCCATTCAATTTGTATAGCATTCAATAGTATTTTTTTCAGTATTAATATATCACTTAATTTTTAATAAATAAATAAATAAACATAAGATAAAAGAATCATGATACGTAACTAAATACATTTTCTCCATTTATACTCTATAAGCTTATCTGATTGAGTGGGATAAGGAAAATTACAGCAAATTTGCTATTATTAATTCAGTATTATTAACTCTCTTTTAACTCTATATTATATTTAGTGTTGGTCACTGATCATGCTGAAGATTCATGCACTTCTAAGTGTATTCTATATTAAACTGCTATTTTTGTAACATGGTTGTATAAATGTGCACAACCCTTAATTTATACTTGTAATGCTTATAATTCGGGATTGAAATTATACTAGGTGTTTTTGGTGTTTTGAGTCTGAACTTACCATATCTTGATTTTGCAGAAAATGCCCGTATCCCTGGAAAAAATCTCCAGTTTCATAGAATTAAGAAGGCATTTTCTGTAAACAGCCCACTTCAAGTCATTTCACTCTTTACATCATGTCTATACCTTTTTTCCATCAGACTAATTAAAAAAATTTTGTTTGCCTTTTGCCCAGCCTCTGTACCCATAACTCAGTCATGTGAAGAATATGATAACTTCCTCTCATCTCTCATACAGTAGGTATTTGGTGAAATTAGTTTCTAGATACTGTATTACTGCACCTCATTTACTGTAGCTGGACATGATGACTTTTTGTTTTGTCCTTTCTTCAATTTTGGAGGGACGTCCTGTTCTTGGTAATTTTTTCCCGTTTTGTGCGGTTTTCTCCACTTATTATTGATCTTCATGATCTTCCATGGTTCAGAAGTTCTTTTGTACCCCTTCAATCAGTAGGAATATTTATGTTTTGTAAACTTGTTATACAGTAAGTCATGGCACAGCAGTCGGATATAGCTGATAAGAAATGGTGCATCCTTACAGCATTTGGGGTTAAACTGAAAAACGTTGTTAATGACAGGTATATGCTAACTACTGTTGAAGATGAGTTTGAATGTGATTGGTTAACTCGGTCAAATGTCCCATTGGTGCTGGGTGCTTTATTATCAAGAGTAGACTTTATGTCTATTGTTTTTGGTTTAGGAGATTTAATAATTTATAGATTTTGCGTAAACATATGTGCATAAGTTCTGTAAGGTGCAACTAATTTTTGGTTAGTATGTCTGAATTAGAACATAGCTCTTCAAAAGGTCCATGCCTAAGGTTCATGAAGGTTTAACATCCATCAGTCTTCTTATACTGTAGAAACCAAATCAAGCATAAATTTATACTTTCTTTTTTTTCTTTTGCCTAAAAAGTACTTTATTTTATTCCTCAGAAATAGAGTTACTCAAGCTTGGCAAACAAACCAATAGTTAATAACTAGTTCACAACTTTTGTTTGTTGCATCTACTCTTTATTTTCTCTTGTTGTTCACATTGCAGCTCTGATCTTAGTCTCAGGGTTCTTTCACAACATCTTGGTACATTTGACCCCAAAGTTCAGTATGTTGGGATAATGTGCATAGTCTGTATCATGCCCAATCATGGATCAGTGTATCCTGCTTGAGAACACCTGAAAAGGTAGTCTTGAGCATGGTACATGGTATCTTTGTGTTCATTGGCGGCTCACAAACCAACTAGGTCATACTGCCGCCTGCTGTATCAGAGACTGTAAATAGTCCAGTGGAGGAGTGGGGAATGGGGATCAATCGTTCCTGGGCAAGATCCTATCAACTCTGCCTATTGTGAAAGCAGTCTCAGTTTTTGCCTTGTGGTTCAGTTTAACAAAAGTGAAACATTTTTAAAGCATCCTGTATGCCAAAATATGCAACAGGTTTGATTCATTACCTACACTTAGGTTGATTCAGGGTCAAATTTTTCTCACTGCAATTAAAACAGAATTAAATGTGCAGCATTCTCAGCTGCCAAAACAAACCGGACAGAGAGGGAAATTACACCAGGGTTCAATTCAAACAAGCTAAATACTGCATAAATGAAGGCAGTCTTAAAGGGAACATACTGTATTATGCAAAATTCACTGTTTAGGCATTTTAAACATACAGATATATAAAATGTCTGTAAGCAAGCAAAAATTTAAGAAAACCTTGCCTGCTCTTTATCCTTTTTCAATGTATGTATTGGCTTGGGTTAAAACAAGCTAGAAAGATTCCCCTAATTGGGATGTCATATAGGAAATGCCGCATGCTCTTGCTGCATTGCTCTACAACAGCTCATTTACATACTGTATACACTGAAACAGCGCAACTGGAGAATGAGTAAAATAAATTCAGCTGGAGCATTAACAGATACACTATGGTGGAGCTCTGAGACCTGCGTTAACTTGTTAAAGAAACTGTAAAATATGGGACCTTTGAGTTTAGTGATGACACTATACGACTTAGTGATGTTGAAGTCTGAACATTTTCATTCCAGATCAGCCCAATCATTAACCACTAAGCCTTCTTGAGCCTTCCACTACCAAAAGTGTGGTGTTTTGAAACACTTTATAGGCAAAGAGCATATCCTTATTGAATATTGCAGCTTATTAGGATTTTCAACAGATATATCACTTTAACACTTGAGATTTCTTATTTATTCTTTTTTCGCCACTGGCTTTTCTGCATTACAAGAAAAAAGTGACTCTTTTTACTCTGCAAGATTCTCCCCGCACTCTTTTCTGAAGTATGCCATTAGGTTATGTATAGCCTGAGGAGAAACCCTATGCACTCAGTTATCAATGAAAAAGACTTGCACTTGACAAAAACTGACAAACAGGTATGACTCTCTGAGTGGTTTCTGTTTCAAACCACTAAGCCCTAAAATCGCAACGAAGTATGTTAGGTTACATAAGAGGTAAACTGTGTACAATGTCTCAGAAGCCTGCAGTGGTGCCTCCAGGAACATCAATGGAATTTATTCTACTTGAAGTGTCTGGTTGAGCATGATAAAACGGAACACTTTGAACAAACTTTCTTTTTATTCCCACATAAAGTAAAAACTTTCTAAAAGGAACGTTCCGCAGGATAGTCCTTAGGATTCAGAGTTATCTTCAGGCCCACTCCCAGGGTCCTAACCTCATGTGGGTGGTTTCTAAAAGTGAACGTGTGTTGGAAAAGCTTGCTGGGATTCTTGTCCCTTTCCTGCGTATCTTCCCCTGGCTGTCAGGTCAATCTAATCTGATTGGAGTGTAATAGTGAGAGGTATGCTGCAGAGTGATGGTGACTGGTTGATGCGAGACCTAACACATCGCTCTCTTTTCCAACAGCCATTGTAGGAGACTCTTATGATATCCAATCAACAATGATGGGACTTGCCATGACTTCTGCCATTAGCAGCCATCAGCAGCTCAGTAATAATAATGCAATCAGAGATTGTCACTAGCTTGGCACAGTAGGAAGAACTGAAGAGTCGACTGAGAGACATTTGCATAGTGACAAGTGACTGAACAACTTCTTGATTATTTCTCTTTATGTGCGGTTTCTGGGCACATGGCGACTCAGCGGTTAGCACCGTTGAAGGGTTGAAGGGTTTAACCCTTTGTGCATGTTGTGCTTTCTGGGTTTTCACCTACAACAAAGATATGCATTGTAGGCTAATTGGTGTTCCCAAATTGCCATTAGTGTATCTACAGTAAGTGTGTGTCTGTGGACTGTGCTGTCCCCTGCTCTGTGCCCTGAGCTCCCTGGGATATTCTTCCAGGCGGTAGGTGATCCTACACAGTAGAAGCAGTAAAGAAAATGAATGACTACTGCTAATGGTTTGTGTGGAGTGCAGTCAGAAACATGAGAAGACTTACTTTTCTGCTAGTTGAAGTCACAGTCCCATGTGTTCTCTCCATCTAGTATCGGATTTAGCTCCGTAGAAACCACACTCTTTCTCTGTGTTTGCAAGATAACATGAGAGAATAAGCTAGGATTTGCAGCATGGTTGAAAGTCTATGGGACCTTAAAATTTGGAGATACTCTTGATTGCACTAATCCTTGTATTGAATTTAGAAAACGTGGCTCATCCGAGGTGGTCAGGCTCATGTAGCCAGACAAGATACTATGTGCTGCCATATACAGATATTGTTAAGAAAGGGTATAAGGGAATGTTGAGGGCTGCCGGTAAATCCAACAGTTTATGCAGTTATGACAGAGTTGGGCTAGCACCCAAACAGCTGTGTAAATTCCCGTTAAATTTGAAAGAATTTCCAGTTGAACAATGTTGGCTAGTATGATAAAAAATGAAATGCCATTTACAGTAAACCAATCAACTCCATGAATGAGTCCCATAATGCTGTCTAGCATTTTTATGTAGACTAGTATGTATGCAACATTCAGAGATCTGGTTTGGAAAAGAGGTGCATCACAAGTTACAAAAACATCACTTCCAATAGCCCAACAGACATGGGAAATATAGTCAGATTTAACGACCTGTGAAGTATGACCACATTATGTCCCTATGCACCATCCTATCGTGTCCACCAGTGTTTCTCACCAAAGTTCATTCAGTCCCCTGTGATGCCTATGTATAACCTTTCCCACTCAGCTGCTTATTTTGCTTTTTATGGGATTTTTTGCTCAAGGTTGGTCTTTTTCCTTGCTGTATACAATAAAATGAAAAATGTCTGGGTCAAGAGAACACGGTTACAAGGTTAGTTAAAGATCAAGTGTAATGCAAAAGAGCTTTGTGATCTACAGTGCTACGGTTCAGTAAAATGACCGAACAAATGGCCGTGTTTGCGAAAACAAATAGGGGGTCAGGATCAAGAGGCTCGCTTAAAGCAGGCCTGGCATTACTGGAAGAACATGACATGATGCATGAACTTGTTTGCTTCCAGATTTCCTCAGATTCAAGTCATTAACTTTGAAATATGCAGTGGAGCCTCACCAAATGAGCTGGATGCACCCAAAAAGTCTGTTTGCTACTACAACAGCCGCAAAGGGCGATTGGATTTTAAAGCCCGGGTTCTGTATATCTACAGTATAACACAGCAATGCACCGTGCCAGGAAGTGACAAATCTCAGTCCCAATGCATGGAATTTGGCATTCTGTATCCGTCTGTAAATTCTCAGAGGATTATCTGGGGGGTAGTTATCTTGAGCCCAGTATGTTAGGTGATTGAATGTATGCTAATCTCAGCAGTATTCCATTTCTCCCCTCCCCGCCAGTACAGTGTGCCATGTAGCAGGTGTAGGAAAAGTACAAATTCCTTATTGTAATAAACCATAGACCTTTCCATCCTGTTCAAAAGTATCCACGTTTTTGGAACAACACGGTGTGCACATTTTTTCCTCTTATTTACTAATGCAATTAGTAATTTATACACATAGCGACAAATTATTTTCAGTTCGCACTACAGTATGTCTGCTCCACAGTGAGCATTATCAGTCACTCAATATACTGTATAAAGATTGTGCTTAGATTACTAAGACGAATAGTAAGTGGTACAACAGAAGTGGTAGTCTGTTTAAACAGATGTTTGTGCTCACAAGACTGATGTTGCTTGCTAGCTGACTGATGTTGCTATGCAATATTTGCATTTTTATGCGTGATAAGGTTTCATTTCAGCAGAGGTTTCTGATATCTAAACAATGCCGTAACCTCTATATGAGCTGCAATATTGGTATAACTGAATACGAATACATTATTTGGACCGAACTGATGACGTGTTTTCAACACATGAATACAAATAGGAAAAGTTTTGTTTTGTTTCTTTGCCAGAAAAGTTTACAGAGCATCTGGGTGAGACTCTGATAATACACTAATGTGCTTATCCCAGTGTTTTACTGGTACTTGGATACCATCAATATAGAATGCTTTCTTAGTACACCAAAGCCATGCTGGAACTCCTTTAACGCCCCAAAAATGTGGAAATGGCTTGGAGCGAGGTCAAGGCTGTACCGGATGTGACTGTAAACTCCCAGCTGAGTTCCTGTAATACGCAAGTGGTGATGGTGTTTGTGAATGATTGTGTGTACAGTTCCCACAAACAGATGCGTCTCTTCTGCAAGTTGGCAACAAGTTATTCTTCGATTTGCCAGGATCAGGTGTTTGAAGACCTGGGAATGGCGATCCTGGCTGAGGTGGCACGGAGCTCACAGCAGTTGTTCCTGTGAGCATTTAGTGATTGGATCGGCTGATCCTTGCAAATCGATGGATAACTTGTCTCCAACTTGCAGAAGAGATGCATCTGTTTTGTCTGTTCAGTTTGACGCCTTCATTTACAAGTCCCCAGTTAGACAAGTGCCCCTCAAATTTTGTGAAATGGGACTAAATTGGTTAGAAAAATATTACAGGCTAGTACCAGCAAAAATAATATACAGTACAAACACACTTGTCTTGCATGCAGCTAGTTGGGAGCAATTATTGAGTGGAGAGATGTAGCATAATGGTAAGATTAATATTTCATTTTACAAATAAGCAGGTAAAAAAAAACCTTTCAGACTTAGAGATTTCCTCTAAATATAGATAATGATACTGCATCTGTACTGTAATGAGAAAAAGCAGATACAGACTTGGATGCAGATGGTGTCTTCAAGTGAACTTTTTTTTTGTGCATACATTCTGTAAAGAAACACCCTCAGATCAAGCTAATTTATTCCACCTTCTCCATACCAGTTAAAAATGAAATTTAAAAAAAGGCTGAGATACAATACAGTGCATTCAGGACATTTCCTTACATTAATGCATTTTAAATCATTCACTCACCCATTCGCTATACCGCTTACAGTCATGTTCAAAAGTTAGTACATTAAAAAAAATCACAAAAATCATTTAATCATAGTGGGTCTTACCGTCTGTGGCAAAAAATAACATAATTTTCAACGTGCCATTATTTATTTAACAAAATTGAAGCCAAGAGGATAAGTTGCAGCCAGGTGCTGCTAATCATCGGCTTTTGATTAATTGATGAGATGTGCAGACCCCTATTAAAGCAGAAGTTTTGGCATTTTGCTGATCTGGAGCATTCAGGCATGTGTTAACACAATGCCAAGAGGGAAAGACATGAACATGGACGTGGTCTTAAAGAAGCAATTGTTGCTGCACATCAATCTAAAAAGGGTTATAAAATCACTCACTCATCATCTATATCGTTTTATCCTGTATTCAGGGTTGCGGAGGGCCTGGAGCCTATCCAAAAAAGACTTAGGGCACGAGACACCCTGGCCAGGGTGCCAATCCATTGCAGGGCACAAAAGCATACTGTACAGTATATAGGTGTGTATGATGTGTTACATACACTACAGGCAATTTGGGAACGCTGATTAACTTAATCTTCAAGTCTTTGGAGGAAACTCACCAAGCATGGAGAGAACATGGAAACTCCACGCATGCGCACATTGACGGAAATCGACTCTGGCTGGGAATCGAACCTGGAACCTGAAGGTGCAGGGCGACTGTGCCAACCATTACACCACTGTGCAGCCATTATAAAATCGTTTCTGAAACATTTGAAGTTCTACATTGAGAGAGGTTGTTCACAATTGGAAGGCAATACAGACATTTTCCAGGAGACGTCTTCCCAGGAGTGGATGTCCCAGCACATTCACCCCAAGGAGTGGTACACCATTCATGGGGTGCCAGTCCATTACAGGGCGCACAAGCATCCATATTCCCATACTACAGGCAATTTGGAAATGCCAATTAGAAGGATTAGAAGGATAATCTGCAACCTTGAGGAAACCCACCAAGCTTAGAGAAAACATGGAAACTCCTTGCACACACACAAGGAGGGTCTCAAACAAGGCCACAGTGCTAAACATTACACCATGTCACCTATTATTAAACCAACAGGATCTAAAAAAAAAAAAAAAAAAAGTAATGAACTGGAGTGATGTACTGTGGATGAGGTTGAGGAACTATCAGATGCAGAATTCACTGACCATGCCATTTCTGCCTCTGGATTTTCTAAATGTTTTATAGTGTTTCCAGGGGCGTAATGGTAGGATTAATATTTAATTAAAAAGAACAAACAGAACAAGAACAATAACAACAACAAGAAAATGCTTTCAGGTTTTACTCCCGAATGCAGTTACTGTTTGTAAGGCGCTGTCCATGAGAACTAAGCCGATACAGATGGTGTCATTGCGTTACCAGAAGTGCTCCACGGAAAATGGAACTCTAATTAATCTTCATAACTACACTGAAGCAGTAAATAAAAAGTCCTGCAAACAATTTTGCTGGATGTGCACATCCTGAAAACAATTCCCTGAGATAAAGTTCATTTACTTCACTTCATCCACTCCAGTTTAACATTAAAACTCGGTCAGATTTAGCTTTAGATATGCTGTTTTAACATACAGTACACTGAGTATATTTTATCACATTTAATGCTATTATTATCTATCCTATCCTGAGTGTACAGTAATGGGCTAACATCTTACACCCCAAGTTTTATATTTTGCTTTTTTGCTTGTAAAGAGCCAGACATTCTTGTATTTTTAATGCAGTCTTGAGGAACAGTTCTCCAGGTTTCCTGAAGGACTTATTGACTTTCATTTTTGCTCATTTTCCATCTAGTCCCTGTGCCAGTTTTAGAGGAATGTTTCATGTGTGTTAGGTCTCACAGTGATGTATGAATCATTGAAGCATAAAAAAAACATCTTACTTAAGGCATGAATCAGTGAGAAACAGCTGCAGATGATGACGGATGATCAGGACGGTGATTAGCACACTGCTGATGCTGAATGGTTGGAACAGATGAGAGGGGAAATGAGGTTGCTGCTGAGGTCGTTACATAAACAACCAATGTTCAAACTGTATCCTTAAGTACTTTGCAGCCTGTCACAATAGAACATTTGTTCCCATTTATTTAAATAATCTACATAATTAAATGTAATTTCATTTAATTTGAATAAATGAGAGGTGGCTCAGGACTTTTGTACAGTACTGTATTTAAGAATTAGCTGCAGTGGTGATGGAAAAGTTTATATTTGTGCCTAAATTTGACCAAAAACATCAACTGAATTTAAATCAGCATAAGGTGATTTCAATTAATGGGTGTTTTTTTTTTTTATTATTTTTTTTATTTTTTTTAAAGAACATGAATCTATCAAACTGAGATACAGTTTGTGGATGTGTATCATGGCTTGAACAAAAGATGTTTCTAAGGACCTCAAGAAAACAGAACAAGGCTGGAAACCACATGCCCATGTGAAAATAAATAATTCATTGGGGTAAAAAAAAATCACATCAAATCAAAACAGTTGTGTGAAATGAATCATGTCAAAATAAATGGATCATGTGAAAAGAAATCCGATGTGAAAATGAATGAATCATGTAAAAATCGCATGTGAAAAAAAACAACAATGTCAGCATGTTTAAATTTCACATTGTGCGATTATTCGCGTGTGAAGGTCTCGTGACATTTGTGCAAGAGAATCAATTCTGTGTGATTAATTCGATTCAACAAATAATATTAATTTCTTTGGTAAATCAGATTGAGTTAAATGCTGATTTTTATTAAATCAGGTGCTTCAAACTCGGATTGGGGGAGAATCCACATCTTTAGTCTTTTACGAGGTCACCTATTACCTTGACGCCACTCTGTTTCTGTATACATCATCCCATGTCAATTCACATTAATGCAGTCAGCGGCTTTGTAGGCAATTCTGGTTCAGCAGTAAACTTCAAAGAGCTCATTTGCACTGTCGGAGAGACCCAGTGATCCCTGAGCTCCTTGTTGGATTTGTTATCTGTTTTGAAGTCTAGTCATAGGGTTCCAGCAAATCAGTCATGTCATGCAAATGATGAAACAGTGGAAAACTGTTTCACACTCACACACCCACCCACACACTCAAACTGACCATGGGATAATTGAGAAGTGCATTTTTTTTCTCCTCAAGCAAGAGCATATTATTTGTTCGACGGTTAACTGCTTAATGTGGGTTCAATAAGGAGAGCTCTTTACTTTACTTGGCTTTTCAAGCTTTAGCATCTGAGTTTTTTTTTTAAAGAGACTCGTATAAGAAGAAACACTGTATGCAGAGTTCTCTACTACAGTATATGGTACAAATAAAAATAATTAATTATGAGATTTAGCTGGCGGCACGGTGGTGTAGTGGTTAGCGACTTGTACCTTCAGGGTCTGGGTTCGATTCCTGTCTCTGTGTGTACATGGAGTTTGGAGCATGTTCTCCACGTGCTTGGTGGGTTTCCTCCGGGTACTCCGGTTTCCTCCTACAGTACCACAATTGCCGTTTCCAAATTGCCTGTAGTGTGTGAATGAGTGTGTGAGTGTGTGTATGTGTGTGTGCCGTGCAATGGATTGGCACCCTGTCCAGGGTGGGCCCCGCCGTGCCCCAAGTCTCCTGGGATAGGCTTCAGGCCACCCGCGACCCTGAATACAGGATAAAGTGGTATAGACGAGGAGTAAATGAGATGAGATTCAGATATGATTAGATAAATAATTCTAAGAATATAACAAGTTAGATGGTCAAATGTATGACCAATCATGAGCAACATGTTCTCATTCACAGTGTCATGCATTTTCGGCTGCTTTCACACTTGAGGCATGGATCCGAGAACATCCGACCCCAAAACCTGCTACATTTGAGAAGTGTGAACACTCTGCACCCTGCCCGGGCAGGATCAGCATTCTGTGCTTGGTTTCACGAAAGGTGATCTTGAGCATAGTACAGTGTCTAAAACAGACATGAAGGCTAATTAGCCAGCTACAATTAAAATACCCAAGGAAGATATGTGGTCAAAAACAACCCTTAAACTCTTAGTGAAATCAAATCCTAAAAGACAGCTATGTTTAAAAGTAAAAGTAAGAGCATTTCTGAGGATGAATGAAGAGAAAAAGCTGTGGCTAAACAGATGTGTAGCCTTAAGAAAACCACTTACCACTGAGGCCAATTTAAAAAAAAAAATTGCTAGAAAGGACTGAAGAAAAAATCATGTGCTCTGATGTGTCCAGATTCACCCTGTTCCAGAATCATGCCCGAATCAGCGTAAGAACTGAGGCAGATGAAGTGATGTCCATCAAACCTAGTGCCTACTGTTAAGCCTATGGGGACAGTGTTATGATCTGGGGTTGCTTTAGTTGGTCAGGGCTACTGTGGGTTCAGTAACATTATGTGCCCAAAAACGAGATGATAAATGAATATACTGAATTACAAGGTGGATTTTTTTTCTTCCCTAATGACACAGGAATATTTCAAGATGACAATGCCAGGATTCATCAGGCTCAAATTGTAAAAGAGTGATTAAGGGAGCATGAGACATCATTTTAATGCATGGATTTGCCACTACAGAGTCCAGACCTTCAGCCCCTTCAGAATTTTTAGCATGTGCTGGAGAAGACTTTATGCAGTGGTCTGACTCTCCGTCATCAATGTATAAGATCTTGGAGAGAAATTAATGTGACTCTGGATAGAAATAAATACTGTAACATCACATAAGCTTATCAAAACAATATCATGGCTGTAATCAAAGCAAAAAGTTCTTCAATAAAATATTATTATTAATATTAAGTGTATGCTCTCACATTATGGTGCCTTTAAGGTTATACCAAAAATGTACCCACTGAATGTTTACAACAGAAAAACAATTTAAAAAAATGAATAAATAACCTACACTTTATCATGTGGTGGATTAGATGCACTGCCCTGATGTTAACCCTAAAATAATCCACACTACTGAAGTGAATAAATAAACCTCATCCCAATACGCATGAGGCAGGCTGTTAACATACCAACATGCTGCACGTGGCTGTGCCAAGTGATTAGTGTGTAACTGTCCCTAACACAGTGTGTGGCAGAGCTATATTTAGAAACCACATTAGCTATTCTGTTTCAATTACAATCCACTAAATGTTCGTTGACTGGCGGCCAAAAAAACAGTTGTAACAACAGGCGCATGTACAGTAAATGATCAGTTGCTTGTTTTCAGTCATTCATTCATGTGACACTCCTACCACTAGCACCATCACGTTTGTGACATGGGAAACGCTTTAAGAGCGATCATACTGTATATTTACAAATCAGTGGAAACAACACTTATAGCATTTTAAAATATTTAGATGCTTCCCGTGACATCTACAGTAGTTAGGACTGCTATCATCTTTCTTTCTTACCCTATATATTACTGTACAGTATCACAGTTTTTTTCCCCAAAAAATATGCAATGTGGTCAGATCTTCTTTACAATCATTTATGAAGGTGTATCTGACAGTGGAATAATGTGGAAGCTTTGCAAAATGTTTAAATAAATTGTAACTTGATAAATGAGCGAGGTCTTGAAATACAAGTAGTACGCTTGCGTTTTGTTTTCCGGGCGTTCTGTGATCATGCGCTGGGGGATTGTGGGAATCAGTGCACGTGCGTCACTCATACAGTCATCATCCGTGTATGCGTGTACTGTTTACTATTACATTGTGACCGTGTGTGTGTGCGCTCATAAAGCATTTGTTTATTTTATGTCCAGTTATAGTGACTGTTCTTTAGTAACTGTACTGCATCAACGGCCCACGTGAAGAAAAAGGTTTAAAAGGCTGTAGCAGTGCGGGAGATGAATCGTCACATCGTCACGTCACATTTCCGCAACTCCTCAAAAGGAGGCAAAAAGTAAGTGTGATTAGAGAGGTTCCTTGTTAAAGAAGTTTGCCTAAAGAGCAGTGATTCCGTTAGTGTGTGTGTGTGTGTGTGTGTGTGTGTGTGTGTGTTTTCTCCTTATTATATGAATTATGCTCGCAATCCATGGTTTAACTGTATATTAATTTTTTTATTTGGGCCAATTATTCACATCCATACCTGCACCACCATCCATACCTGCACCACCATTACCACTCAAGAGAGGCCTGCAACTACAAGAAGAGCTTGGTGAGAGCATTACAGTATAAGCAGAAGAGAACAATCCTAGCACCACAGAGGGTATTTAAAGGCAAACATCAGATAATTTCTTTATTTTTTTTATTTCCCTGCATCTATAAGATCAGTGAGAACCAGAAGATCTCTGCGACTTCAGGGAGTGCCCAGGAGTGCCTCAGGAGTGAGTCTACCAGTGCCAGGAGAGTGCTACAAGAGAAATGTTATTGTTTTGTTTAGTTTTTTCTCATAAATAGTCTACATAAAGAATTGACATGGCCAATAATTGTGTAGCTTTTTGCTGAGATCATTCAGAATGAAGAGAGTCCTAAGAGGGTCCAAGAGTTCCAGGAACTCTCCAGAAGTACAACAATTTTCTTGGCAAAATCACTCAACGAGACTTCTTGTCAGATCCCTGTATGCATGAATAGGGTCTTAGCTCTAATCCAACAGGGCAATTTCAAATAAGTGCTTGGCCATCAGCCTTATGGTGACACATAGGTAAAGTCTAAAAACAGTTATTTACAAATGCAGATCCATTCAGGTTATGCTCTGTTTTGCACGCATACACTCTATATGATGATAATGCATAAAGGTAAAGTCCGTTTTTTAAAAAAAAATTTTTTTTAAATGTCTTTCTGTCTGTGGGAGCTGTACTCACAATCATTCACAAGCACCACTTGCACAGTACAGGAACTTGGCTGGGAGTTTTGCCATATCCCTTGTATAGTCCTTACCTCACTGCAAGCCATTTCCACATGTTTGGGCCATTAAAGGTGTTTTTGAGAGGTCAGGTTTTCTGACATAAAGCAGGCAGTCAAATCATGGCTTCGGTGTACTGAAAAAAACTTTCTACCTTGGGTGTAGCAGGGGATTATATCAAGAAATAAAAGTAGTTTTTACTCTCATAAGTGTCTTCTGTCATTCTGTTAAATCAAAAGTCCCGGTTTGACTCGAACACCCCTTATAATAACAATAATATAAATATCAACTTATTCACATGTACAGCTCATTTTATTGTAATCATCTTTGCAGGTGTATTACAGCTGTATATCACTAATGATGTGATATTTTGCTGTCTACTGTTTAGGTCCAAATGCATGTTTGGTGACTTTTCTTGCACCTACTGTAAGTCGCTAATAATGCCTTGGAAACCCAGGCTTCAAACCAGTTTTCTCTCAAGTAAATAAATAGAGAGGTCATCGAGCATTTCCTGTGTCATTGTGGCAAGCATACTGTATAGCTTATTATATCTTTACTTAGAGCTTTTAATATAGGTGGCATCTAGTTTCATTTTGTTGAATGCAGGTGCACCACCAGCCCTCTGATAATGAGGTCAAATGTTTTGACAGTACCATGTACACAATAACAGAAGGGGGGTATCATGTTTAAACTAACAATACATTTATTTATTAGGTAAATACCTACAAATTGTACTTTCAACATGAGTCAATATAATGACATTTAAGGATCAAACAAAGGACTTTGCATGGTCGCTCTGGGACTTGGGCTGGGGTCATCTGAACCTTTTGCCCACGTCCCCCCCCCCACCCCACCCCCACCCAACAGCAGAGATGATTATAGTGCATCTTGAACGGCACTCATTGCCTGCCTTTTGTTTATCGCTGTCATTTGCTATCGCTTATGCTCCCCAGCCGGTGTATGTGTTTGCCATTGTTCATAGCTCCAGCTCTTGTTTTCATGAGTTTGTCTGTTTAGTTTGTACTTTCACTAATAAACTCATCCCGCCTTGCAAATCTGCACGTACTTCACCTCCGTTTACATGACACAAGCACGTTCTTTACAATACTGTAATGAAATCCTAATGCTTTTACTATTACTTTTTCTTTGTAGAAAAAATATGTATTATTTAGAATATTTTAATAATACAAAGGTTTTGTTCAAGTCAAACTGGGACTTTTGATTGTGAAGCAAAACAGAACACAGTCATTAGAGTAAAAACGATCCTTATTTCTTTATATAATGCAAATGCTGGGACACATTCAAGGCATACTGCCTGCTTCAACTCCTTTAATTTCCCAAACAATTGGAGCAAAGTCAGGACTGTACAAGGGATATGGCAATAACTCCCAGCTGAGTTCTCTTAATGTAGTGTTTGTGAATGATTGTGTGCACAGTTCCCAGAGAGAGATGCAATTCTTTCGCAAGGTGGTGACAAGTTTTCTGTACATTTTCAAGAATCAGGCATTCCACTCACTAAATGTTCACAAGAATTACCACAGCGGGCTCTAAGCCACCTTGTCCATTGCTTTAAAACATTAGTAACATTCAAATGTTTTACTGAGGCTAAGAGACTCATCAACATACAGTACTGTGCTTGAAGTCTTCTGTAAATGTCAATCGGTTTTACCCATTTATTCAAGAGAAACAAGTATCAGTTTGTACCAGTTTGACTTGAATGCACCTTGTATATTTCTAAAATATTTTATCAAATCATTTATTTGATCATCTTTTATCAAATTATTTATTCGATCATATTTATTTTTGATCATCTTGACACAATTTATTACAGATCAATTGTAAATGATTGTAGGCCAATTAAGACGACACAGTATGTGCAAATTTTATTAAAATTTTCCAAATGCATGTCTAGTGACTATGCTCGCACCAAAGTTGCTGATAATGCCTTTGAAATCCAGGCTTCGGACCAGTTTTTTCTCAAAGCAATGAATAGAGAGTTCATTGAGCATTTCCTGACTCATTGTGGCAAGCATATACTGTAGCTTTTACTATAGCTTTATATAGAGCTTTTAATATGGGTGGCATCTAGTTTCATTTTGCTGAATGCAGGTGCACCACCAACGCTTGTCTCTGATAATGTGGCCATTAGTGATGGGAAGTTTGAATCATTTTAGTGACTCGGTTCTTTGAATCTCGTTCATCAAAATGAGCGAATCTTTTTTTGAGTCATTTAGTTCATTTCGTTCTTTTGATCAGAAATAAAATAAAAGGATGCATTTTCAATAAAAAAAATATTTTAAAAAACATCACTAGTGGCCATTTTGAAAGTTCTAGCCAAATGTTGCAGTCAGCAGTATAAATGTCTGTGACATTTTAAATCCTTGATACAAAACAATTTGATAACGGTCTCCAAATTATGTGAGGTATCAGCATCCATTCACAGCTATAGCTTAACATTCAACCCACAGAAATATGTAAAGGTACAGCATTAGCTCACAAACTGTGTTAGACAAGCTAGACAGATTTTATTTAGCCAAATTAATCACCTATTTTATTTACTTATGTATGTTTGACTTAGCAGATGAAAACTTGGGGTTTTACTTACATATTCAGAAGTGACTGTTGTGGTAGATAAAGTGCTGCTAATGCTCAGAATGCAGCTAGAAACGTGTAAATTAGCATGAGCTAGTAGCACATGAAGACCCAACAGCAAGTATCTAGCTAGCTAGCATTACCCTTCTTTATACTACACTGTTTCTGAGGGAGGTGGTATCAGTGTAGCTTATTGGCTAGTCAACATTATTGTTCAAATAGATTTTTCAGCTATAAAACCTTTTTTACTTAGTTGTGCTTAATTGTAGCCATGAAAACAACAATCTGTAAAGTAAGTAAGTAGTTTTATACTCTTAGTTCAGTACTTTCCAGACTATAACTTGGTCCTATCTGTCAAATTCTTCCTCAACCTGAATAATGCAAATTGTGTATACTGTATGGTCAGTCATATTGGGTTGCAGTAGAAGCTTTTACTTGAGACCCTTGACATTTAGGCTTGCCTGATAGTGCCTGCACAACATGTAATGGACTGAGGAAAATGGATCCAGCATTTCTTAAAAATTTCTGAAATGTCAAGCCTTTGTGATGCATCACATGGCTGTCTCTCCATTAGCTCTTGAGATCACATCTGAGTCAAGCAGGTGGACATGCTTACTGCTGTGCAGGATTCTCTCTTAATCATGTCACACACTACCCCACTAGAGTGTTTAAAGCTGATGACTCTTAAGCTCACTTTACCCTCTCATAACAATCTCTTTGAGAGCCTGCTTTTGATGAACGCGGTCCATTTTGCTCTTTTCACATTAGCAACAATAAAGGAGCTTGACGTTTGCTGATGCACATAATCCAAGAACAGTGGCTTTCACTGAATGGACTAAGAATAGTGATTCCTCCAGGGCCTATATTACATTAGATAGCCTCTTCTTTTGCCTGGGAGATTTACAGTAGATTTTGTCAGGAAATGGCTATAGTGTTAGGGGCTCATAAATTTTTAAACCTCACCTTCCTATATCACTGCCTGGTTAAAAAAAACAAACCTTTTACTTTCAGGCCATATTTTAAAAATATGTTGTCAAAGCATATGATTTTTGAGAATTCATTCATTCATTCATCCATCTTCAGTAAGCTCTTTATTCTGGTAAGGGTCATGGTGGTTCCTGGGCCTGTCCCAGGAATACTGCGCACAAAGCACTTGGTTGGGACAAAGCTTAATCAAAGTATCACCATACACATACACATTCATAGCTAGAGGTAATCTACTGTACCCACTCCTCATCCACTAACAATTTTGTGCCATTAAACCTGGAGAAACCAGAAAAAACCCACAAGTAGGACATGCACAAAAACTCCACACAAATAGTTTCCCACGCTGTCACATGACCCTGGAGTCATTTTTGTTGTTTTTTGTTTTTTGAAAGAAAAAGAGGCCAAATTTGCCTCGTCTGCCCACTTGAAACCAACCAAATGGCGAGTAGGAGAAATGGATGAAGGGCAGTGTGAAAAAGTGTGAAGGATGAATGTTTCCACCACTGTGCACTTGGCCTCATTATTCTGTAATTCCACCATTTTGTTTGGCAAAAACCTGTTTAAATTAAGGAGAATAATAAGTTATAGCATTTAATTTGTCTGTATCCACCCACACCACACAGATGGTATTCCAATGACAGTGTAATGAGAGAGGTCCTGGGACTATAGTGATCTATAGGGAAAAGTATCGGACTCCAGGCTCTAACAACAGCCTAGTTAATCAAATCCAAAATGGGGATCTGGTGTTTCACTAAACTGTCATCTGTGTCAGGTTACAGAAAGGGTATCCTGCAAGTCCTATAGAAATCATTGCCCTTAGGTATAATATTAGTCCAACTGGAGGAAAAGAATGAGACAAAGTAGGAAATATAAAAGTGAGTG
The DNA here is from genome assembly GCA_030014215.1 of Clariallabes teugelsi. NCBI lineage: Eukaryota > Metazoa > Chordata > Actinopteri > Siluriformes > Clariidae > Clariallabes > Clariallabes teugelsi. The sequence goes on along the minus strand of JAQMYG010000002.1, from coordinate 22,245,089 downwards.
AGTGGTTGAAATTGTACTAAAAGTAAAATATATGCAGATTCCAAAAAACCCACAGTGAATCATAAAAAGAAAAACCTTTTGTAAATTTGCACTAATGGAAAGTTTGCTTGACCCATTATAAAACCTCATTTACATTTATATAAGGGTTAACTGGCAACTGATTTTCCCATTATGGTTTGGTGCATTAGGGCTAACTGTTAGAGAGCATAATGCATTAAAAGGAAATCACTGATAACACACCCTTGGGGTTCCTACCAGAAATCCAGTCCATCATGTGGAATAAATGCCAGTGTACATTACCAGCTGAGACACTCTGTAGTTTACAGACCACCGACTCTCTCACACGCGCTCAGATCAATTATTCAATGGTGTTTACATTTTGCCTGACTGGAATTTAATTCCTTTCCTGCCATTTGCACTTGGCCAGTTTAAACAAATAAGCTTCTGCATGTCTTTAGTCATTGCTGCAGTTTGATCCCATTTTCCACATGACCTGCTTTTAGATGACCTGCAGGAGGTTGGAGCTCTTTGTATCCCCCTTACAATTTGAGTCAAGGAAGCCTGATCATTCCTGTCAGCCAACCTACTCTGGTAAATACAAAGTACATTTCCCACTTCTTCTTGGAAACAAAAGGTCCAATAACCTTCATGAACGAGATTCTCACGACTGCTTTCACTAATGGCTGGTTGTGATATTATGTGGGAGGGCTAAAATCTATTATCTATCAATAACTTGTAAATGAAACTGTTAGGGTTGAGCAATGTGTTACAAAGTCTTATTGATGGAACAATGTGGGAAAAAATAGCACTCACACATTTTTCTTTCCAAGTGTGTAATGCCCTGCTGAACTCATGCCACATGTCCATGGATTACCAAACATGTTAAACAGAAAAGTTTCTTTCATTCAAAGAAAATCATTTGGATTTTGTAAATAAAATGATGTGAGAGTAAATAATCCAACATGTACATGTTCATTACACTCACTGGCTGTACTTCACATGTGCCTTCTCGATCACTGCTGAAGAAGTTAAAATGTGTCAATGACATGGGCTGAAAAATATCAGTCCAAATGGAGATTACTGTAAGTCTACAGGGCATTTCACACTGCATGAATCTACAGACTCAAAGTTTTTAAGATACCAGGGCTTAAAATGCTAGGCCATTTATACCTGCTGTTCTGCTACGTGGTAGGGGTGTTGTGCCATCTATATGTGATAAAATTATTAATATCTACTGTATAACTATATTCAAAGGGCATTGGTGGCTCAGTGGTATTTGTCTCACCTGGCATGCAAAAGGCCCATGTTTAATTCCCACCCAATGCTTGCGCCAAGAAGGGCATTCGACCCACCTGTGCCGGGTTGTTGTGTGTTTCGGATGATCCGCTGTGGCGACCACTTGATGGGTACAGCTAAAAGGCTAACAACAACAAGTATAGCTATATTCAGATTTAGACTGAAAGTGGTCTTGGTCTATTCATCCTTGGTGAGTATGGGGTTTTAAATTATGAAAGGGACAACTTTGTGTATGTGTGTTTGTGTGTGTGTATCCTGTGTGATTCCAATCCTGATGCGCACTTCTCATTTCAACCATATGTTTAAGCAAGCTTTCATTAAAAAAAATGTATTTAGTTTATTTAATCTGTTCAAATTTGATTTGGAATGGAATGCAGACATGGAAGCTTCACAAGGCTTGCAAGACTACAACAGGTTGATCAAAATATATCAGCACAATGTGTGGTCTAAAGTCATTTTTTTTCCCAAACTAAAAAGCTTATCCAAGCTTATGCTTGCCAGCTGCCAGACTTTTTTTTTTTGGACATTTGTTAGTGTGTTGTTAAATGCCTTAGTATAATTTTTATGAGATCGGAAATGCTAACAGTATGAAAAATATGCTAACAGATATGCTGTCATTTAACTACTTGGCACATTATTTGTTCTGCTGAAGATTTTATTATAGGTTCAATTCTCCCTGTAATTCAAATCCTCACACCTACTGTACTGTAAACCTAACTGTTTTAATTGCTGTTCAGAGAGAGCAATAATTTCTTTGATACCCTTAACGTGTTCAGTCTTTCCAGCTATGCCAAGCCCGTTTTCCACAACACACAAAGGCATTGCTGTACTGATAAACCAGACCGTTTTATGGTCCGCACTTGTACTTTGAACATCTATCTTCTGATATCAAGCTGCCACCTTTAAATAAGGAACTGGTTGGTTTGTTAATCCACTGTTCTGTTCTGTTCTGTTCTGTTCAGCACTATACTATGTTAGTATATATTATTTTGATTTTATTTATTTATTTATTTGTTGGTCTAATTAAATCAGACAGTCTTTTGAACCACTGAAGTGTTTTATTGCTACAGTAGGTCACAGAAAGCCATTGTGACCATGAGGCACTTTCCTGTAAATTCCAATCCAGACTGTGCTCACTGTTGTTTATCAGTCCTCACTACAGATGAATGACAATCAATTAACTCGGCAGACCAGAGCACTTTGTCCCCCAGATCATCTCACAGATAAGCACTTACATCGACAAGACCACATTGCTGGAAACTTTTAACTTTTGTTCTTGTGAAGCAAGCTAATGTAGACAAATAGGATTTTTTTTTTTTTTAGCTAAAATGCACAATAGATATTTTAAAGGCCAAGCTGAATATAGCCTTTAACTAAAAGCAGTTGTTAATCATTAATGTCAGTATAAATATTGCATTTGCTTTGTTAATTAACTAAAAGATAATTGCAGAAAAAATGTGACAGCCAAGGCCGTATAAAATGATACGCATGACCACATTATCCAAAATGTCTTTGCTAATAAAATTAGCATACTGGAATACAGTCTTTATGACCAGCTGGGGTTTTTATAGATACATGTCTTTCCTGTGATTCAAAATTTAATTAAGGTTCAGTGTCATCACCAATGACACTAAGGGAACGCATTGATCTTTTTTTTACCATTTAGCTGACATAAAAAGCCTAAAAATATGTAATGCCAGGTCTTTACGATCGCTGGGATAAAAAAAGTTGATTAATTAAAAAAAAAAACTCTTTTAGTTAACATCAAATCACATAAAAAACCTTTAATGGCAGGTCAGTGTGATTGCTAAAAAATTGCCATTGTTGGATCTTCAACAATAAGCTATCAATATGAATTATAATGAGTGTCACTAATAGACAGCTCTTTCTGTCTAGGAGAATCAAATTTTATCTTTTATAAGAGCATTTTTAGCACTATCAAAGAGAAATTAAAAGTAAGCAGTAGTGCATGAATTCTAAAAAAAAATTTTTTTTTTTTAAATTAACTTTTAGTTTGCTTTTTTCACTTCTGCAGCATTGATTAAATTTTTTACAAATAATGTTTACCTCAATGTGCTGACTTGTTTATACATACAGTAACACAGGACACAGCTGTGAGAGAAAGAGTAGTGGGTAATATTTCTTTGACTAAAAAAAAAAAAAATCTGATCTGTCATTCTGGCACCTGTTGTAACCGAACTGTTACAGCCAGACCAAAAGACAGTGCGCCAATGCTTTCAAACATCTCTTAGAGCTGGTGGCCTTGTGACCCTGAACACCTGCCAACTGCATCCCTCAGTCTACATTTGCTTCAACAGACCGAATTCAAGAAAAATACGATGTTAAATTCTGATGTCAGAAATGGAAATAAATTGTCCTTGCATGGCATGCAAAATGTTGTAGATGTGTCTCTTCATTTATAATCACTTATAATTTGGTGGTGCTTCGATCAAAATGCATTATACAGTAGGCTGGTAATAATTCCTTTTAGTGCAGGAATGCAAAACATTCACATACTGTAAAATTAGTGACTTACATTAAAAGCCTACATTATTTAATCATAGATTTAACTCAATATTTAATTTCTATTTTTAATTAATATTATTATTTAAGCCCTCCTTATTCATAGTCTGATCAAAATGTTTCTTATTAATATCACCTGTGTGTAGTTCATGTTCCATGGCTTTTGTTAACTGCCTGGTTAACTGAGTGGTTTGAAATTAGTTTTTTTTTTATTGTCAATAAAAACACCTTTAAAGACAAGCACTTTAAATAAGGGGATAGAAAATGCAGACCTACTGTACTACTGTTCCTTCTTTAAAGTCTCACCAGACTTCTGAGGTAGTTTTAAGGCAAAGTTTCTCTTACACAATATGCCTCTTTTTCCTCGATAATTTTTTTAAATCTTTTTTTCATACTTATTAATTAAGTAACAGGCAATTGCCTGACCAATGTTACTTACAGCATAGTTTAAAAAAATACAATCAAGCTAGCTAGCACCACAATCTGTTCACTACAGTATGTTTATTTTGTTAATCCTGATGATGCTCCTGCCATGTGTCAACTGGAGGCCAAAATTGGCCCCTGCTCTCCGTCTGGGACAGCTGGAATTCCTCTTGTCAGCTAAAGTGCACAAGCTCATAGTTCTGTTTAGCTGCTGTGATGTTGCATGAGCAGCAGCTCAAAACAATGCAGTGGCTAGCTTTAACGGCTAGTGGCTCGAGTGTAAATAAGATCTGATGAGCTACAACAGTGGAAGACCACATAGGATCCCAGTACAAGCAGAGACACAGGCTCAGGAAAACTAGAGAAAACTAGAAAAATGTCGCCAGGTCAGATAAATTATGATTTCTGCTGAATGGTACACACATGATGTTGTCTAGTGATGGGAAGTTTGAATTATTTTAGTTGAATCTCGTTCATCAAAATGAACAAACCTTTTTTTGAGTCATTTAGTTCATTTCGTTCTTTTGATCAGAAATGAAATAAAATGTTACATTTTCAGTAAACAGACTCAAAACACGTCTACATACACAAATTTTGGCTATAGTTTCAGTAATGAAAATATTACAATGCAGCTAAGGACATATTATGATAAACAGAATGAGCAGCTCACCTCTCATATCTTCTGGTCCGAATCGTTTGTTCTTTTGCCACGTGACTCTCATAGACGCGATGCAGTGCATAAATGTCTTTTACTCCGAATCATTCGTTCTTTCAAATCTATTGCACCGCATATTGTCTATGGGAGTCACGTGACAAAAGAACGAACAATTCAAACCAAAAGACTCAAAAGGTAAGTACTCATTTCTGTTTCCTGTACACAACCTACGGGGGGCTTTGCGATGCTTTGCGCATGCAAACCCAGTAGAAAATGAATGAATCACTCTCCGAGACTACTCGTTCTTCTGTGTCACGTTAAAGACTCGATCAAAAAGAACGATTCCTTCATGAACAACCCACTACTAATGTGTTCTTGCCACACCTCAGGCTGTTAATATCAATCACTTAAATGCCACAGCATATTTCAGTTTCAGTACTGATGTCCATGTGTATCCCTTCATGGACAGAATTTACCCATCCTCTATTGGCTACTTGCAACATGTTAATGCACCATTTCACAAAGCAAAAGGCATTTCAAACTGCTTTCATGAACATGATAATGAGTTCAGTGGAATTCAGTAGCCTTCCCAGTCACTGGATCAGAATCTTGAGAAGCAAAGTGAAGCCCTGTCCAGTAGAGACATTCCACGAGGGGTGATAATGGATGGTAACAGCACTGGGATATTTAACTATACAACCAGCAAGAGAACACACCTGATAATGGCATGTTATAGAGCGTGACCAAGGGAACTACTTGGTGTGTGGGACAAGGGATTGTACATCTTAGCACACTAGCTTTGAATTTAATGCTATTTGGGATTTAACCCCAGAAGCTGGAAGTTAGCTGATACTGTATACTAAAGTGGAATAAGTGGAAGTATATTTCATAAGTTCTCCATGGTTTATTCTCCTAATTTTTTGGTGCCATAGTACCGGTAGCAATTTAAAACTACTTTAACCCTGTTACACTTACTGTCAGTCGTGATTAGTTAGTTCCGGAAGAACAAAATAGCTGGTTAAATAAACAAACAAAACATGATCTGCTATAAATAATGGTGTTTTTGGAACTATTGTATAAAAGTAGTATCATACATCATTCCATACAGCCGTGCTGATAGTCAGTACAGCAGCACTTCCTCTTTGTGTGATATTAGTTAATTAAGCTGCTGGGAACGATGGTACTATACATCCCTTATAATTAGGATTAAACTTTAAGTATTTTAAATTGTTATTGTCATGTTATTTATGTCTTGAATTTTAAGGTTGTGAATTTTTGAGGTCTTGATCGATGAAAGCCGAAAGTTCCACTCTGTTGCTCTGATTCATCCTGCCTTTTTAACACAAGTCAAATGTAATGAAGAGTTCGAAACGGCCGGCTTGGCAGCTGACTAACTTCCATTTCAGTAATGTCTTTTGAAGACTGCCCTATAGAAACCTATTATATATCATGCTGTCTTTAATTAGATCCATTGTTAAAGATATTTGGATTGAATCCAAATATCCAGAAAGTTCAGACAGTTAAAGAGCTTAAAGGAACTCAGTTAAATGCCTTACATCATTTAAGGGTACTAAAAACAAGCAATGCTGTTTCCATTGTGTCCCTGGATTTATAAAAAAAATTATTGTTGGAGAGTGGCTGTCATTATCCTGATGCCCCATTGCTATTCTGGTATCATTTATGTAAATCATTATGTCTTTTACTTTAATTGCAGTTAAACTCCTTTCTTGTCATTAACAGAATGACGTGTATAGTATGTCCTTTTCCTTCATGCTCTGTGGCTCTGCCAAAAAGGATTGTGCCAAGCACGCCATGTAATAAACCTGGTTAACTTGTTAAATGCTGCTACGTAAAATTCAGGCTTCAATTCTAATACAATTTTAAAATCTACCAGGCATGTGTTATAGAAGCAGAGCAATCAATTACAACCCAGCAGTTAGGGTGAAAAAAAATATTGCACGTGGGTGGACTTGGACATGTATGCGTGTTTTGTGGATAGACCTCCGTTTTCTGTGTTTTCCTTTTGATGCCAGTCAGCTTGATCGAAAAATGGGGAAGGGTTTAACTGAACTTTGTGTCAGTAGGGTGCAGCTAAAAAGAGGAAAATGCTAGACCAAAGCATCCTGTAGTTATGAAGTTCAGGGAAAAAAAACATCATGATGAAAGCCCAACATTCAGACAGCAAACATACAAAGGCATATGTGAAATCCCAAAGTCTTAGACTATTACATCTGTGTACAGTGGTGAAATTTGAGGTTTTGTGTCTTTAAAAAGCGCTGTGTGTATAACAGACATGTCAATGTGTTCAATGAAAGAGAAACCCAGCCGTATTTTATTGATATATTCAATCAGCTGCCTTAGGGGCATGTAGGTTCAGCTGAGGTTTAACATTTAATTGCTCCAAACAAAAAATGGTGACACTGTAACCGTTTCAAAGAATCTGATACCATCCTGCAAAAAATAATGGCTCAACATAAGCTGAACATAAGCTCTAGAGTCACCTCGTTTAAATGTAACAAACATTTGAAATCATAAGCTACTGAAAAATTAACCGTCACATCAAGCAACATGGTTTCAAATTGCATAAATAAAAAAACTCAGACAGATGAATCATAACATTCTGACCTTTGATAACCAACTATACACCATACATCAAACTGGCACCCAAGGCTTACCCATGCCCTTGGGTTTGGTCCGATTCCGTAGAAAAGCTAAGGTAGCAAAAATCGCTGAGTAAAAGTCAAAGCTGGCCATAAAAAAGTCAACAGAGCACCAAGTGCAGCCCCCAAACTCCATAGATCCCAATTCAATTGATCACCCATGGGATGCACTTGACAAACAAGTCCAATCCATGGGACCCTGCAACTCACAGCACCTGGATCATCTGCAAACGTCCTGGTGCCAGACACCACAGCACACTCCAAGAGGCTTTGCAGAACCATGCCCTGAAGGGCCAGGCACCCCAGTGGCACAAGGGGAACCAAAAAACTAGGTGGTTTTAATGTTAATGGTTTTAATGTTATTTCTGATTAGTGTAATGCTGTCAAAATTAAACAAACCTATATGTCAGGGGGATTTCTTCATATGAATAGTTATGGTTTATGACAACTGGGCAAGCTAACTACAAATGAAAAGAAATCTCAAGTTTTGATCTATGATTACTTTATGGACCTTCTACACTAAAATTCTACACCACAATAGTTTACACTATAACTTACAAATGAACTTATCTTCAGCTAAGACAGAAAGTTAGCATGATTGATTATAGACAATGCTAAGCTGGTTTGCTAGCATATCAGATTTCAAGACAATGACGGTTAAAGCGTGTGTGTGTGTGTGTGGTTGGGTTACGATCTTTAAGCTTAAATACAATACAAATACAGATATTTGCATATCCTTACTGTATGTTGTAAACTATTTTTGTTCTGCAAAAATACATGAATTATTCATGAAATTGCATTAAGGAAGTGAAATGCAGAAATGTTTTGAAGAACTTGCTGCAACAAAAAGCATGTCAGTATCTTTTTTTAGTTTAATGTTTTTTATTGCTAAATTGAGCTTGTCAGGCTCAACTTTTCAACACTATTGTATGAAAAAAAAAATGTAAACAGTTGTTTAAGGGGAAAAAAATAATTAAACGGTTGCCAAATATTGCAGTTGTATGATGTCTGATGTACTTAGCTAAATATGGAGATCTGGTTATCTTATCATGAGCATGCACCCACCAAGCATGGGGGGACATGCAAATTCCATGCACACAGAGGCGGGAATCAAACCGGGAAATGATCCCGTACACTGGAGGTGGAAGGCGACAGCGCTAATCATTAGCCACCATGCCACCCAACTCGATTCATTTGAATATGGCCTTTTACAAAGGAAGTTGTAACAAAGCAGCTTGACAGAAATATGCATATAAATTCCAAATACATACTATACATTTTACATATATTAATTTATCCAACTATAACTAATCAATAGGCTCCACATTTCATGGATTTCAAACTGTAGCGATACTGTTCTATTTATTTGTTGTTCAGAATTTTCCCATCAGTACCATGAGAATGTGATTGAAATAATAGGTTTCTATATAATTATTTCTGTCCTAAGGGCTTAATTTGACAAACCACAATTGGCTGGCTAGACGCTAGGCTTTCCTTTTCATTTGACTTTGCTTAGAACATTTTCCAGCAAACATAATGCAGCAAAATTCAACTCTTAACCATGTTAAATTGAGACTCTAAGTAGCAAAATGTATTTAATCTCATTAGATAACTAACAGCGTTAAGTACATTTAGAAGGCATCATGCTAACAAAAATAGTAGCTTAATCATCATACCTCAACTGCACATTAAGTTTGATGAAACAGATTTGATTTTTTTTTAAAGCTAACAAACTCAGTTGTGCTAATTTGTTCAAAGCATGCTAATTACTGTAGCTATGACCTTTTACCAGACTAATTGGGATTTAGCTACAAACATGTGTCCCCTCTTTTAATTCTTTGCTTTTTTTTCTTCTTTGAAACATAATAAAACTCATCATAGACTGTCTTAGTTTAGGTAAATACAACCTCAAACAAACAACATTACTTTTTTTTTCTTCTTCTTCTTCTTTTTTTTTTTTTTACCATGCCAATATTTATTTAATAAAAAAATGAACCCCAAAAGAAAAAAGAAAAATAAAAAAAACATGTGGGTAATACTAACTCTATAGTATGATTCAATAGCTTGTAGATTTATATTTAAAACCAATAAATTGAAGTGATCCATTCCTGTATAACCCTATCATTCTCTCACATTGCTTTGGTCCCTTCTTCTTTAAAACATCACATGCCACAGAATTTTAAATGGGTAGAGGTCTGAACTGGCTAAGCCATTCCAAAACGTTGATTCTTTTCTTTTTCAGCCATTCTGATGTTTACTGGTGTGCTTTGAAACAGTGTACTTCCTCCTGGCAGCGTTTCCAAACAAACCATACTTATTCAGTCTTCTTCCGATTGTGCTGCCATAGACTTCAACTGAAAAATGTCAGTAAAGCCTTTAGGGTGTGAGATGTAGCTTTTTAAAAGTCTATTTATCTCTCTGAGCATTGCACCAGGGTGAATGTGCTGGGACTTCCACTCCTGGGAAAATTAGCAACTGGTGAATAATTATTCTCACTGTAGAATATTGAACTCTAAATTTCTTTTTTTAGAAATCGTTTTTATAACCCTTTCCAGATTGATATGCAGTTTTTTTTTTCTCTAAGAATGGTGCTTATGTCTATCCCTCGCGGCATCTGTCAAAACATATGCTTTTATAGAGGTTAGCACACCTGCTGGTGATCAATCAACCAAGAGCTGATGATTAGCAGCACCTGGCTGCAACTTACCCTCGGAAATCCTCTGGGGTACTGAGTATTGCCCACTTTTTTTTAATGGCTTCATTTTTGTTAAATAAATAAATAAATAAATATTTTTAGTTGAAAGGCATTAACTTTTACACACAATATTTTATAGTACAGTATATTTATGAAACAGTTGAAAGGACTGAAGCCAAATTGGACATGCATTAATAGATGGGAAAGTGGTTAGGTCCACTATTATAGCTAGGTTGTGTCTATTCTAAAAGGGGTTGGCATGATTTCTCCAATCAAATCCTTCATAGTTAATTTGACAAAGATTTTAAATTATTTGCAAATAAATCTACTGTATTACCTTTTAAATAGTACAAACAGCTAGATTTGCCTTTCACACAAACCAAAGGTGCTGCTTCCGTCCAAATCTGGTAAACTTAATTCCTGAATGTGTGTAGTGAAAATTTTACCATCAAAGCGAGGACTTGTGTACAGAGAAATTTGAAGCTTGCAAAACTGCAGACTAAAGCATACCGATCGGATTTCTCAGGATTTATTAAACTAAGATCTAAGATCCACCACTCTGTGAGCTGACAGCTATATACTAAAAGGTGTGGACTGTAAAGATAGGAAACAAAGAGTGAAACATCATCCTCCAGCAGCACTCCTCCCAGCTTGCTGTCTGCACTCCAACTACTTTCCCAGTCCTGTCACCTCTCCTTCCCTCCCTAGGGGTTCGCTAACACTACTCATTCCTGATAAATCACAGGTCCCTCTGATTGTATTTATCAGGTCATTTGCACTCCCCGATCTACCATACAGAACCTGACCAAGGTTAGCTTCATGATCTAGGGTAGCATACACTGTAGAGCATGTTCCACTCATCTCTTTATGTCTGAGCTTCAACAGATAATCCAACAAATTAATAGTGTACAGGGAGCGAAAAGATGCAGGTGATTACAATATGGCAGTTATTACAGTTAAGATGAATGTGCTGGAGGAACAACTCTATGTGTATATAAATCCACAGTAAATGGATAGTCACAGGTTCTGAATCTAAACCAATTTAGTCCACTTCTTTAGGCAATATGATACAAAAAGACAAAAAAAAAAAAAAAAGATTTGTCAAGAATAATACATTCGGTTTGCCTGATAGACTATGTAACCATTCCATTGTTCATAAGAGCCCTTTCACTGAGATTTCAGAAAAAACCTAAAGAGCTCATTAATGACATTAATTAAACATATGGCATTCCAACATAGAAGCACGTCTAGTCATGAAAGATGCATGACTAACCTTAGCTGACATCTCACCCACCCACAAGCCATAAGTACATACACAAGGATGGCTATTTTCCAAAACAAGGCAATATTCTCTTTGGAATGTCAGGAAAGTGTCTCAAGGGTGATCATTTTCAAGTCTGTTGTCATGTCTGTGGGCAAAGTGGGAGGGAGATTTCACAGGGACAACAAAGGTAGTCTTACAAATGTGAAGCAGACTACATCAGTCGAACGGTCTAGGCAATCAAAAGAAAGAAGGGTAGGTGGGGACTAGGACATTGTTTCAGTGAGGAACAGCTATAAGGCATTTTCAGCTATGGCACCTAACCAAAAAAAACATTATTACTCAGAACGACAGCTTAAATGTCACAAACCAGGAGGCGTGAAGACTTCCTGCAGGGCCTCCACATCTCCCCTGTTTAGAAGCGTTTTCTAGATGACAAGACATTCAGAGCAACAATATATACTGTATATAATTTTATTGATTTATATATTTATTGCATATTAATTAAGATCATCAAACTAATTGTAATATTACACAAAGATAAATACAAATAACAATTTAATAAATAACAATTTTATTTGTATTTATTATCTTCATTCATTAAAGGAAAAACACGCCTGGCTCTATGTGTAAAAGTAATTGCCCCCTAAATATAATAACTGGTTGTGCCACCTTGGTGGCAACAACTGCAATCAAGCTTCTGTGATAACTTGCAATGAGGCTTTTACATTGATGTGGAGGAATTTTGTCCCACTCTTTTTGCAGAATTGTTTTAATTCAGCCACATTAGAGGGTTTTGAAGCATGAATGCCCTATTTAAAACACTTAAACCTCAAGCGGCACAAATACTGTGCGTGCCGGCAACACAAGGTCAATAACAATAAAATAAAAAAAACTGCTTACAGTATATGAAAGCCTTGCCGGTGTGTGTCAGGTAGAACAAATGTCATTTTAGTGAATATGTCACTCTCTACTGCAAACATCTTGAACCTTATATGTTGATCAAAAAAACAGCAAATAATGGCTAAGAGTTTTAAGGGTTACAGTCATCTTAGTCAGATTTATGTTCAGACTAGGCCACTCTACACCTTTTATTTAGGTCACTCTAAATGTTTTTTTTTTTCTTCCTTTGAGCCATTCAGAGGTGAACTTTCTGGTGTGTTTCAGTTCATTGTTCTGCGGCATAACCTAAATGCACTTGAGGTAAAGGTCATGAACTTGTTGGTCAGATATTCTTCTTCAAGATTATCTGGTACTGTAGAACCCAAAATTTCATCCATATGGTTCTCTCAGTTACCCAGGCCTGTGTGTGGCTAATAAAATTTAACTCAGCTTTCCAAAAAACAGCTCATTCATGATTTTGCAAGTGGGCAATTACTTTTTCACATAGGTCCAGGTAGCTTTTCTCTCTCTCTCTCTCTCTCTCTCTCTCACTATATATATACGCATACAAAACACGCACACACACACCTATCTTTGTTGTCAAAAACCACAATGTTGAAATGAAAGCACTATTTTCATTTCCATGATTGCAACAGACAGGGTGACAGAAACCAGAGCCACAGTCATGTCACGTTCTGCAAAGCTGCCAACTGATTGATAATGAATTGCTTGGTAGGTGTCAGAGACAGGTCCCGGTGTCAGAGAGCAGTCAGTGTGCATGAGACAAGATCAACTCATCAAATGACATGCAGAAAAGCAGAAAGTTGCCTGCGGCAGTGCTTGGGTGAAGAGCATACCATGGTCCTGGAGAAGAAAAATATTTAAGTAAATACGCTGGTGTTTCAGGGGCTTAATGGAACATTTAGACTATAACTGCTACTGTGACATCAGCTCTAGACTATACTCGTGCCTCCCTTAATGAAGAATGTTTTGCTCTTAAACAAATGGAAATAGTCTAGCTGGACAGGAGGTGCACTCTGGAGTCTATTGCTTTTTGTCTGGCGACTATCGAAATTTTTATTGCAGTAAACCTGGGCGTGGACGATCAAGATTTCCAAGTAATATCAGTTTATTTACTGTTGCAAGTTGCGTTTAGTGTACCACCATAAAAAGCCTGCAGATAATGTCTTCCTGTTTTTACACTGGTTGTGTATAAGCATTAAAAAAGATAGCAGTGTTTTGGCTTGTACCATTGTTGTGACAAGTTTAATTAAGAGACAGGAAATGAAAGTAGTTTAACCACTTCTCTTTTCATTTATTCTGGTTACATGCCAGAGATCCACACCACTTGCAAGATCAAATATACTTAAACCTGAAAGACTGTCTGTAGAAAGTAAACAGTGAACTTTAAGGACCTTCAAGGAAAAGCACTGCATAGTTTGTGAGTGCATTAGGATATATCCTATAGATGGATGGATGGATGGATGGATGGATGGAGAGATATGATTTATGAAGTGCTAATGTCACATTCAGAATACAAGAATACGGTAAGGCTGAGTGAATAGGTAGTGTGTGCTCATTTGATTTGTGTGTGGTCAAACTGCAAAATCCCTTACTGTATTCTTCTGATGTCAAGTTCAGAAGAATACAGTAAGGCTGAGTGACAGATGAAGATTTGTGAATAAGGAGTGTGTGCTCATCTAACCTGTGTGTTGTTAAGCTATAAAATCTCTTAGGATCTGATGTCAAGTTCAAAAGAATGCAGTAAGACTGAGTGACAGTAGAACTGTGAATATGGAGTGTGTGCCCATTTGATTTGTACTGTATGTGGTGAAACTGTAAAATCTCTTGGGATCTAATGTCAAGTTTAGAAGGATAGGTACCGTAAGACTAAGTGACAGCTGAAGATCTGTGAGTAACTGAATGCTCTGTGTTGTGTTACATCGAATATAATAGGCTATTTGAAATGTAATGCATGATTTGATCACAATAAAAAATAACATTGCGATTATTTTGACACATATTGCAATTGGGCCTAGTCTGAACATTGATTTAAATTGCGATATTTTACTATTAAATGTAGTCATTCATTTTATATTCAAAAGGATTTACCTGGGATAACAGCAAATAATCACACAAATTATCTCATTTACAGTATTCATTATCTTAAAAGTTCAATTAGTCATTTATTTTCTATACCACTTAACTTGGATTTGGGGGGGGGGGGTGGATGGGGTTATGAAGTGGGGTACACCGTGGACAGGGTGCCAATCCATCGCGTGGCACACACTACGGGGCAATTTAGGAATGCCAGTTAACCTAAGCTGTGTGTCTTTGCATTGTGGGAGGAAGCCGGAGTACCAGGAGGAAACACAGACCAGAGGCGGAAATCAAACCCTCTACCCTGCAGATGTGTGACCACAGTGCCAGGCACTACACCACCGTACTGCGCCACCTTAAAGGTATAAAAAAAAAAACCCTTAATGTATTGACCTACTCTACATAGACTATTCACTATGCATATACTGTATTAACCGTAATAAATTGTAGGCTTTTGCTATTAAATAATTGCACAGGTCCATATTATGATTTCGATCATTATTCGATTAAATTGTGTAGTGCAAGCGCTAAATGTAACGTAGCCTGTGTGTTCTCGTCTTGACCAGGACTCCCTAAAAGAAATGATCTTGCCACCTTCCTGGCTAAATACTGTAAATGATACCCATCATCCATCTAGAAGCCCCTGTAGTGCAGCTAGTAACCATGGAAGCCAGTGGTGATTACCATTGTATTTATACAAATGGAGTATGACCTCCGGTCAATATTCACACACTATGGGCAATTTGGGAACACCAATTAGCCTAATCTGCATGTCTTTGGGAGGAAACCTGAGTACCTGGAGGAAACCCACCAAGCACTGGGAGAACATGCAAACTCCATGCACACAGACACCCATGCGGGAATTGAACCTGGACCTTGGTGGTGCAAAGCGACAATGCTAACCACTAAGCCATTATACTATGATACAAGTATATTAAATATGCAGTATTGTAATATATGTTTGGAAACAAGTTCTGTATTAGTGTACTTGTCGTCCTAAGCGTGACAGCTTGTTGCCTTGCAGGCATGCATGCAGAAAAATGAACCTTCTAAGTGGGGTGTAAGCAGGCGGAGAGAGGAGAGCACGCGCACTGAAAAGCCTATGGATTGCTCTGATTAAACCGCGTAAAATGATGCACCAGCGCATGCATGCATACATAAGCGGAGCGGGGTTATGAGGGATGTAGTCAGTGGAGGAGATCACAGAGAAGGAGGAGACCCGGACAGGCCAGTTTACTTTCTCACCGTGGAAACCATCGCGCGCGCGCCTCCGCCGTTCAGCCAGTGTGCCGCGCGCGGGCTCTCGCGCACGCTAACAGGCGCTCGCTTCTATCAGTTTCGGCTGGAAAAAAGCGCTCCTTGGAAAACTATACATATATATATATTTATTTTCTCTCTATATATGTATTTGGATGGTTTTTATGTTTCTTTCTCGCTGGTTGTCTTCGACTCAGCCTGCGCGACTTATCGGTGAACCGAGAACTTGTCCATTTCCGTGTGTACAACCGTACTCAGATGCGAGGATGTGCTTTCCCACATGAGGGTTTAGAGCCGTGCCATGGTTTTGACCCGGGGTCTCCTCGTGAAAATGGTGAGAGATTTCTTACACTCATTCCTGAAAATGTTTGTTAGTTATTGTGCAAACTATGTCTTTGAAAGAACGCGCTCGGCTTGATTGTTTATTTATTTATTCATTTGGAAATCCTTTCACATCAACACGCCGTGATGTTCTGAATGTATTTTTTTGCTTTAGCTGTGCGTAAGATATTAAAAATAGCCTACAATATTTATTTCACGCTAATGCTATAAATACATGGTTGTTGACGTCATTTCTGAAGCTCAGAAACAAACTAACCCAAGTAGTAACGAACTTATTCCAAATGAGACACTCATGTGTGTCAGACATTCAGTTATTAATGCACACAAATAGTTTGAAATCATTACTGTGGTTTCTGCATAAAAGGTCAGCAGCCTGCTGTTACTATAAGTTTTTATTATTATTATTATTATTATTATTTTTAAAAGGTTACTTCTGGGTGATTGATGAATACCTCTAAATGGTGACCCTCGGAAGATTTCGATCCCAGCATGTTGTGTTATATTCATTTTGAGCATAGTACTGATGATATGAGAGTTTGACCAGTGCATTATGTAATCTACAGTACGTACAGTCTATCTGAAGGTAATCGACCTCGTTCAAAGGTTCACGAGCCACTGAAACTCATCTTATATAAAATCACCTGCGTAAAACGTGTGCGCTTTGAGCGTGTACATTTCGGAGCAGAATGAAATGCAATTGAAATTAATTTGCTGATTGTTTCCACTGAAAGTTCCCATGCTCATTATCGTGCCACAAACTGTAATGAGGGAACCTACACAACCAGGGTTTATAACTGGTGTGTGTCAAGTCCATGTTTATTTTATGTTTGGATCCGAAGCGCAGAGTGCAGCTGGGGGTTTCCATGCGGAAACGTCGTCTTCTCGCAGCCCCACGGACGTGCTGATTTTTTAAAGAGCTCACAGCCGATAGAAGTTTATCACAGACACACAGGATTGCCAGGTCACTTAGAAAGTGCCTGGTTCAATAGAATGTCAGGCATGAGAAGGATGCCGGCTGATGGATGGAACAGCGCCGACAGCCTGTCAGTGGATCAATGTATACTCACTTTCACGTCACATTATGGCCTTTCCTTAGTCTCACCTAAAAGACAAAAGTGTAACCTGAGTGCCAGCAAGAAGCGAGTGTGCTCTTCTGATACAAGGAGCAGTTTCTTAACCGTCCGTAAATGTCTGTTTTTTCTGTCAAATGTTTGCAAGGGTGTTGATTAAATGTGCAGTACAGCATTCCTGTGCATTTTGCTTTGGCAGTCACGCAGGGCTGGCTTGCTGCTCGTCACGTACTCACTTGGCTTATTTATTACATGTTTGATCAAAATGAAATTGATATACACTGTGCCCCATTCACATGTTGATACACCCTCATACACAACATCACTTAGTACATAATAGATTTGACTGATACTTCAGCACTCACTTACTTAGAAATCTATTTTTGTATTCACATAAACTTTGTCACAATCAAGAGCATAAAGCGATTCTTTCTACTCCTAATCACAACTGAGAATTCCTATTTCTTCCTAATGCACATGCCAGTTTCTACAGATGCTAAAAGGTTTCTTTAAAAAATTTGAGCAGTGTTCGCCTAATGCATTAGCAGTAGACATGTAAATCTTTCATAAAAGGCATATAATTGTATGTTTCTCTAATTAGAAATTATAAATAATGTAGACACAAAATGAAAATTGCAAGCAAAACAATGCAAATAAAAGTCTAAAAGCTTCTCAAATGCATGAAAATGTAGTATTAACTTAATTTTAACTAGACTATCAATTTCAACAGCCTTAAGAAAAATCTGTTCACCAGAGCACAGGTGTCAAAGTCACGACTCGCAGGCTGAATACAGCCCACTGCTTCGTTTCATTCAATGTGCACAAACTTGCAAAGCATCATGTTTTAACGGTCCGTAGTAACTGCTACTCAACATTTTCACACTATGTAGAGTTTACTGCACACAGCAAGTATGTGGATCATGAAGACAAAAGAGAGATGGAAGACTAGGCAGAATGTAAATGAGCATACTGTACGTATTTGGATAGTTATCTAACAGAGTAAATAAACTAGTATCATCATGTAGGGGTATTTATTTAAATTTTTTTAAGTAAAGCGACCAAATGTAAATGTATAATTGTCTTTTCAGCTTTTCTTTGGCTATTTGTGCTATGTGATTTCTTCAATATTTCACTTATTAATAAAAAAAAAAAGTCTAGAGTTGATTTAATGTACAGCACTTGCATGTGGAACCTGTCACTGTTAGCTGTTAGAATAAAATGCAGAGAGCTGCCGTTGTCATTGAAGAAAGCAAATCCTCCATCCAACCTTTATCTCTACTGCGTCTCCTGTGTAGGGTCACGGGCGGCCTGGAGCCTGTCCTAGGGAGTTTAGGACACAAGGCAGGGAACACCCTGGATGAGGTTAACCTAGACTGCATGTCTTTGGACTGGGAGGAAACCAGGAAAACTGGGGAAACTGGGAGGACTGGGAGGAGTTCCTGTAGGGAGCCCAAAAAGCTTTCAAGCATGCAAATTGCACACACAAAGCTGAGGAAAGGTTCAAACCTCCAACCCCGGAGGTGCAAGGGTGACAGTACTTACCATGACACCTAAGACAATCATTAGGGTAAAAAAAATCAGAGAGATGGATTTAGTTGTGGCTGAATCAATTATTTTCTGGTAGCTCAGGAACACCAAAGGTCTGGAAGACCACAGAAAACAGCTATGGTGTATAGATGTTTCCCTGGTGAAGAAAAACCCTTTTATAAGAGTAGAGGGGTTATACCACAAAACAGGTTTGCAGGGTTAGATTTTTTGCCCCCTTTTTTTTTTTTTTTTTTTTTTTTTAAACTTTTGGTTAAACTGAGGCTTATCAATACCATGAAAGCAGCTATCATAGCGGTTGGTTGATCACCATGGCAACTTACTCTACATGGCTAACCTACTCCACACTGAGCGTGTATAAAGCCCACCTGCCCAATTAGAGCCCTTTCTTTGAGAAGCCTGTGGAGCTTTCTGATCTTGTGAAAGGATCTCTATGATGTGCTAGAATTTTAAGGAATAGACAAAAAATGTATATGGGTTAGATACATTTTTTAATGTATGTATTTTTTATTAGTCAGCAGATAACTGAACTTACTGTACAGAACATTGCTGTTAATCTGTTATACAGTATGTTCTGTAATTGTGTGTAGCCTAAAAGGATTTCTCAAATGAATCACTGTACACACACCATTATTAGAGCATCCTCATCAGGCCATGAATTAATATTAAAAGGAAGTCAGTGCACAGCATCATGAACTTTCATACTTTCTAGAATATCAACAGTAACACAATGGGCTTTAAAAGAACATGATCATGGAATGCTTTAAGACATGTTATCCTGTTAACATGACATTGACTACTTGAATTAAATATCACATATTATACCTCTTTTTAAACAAGTTTAAGGTCACCAAAATGTCTATATATTTTCCAGACTCTGTCTGCTTGATTTTTTTTTTCTGATTCAGTCCTCTCTTTTAACTTTAAGTGAACTGCCCCAGAAGGGCATCATGTAAAGCCTGACTTTTTAAAAAAAAAACATTTTCTGTCCGGTTTAAATTTATTCGGCCGCTTGGAGACCCAGGATACACCTGGATACACCTACCCGATGACTCAATACGATGTCTCAGAGTCTATTTAAACAGCTCATGCAAAAACCTCTGACAGGACCTAGCCAAAGCATGTGACATAACAGTTCATTAGGAAGAAGAGAATCCCTGAGTTGGTACACCTTGTCAACATGAAACATCAGAAACCTGGGACAGATTATTTTTTCAATAATATTGATTTACTTCTGAGGTCCCCATGGTGTGCTACAGGTGGATGTCCTAGTTTAGAAGGTCAGTTGTTCATATAGACCACATAGATTATGCAGGAAAAACATGATAGAGAGATGTAAACACACAAGACTTTGTGAGCTGGAGGCCCAGTATCACTGTTTTATTCCTTTACCGATTTCATGTAGGAAATACAGCCGAAGCATTTTCACTCATCGTCTATACTGATTTATCCTGTGACCAGGGTCGCGGGGGGCCTGGAGCCTATCCCACGAAACTTAGGGCACAAGACGGGGTACACCCGGTACGCGTTGCCATCTCAGGGAACACACACACTCACACGCTCATTCACAAAGTGGAACCTGGAGGCCTAAGCACTCTGTCATAGACAAATAAGAAAGTAAGGACAACAGCTTTAAAAAAAACAAGGAGCTGAATGAGCATTTAGATCAACATTTTTTTGAATTTGTATTTATCTGCTATCAAAGTTATCCAACACAGTTGTTTTTCAAAAAGCTTCCATTTTAAGCGCCAGTTTTCTGCTAGTTATTTTATTCACAATTATAGTTCAGGTGTGTACAGTACAATTTCAGGTCATGTGAATTAAAATAAAATAAGAATCAATTTCCTACAGTAAATGTATTGCACCAGCACAGCAGTGTTAGGGTTCCTGCTGGGTGGACAGCAGTGAGCGTATTGCTTTTTGCTGTTATTACAGGCCTATGTTTAAATTCTTCAGTGGAATTCATTATTATTGTTTGCTCTTTGACTGTAAAAAAATGCAGCCTTAAACCACTCCATCTCTAGCTTTTTAAAGAAGCCTTTTAGCAGGTGTGACATCCGCTCTTTTTAAAGAAAATGCCTGCAGGACTCGATGAAGAAAGCCTGGTTTCGCTTAATAAATTGTTAACACGCTATATGATTCCAGTTAAGTCAGTGTGTGAATATTTGGTTAAGTGAAGCTAGCTATTATACTGAAAGCTTTTTAACGCTTTGTGCACCACTTACTGTATATCACACACTATATATGTGAGGTGGGTAAATCTGTGTCAAAGTCAGCAATCAAGAGAAGACTTCACCCAATTATGGAGGCTCACAAAAATGATGATGTATCGTAATTTGAGTTTGACAGGGTTGCACAAAGTATGCGAGGACTCAAAGAATTCTTTCTTTCCTTCTTTCTTTATTTCTTTCGGTGTGTTTGTCTGTATATCTAATTAATCCTTTTGTCAAGATGTTGGAAAAACACTGTAGCAGTGTTAATTTTGGGTGTTATGGACATTGAACCACCATTGGTTGTTGTTAGTCTTTCAGCTGTTCTTATTGAGGGGTCGCCACAGCGGACCATCCAACCCACAACTTGGCTCAGGTTTTATGCCGGATGTCCTTCCTGACGCAACCCTCCCATTTCCCATTTTATCCAGGCTTGGGACTGGCACTGCATGCAGTGTTAATTAGGCAGTGCTATGTACATTGAAACACCATTGGTTTTAGGTTGTTTTTGAAAATTTCAATTACTTTAATGAAATGACGCTGAACCATGACTGCATGGAGTTGGGATGTCATTGAATGAACAACCCAAACACAATATTGACTACTGTCTGAAATATATCCATGAACTGCACATGCTGCTGAAAGTAGGTTTACTTTTCTTTTCTTTCAGCAACTATGCTGATGGAGTGAGCAAGACTCAAACATCGGTCTCAGCAATGAGAGAGCTGAGTGCTTACCACTGATCCACCAGGGAACCTGCTGCTGCGGCTAAGGAATGCGCATATATTTCTTTATCATACAATGATCGCCATAAAATAACTCTTTCATGTCAAAAAATACTAGACACCTGCAAAGTACCAAAATATTAAATTGCAAAGCAGTCGAATGGGAAAAATCAAGCTTGGATGTTATATAGTTGTTTGATGTTGTTCGAGCACCATATTACAGAGTACAGACTGTAGGTATTTAACAAAACTATATGGGACATGGCCGTGTAGCTGAACAGTGATGTACTTAAACCATTAGCCGTGTTATTCACAGATTTGTTTGTTATTCAGTAGAGATGGGGGAAGAAATAGATTCAGTTACATATTGCGATTCTGTTGTGTGGCAATCCATGTGTTCCTCTATATTTCCTTGGTGTGCTCTAAACTAATCACACATTGGCGGGCAGCACAGCACAGTGTGGAAGGAAGTGAATTATTTGCTAAGTTTGTTTAAAATTCTAACAAAATCTAAAAATGTAGATTTGTACCGAATTGTAATATAAATCAAATCTTCATCCACTGCAGGTGTCGCGAACATATTATATCAGTCGGTCCCTGGTGCGTGCGTTTCATTTCAATTGTTTAGTGACCCTTTGTTTCACTTCCATGTGAATGAGCGTGAGTGCGTGTGTACAGTATGTGTGTGTGCACTGCGATGAATTGGCACCATGTCCCCGGCCTTGTGCCCTA
Source organism: Clariallabes teugelsi (assembly GCA_030014215.1). Classification (NCBI taxonomy): domain Eukaryota; kingdom Metazoa; phylum Chordata; class Actinopteri; order Siluriformes; family Clariidae; genus Clariallabes; species Clariallabes teugelsi. The sequence continues at coordinate 22,222,713 of JAQMYG010000002.1, read as the reverse complement.
AGACTCCTGGGATAGGCGTGTGTGTGAGAAGAGCTGTTTTCATCCAGTTCTGTGATCAAGATATTTTAATTAATTTATTAGGTTGAAAATATAATGCAGTGTTTAAGTAAGTTACAGAAATCCTAACCAGGAAAAAAAACAGTTACTGAATAGGAATGAATGAACGATTAAAGTCCAACTTAACCAGACTCAATAAACATGTACCACAGCATGAAGCATGACACCGCACCTTTACACACCCATGTTGCAATCTAGATTGTTATTGTCTATTAATCTCATTGAATCTATACTGTGTTACCACATTTTGCTGTGATGGGTAGGTAGTAACGATTTGACAAAACCTTCATCTCTAGTTATACTGTATTGCTTAATGACTTAACAGCATACCTTACTAATTCCACAGTCACTGTGATACCTTCATATCTGGGGAAATAGCTTTTTTATGATCATTTTTCCAACACTTAATTCTGATATAAGCCATTTTACGATTGTCTGTAATTCCTTTTAAGGGGTATTGTAGGTTTAGGAGCCGAATTTGACAGCAAATGCTTGTAGGGTTACTCTTAGGCTGAATAATACAGCAATTTTGAAGGTTCTATCCTAAACCGCCCAGTTAGGAGCCTTGTATAGCTTGGTTTTATAAATACACCACCTGGATTTTATCAGAGTTGCCCTCACAATTGACTTCTGCTACAGGCTTCCAAAGTAAATACTGGACTTGGTGAGATCGTTCATAGATATAACGCTCCATCTTCCTGGAATATATTTCAGTGACAGTCAAAACCAGTAGTGAGTCTGTGCAGTTACTAAGACCTCATTATTGACTTGTCTTGTTTTATTTGTTGGAGACTTTAATGACCGCAGTTGCTCGATATTTTATTTTCATTTTGACAGAAATGGCATCTTATTGTTTTTAAATGATACATAATCAATTCTTTTTTTTTTAAGGATTGGTAATGTTTTGAAGACATTAAGAATAATTAAAATAGACATACATGGTTCTGTGCTAAATTTGTGTTCCCATGTGTAAATAAAGATTAATCTTGGTGCCTCTTTCCATTTTAAAAATAGTTGTTTAAACAATGCAGAAGCAATAGGATTAAGAGCTAATGGATTTGACACAACTTTAAAGATTTAAAGAGCGCAATGGTGTGTGTGTGTGTGTGTGTGTGTGTGTGTGTGTGTGTGTGTGTGTGTGTTTGTGTGTGAATTATACTTATGATTCAAACAGAGCTGCTTTAAATGCAACAGTTGTGGGAGGGAACTTGGCTCTCGTTCACGCTCACTTGTCTAAAAATGGCCACTAAACCCAGACACTAACTTCATGACGAATACAGTTTCTACCATTACTCCTCCCTCCTCATTTGAGCTAGGAAATTATATTTCAGGGAGCAAATCTATTTTTTTTTGGCCTGATACCATGCAGTACACCAAGCTGGTGGCTGTTATTGTAATTACAATAAGGTATTAAGTTCAGGATAATGCTACAGTAAATCACATTATCTTTAAGTCATTTTGTCCAAGGGCTTTGCAAATTTAAGATTGATCTTCTGTCTTCACAATTATCGAAAATATTATTAAATAAAATTAGGATACGGGGGCATGGTGGTACAGCGGGTAGCATTGCTGGCTCACAGCTCCAGCGTCCTTCACGTAAAAAAGATGGAAACTGTGTGCTTAGTCAGATTAAAGAGAACATATTGTGTGTGAGTTTCTATCAGAATATTATCTTTGTTTTTAAAGCTAGATTAATTACTAGATTAAAATAGGTCGCATGAACACCATCAATTAATGTAGTATAAACATAAATCCTGACCTGATCCTTTTACATGTTTTCCGTGTGTCCATGGAACCTAGACACCTAGTTGTGATTGGCATCACCTTCTGGGCCTATTTCCAAATGCCCAGTGTTCCCAGGATCCAACTTGACCATGATCAGGATAAAGTACTCACAAAATTAGTAGAGATGGGGAAAAAAACAAACTGCCTCTGTATCATGATTCTTTTTATGTGACAGTTCATGTATCATCACACTTTTTTTTTTAATTATTTTTTTATTATTATTTATACAGCACTGTGCAAAAGTCTTTAGTACTTTAGGCACCATATTATCTTTACAGTAGTACAAATTTAGTTTTTTATGTCTATCATGTCTGCATTATTTTGTACCAAATCAATAAATTTTTCCATACAAAACTTAATATTTACATAAACAAAAATTAATTAATAAATAACAGAAGATTATTTGCATGCCTGTAAAGAAAGAAACACATTACATGATGTAAACAAAAAAAACCTAATATAGGCTCCTGGGTTTTGCATGAGAATAGAAATGAAAGTATCAAGTGTGCCAAAATTACTGGTATATCCTCCAACACGTTCAGTAAAAACTCCCAGCTGTTTTACTTATAAATAACACAATTTATGTAGAAATGTTTTCAAATTCATCTTAGCTTATGGCATTTTTTTGGATGAGCCCAAGACTAAGGGGGCGCCAGTCGATCGCCTGCGGATTGTAATCGAATAAAAATCACTTAATTTTTACTGATCGGTTGTGTCTCAACTGGCTGATCACATGAACTGATATTATAGAAAAGAAGCCCTGAAAAAGCTTACGCCTTAATCTGCTACAACTCTTATCACAAAAATAATAATGAAGAGAAATAAAGAAATGACTGCTCTGGACGAAGCAGCCTGGGTTTACTTTACCGCTTCATGCATTTTGGCTGGCAGTGAGTGACTATTGAGCATGGCTGCACACATTGTGTATGATAAGAGGAATAGTCTGTCTTTTAAAAATGCAGAAATTCTTATATTTCTAAAGAAATGCCTGCCATCGCTGCATACTAATGAGTAGCCATGATTGGCCCGACAAAGTACAAAGTGACTGATATCTGTGTTTATTTAAAAACGTTCAGTGCAGAGTTTCAATTTGTTTATTGACGTAACCTTGTTCCATGTGCTGCATTTAATAACCAGTGAGTAGAGTTGGACAGTCGCATTTTAGATTAGCATTTCTGCATTTTCTTCGGCATAGATTAGCATTTCGGCACTTTCGGTGCTAGGAAAAATTATGCTCTTTGGTGAAGCAAATTTTACTGGTTTCAGTTTCTTTATAATCTACATGCAATAATAAGAGAAAGGAATATGTTGCGATTCTATGCCTTCCAATAAGTAAAAGTTTTAAATTTATAATACTTAAATACTCACATCTCAATTATATTTGTCCACTGCTGTTTAGAAAAGTTATTTTTTTACTGCTATTCCGAATTCCGGAAAAGTTTTTTAAAATTTTAATAAAACTAAACGACTTTCGAATCACATGAGTCAATATTTTATTCACAATAGAACATAATAGAGAGCATAACACATGTTTAAACAGAGGAATTTTACACTTTTATCCACTAAATGAGCTCATTTCAAATTTGATGCCTGCTACAGGTCTCAAAAAAGTTGAAATGACATCAGGTCTGTAATGTGATTAGCTACTGTATAAAAGGGATGTTTTAGAGAGGCAGAGTCTCTCAGAAGTAAAGATGGGCAGAGCCTCTCCATTCTGTGAAAGTGTGCATAAATAAATTGTGGAATACTTTAAAAACAACGTTCTTCAACATCAAATTGTAAAGGCTTTGCAAATCTCATCATTACCAGTGCATAACATTGTAAAAAGATTCAGAGAAGCTGAAGAAATTTCTGTGTGTAAAGGACAAGGCCGCAGATCTTTGTTTGATGCCCCTTAGAAGACACTGCATCACTCATCGGCATGATTGTGTCATTGACATTACTGAATAGACCCAGAAATATTTTCAGAAACCACTGTTGGTAAACACTATCTGCCGTGCAGATGGCAACTAAATCTCTATTATGCAAAAAGGAAGCCATGTGTGAACATAGTCCAAAAGCACCGTCGTGTTCTGCGGGCCAAGGCTCATTTAAAATGGACTGTCCAAATTTGACGAGTCCAAATTTGACATTCTTCTTGGAAATCACGGACGCCGTGTCCACTGGGCTAAAGAGGTGGGAGACATTCTAGCGTGTTATCAGTTGAGTTGCTTCAGTTGGTCAGGTCTAGACTCAGCACAGTTATTTGCCCAAAAAAGGAGGTCAGTTGACTACCTAAATATACTGAATGACCAGGTTTCATCAATGGATATTTTTCTTCCCTGATGGCGCAGGTGTATTCCAAGATAATGCCAGGATTCAGCAGGCTTAAATTATATAAGATTGGGTCAGGGAGCATAAGACATCATTTTCACACATGGATTGGCCACCAGACTTTAACTCCACTGCGAATCTTTTTGGATGTGTAGAGAAGGCTTAACGCAGCAGTTTCACTCTCCCATCATTTAGTACAAGGTCATGGAGAGAAATGCGATTGTGTACTGGAATAAATGTTGTGACATTGCATAAGCTTATCAAAAACTGTAATCTAAGCATAATATACGGTTAGAGTCTGTGACTTTTTTGGTCAGGTAGTGTAGATTGGGGATGTAATTGTAAGCAAAAGTCATAGTTCAGTACTTGCAATAAATTTGAAAAAAAAAAAAAAAAAAACATTGAATTTCTGTTCATTTCATATAAAATTGAAATTTAAACTTTTAAACAGTGGCAAATGGGCCATAATTTCCAGAAGGCACAATATATGTCCAAAAAAGGCACATAAATTTCTTGAAAAACAAAAAAACATTTGTCTTGGTATCTAGTTGTTAAGTTGTTATCTATAGCAAATAGTATAAAGAATGTGTTACTTTAAATAAGGGATAATTAAGGGAAATCTTAAAGCATTATTTGCTGGCACACTCAGTGAACTGTTCCTTCTCGCCAGAGTAAATGGGGAGCGTCTCTTTCATGACATAATATACCAGTGCACCTGGAGTTAATTTGGGGTTTTATAGGCACATCTGAGTTTTTCCCTCTTAACAGAGTAGATGCCAAATCAATATGTCTACACATTTCAACTGGAAATAAGCAAATTAAAACTTACCTTTAAATGAGTTATACTGTGTACCATGTACGAATATTAGCTTACATTAAGACAACATACAGTCATATTGTTTTCTAAAACACTGACAATACAGTTGTTTGGGAAATAAAATACAGTGGAACCTCGGATTACGAGCATAATTCGTTCCGGAAGCGGGCTCGTATTCCAAAACACTCGTAAACCAA
>JAQMYG010000002.1:22191496-22204307 GCA_030014215.1 Clariallabes teugelsi | reverse complement strand
GGTCCCCGGTATCGGGGGACTTTTAACAAGTACGAGTACTTTAGAAAATGTGTTATCGAGGCCGATACTAGATACCGGTATCGGTATTGATGCATCCCTAATTCCCACCATGAATATCAATGAACTGCAGAAGTCAGAGGAACAGGGAAATTCGTACGAACCCGTCGTTCATAAGAATTTTTGTGACCGAGGTTTAAACAATACAAAATAACTTCTAATACAAGTTTAACATTTAACTTAAATTAATTTAAAGCAGCATTTTTACTAAGCAGCACATTTCTTTCTTATGTCATAAAGGCATAATTGTTATTTCTAAACAAACTTACAGTAGCAAATAATTCACTCCTACCACACAGGATAAATATGTACATAGCTTAGAGCGTACCACCTGAAGGGTTATACAGTAAAGCAATGGCGATGTTTCTTAAATAGTAAAAACCTCGAGCACTTCCAAACTCTCAAACTTAATGTAATAATGAGCATCCGGGTGCATGTGTCTTCTAGTGCAGGCATACGGGGCTTTTAATTTGTGTGATTTTCAAGACTAATTCGTGGTTGTGGTGTTTTAAGACTTGTGTAAGTGTGTGTAGTGAGTGAGTTTTGAGACTAATTCGCTCGCAGAGTTTGAAGAAAAAGGTAGATTGGAGGCCTTTTAGTTTGTGCGACTTTTGATAATGTAATACCATAAAACGCGTTTCTGTGTCGCCATCCAAAAATTCCTGTAAGATATAAGAGTACTTAAAGGAGCGGTACTGTTCAAATGTCGTGCGCCACGTCTTATTTCTTCATAATAAATAAAATTATGATACAAAAAGTAGAATCTAAAAATCAGCAGCAGCAACCTCATTTCCTCTCTCATCTGTTCCAACCATTACCAAGATACTAATTACTGTCCTGAGCATCTGTCATCATCTGCACCTCTTTCTTACTGGTTCATGCTTTAAGTTAGATTTCTTAATGCTTGAATGATATATAGGTCACTGTGTGACTTAACAAACAAAAAGACATGGGTCACAGGGACTGGACAGAAAATGCCAACCTTTCCAAAAATGAGAGCCACAAATGCCCTTAAGGATGGCTGAAGAACTATTCCTCAAGACTACGTTAATAAAAACATGAACATCTGGCTCTTTGGAATCAAAAATATACAGAAATGAGGTATGACTGAAGACTTTGCCTTATGCTTTAAAAGACAGATTATGATCAGTAAATGAGTAAATATAAATACAGTATATATGAATAATGAAATGAAGATTAGTAGGAGTATAAAATAAAGATAAAGCTGAGTGTCTGTTCAAGTGTATGTTCCAACGTTCAGGTGATTGGGAAAAAAAAAGAAATCTATTTCAGGATGCCTCTCTGTAGGCTTCTGACAGCAGGGACAGAGTCCTTTTCATTCAAACACGTTGAAGTGCCGAGCTTTCAAGATAACACTCCTTCGTCAAAGATTAATAATTCATCAGGCCAAGAGGGCCCATGAGAACTCCCTGTTGTGCTGTTGATTTCTCTCCAGGTTGTTATATGCATATGATTGAGGCTCGGAGCAGTCAGGGAGTCAGTATTTGATTAGTCTGTTGGCTGAAGTGGACCGAGTTTTTCGAAAGAGGTTACCCAGTGAATCGTTATGACAGAGGAAACACGTTTAAGCGTGTGAGTCTTTGGACTACACTCCAAACCAAGCACATCATAATAGGCTGTAAAATCACAGAGGACGTTAAGGTAGAGACATGGTGTCTTTTATTACGTTAGATATGTTAACAGGAAGCGAGAAAGTGAGTAAACTTTGGCACATGGACTAAATTACAGATGCGTCTGTTAAGACAAGAGTGTGGTCGGTGTTAATTTGTATAGTTTGTTGGGGATTTGCAGCTTGCTCACATGAACAGAGGAAAAACTGAGTGTCAGAGGAGCTTGGTGTGATTCACATATACAGACTATTGGGAGCAGTTTGAATTAACTTTTTCATCAGGGTGTTAGAATTTGCTCATGTGAGGCAGACGTAGGGGTAATGTTTTTGTCTTCTGTTTTACATGCAAACATTAGCAGACGTACAAAATTCTGTTAGGAATTCACATTTTCTGTTTCAGGCTACTGTGTTGTGGCTTGATGATTCTTTTTTCAGTATAAACTTATCTTAAAAAGTTCAAGGGTTAAGCACTGATTTAATTCATTTCAATAAGCACTCATTTATTTCTGTAAATATTTTATTATCATTTGCAGATTTTTAATATCTTGATTTATAATGTGCTAACAAATAAAAAGATGCACTTTCTATTCCTTCGCTGGTAATTTGGTTATATATTGTTTTTCAGGTACTCTATAATCCGATGAATCATTTGTATTTTTCAGTGAGAGCACTGCAGCACTGCAATGTATTTCAAGTGGATACATTTTTTTTTTACTTAATGCTGCTTTATTTATTTGCTTATGTGTTACTTTCTCCAGGCAAAGGTCAATGATGTATTATAAAACGATGTAGTGAAGCAGCATATACCAGTTTTCAAGAAATCAGCACGATCCATTATGTTTCCATGCCCTAACCAAGCAATGTTTTATTTAGATGTGTTTTGGATAACGCATAACATTATTATATCGCATTGTCCATTAGGCTTATGTGACATTAATTCCGTAGATCTAATTGAGTAAATTAGTTCCATGTTATGGTTTGTGCCTCAGAACTCATGAGCTGGCCTACAGCTGTGTAATCCTTGATGCCTTCTTGAGTGAAACATGTTTCATGATCTGCAATATTAATGGAGTGGTAAATTAGTGTGGCGTACCCAGCAGCCCTCATCTTCATGGCAAATGGAGTGAAGCGGAGAGCGCAGTTCAGAGACTCTCAGTAAATACCACCCAGTCAACAATAAGCAAGCTCTGGCTTCCCAGAGATCATTATTAACACCGACATCTATATATACATATATTTAAATTAAATATAAAGTACACTGGGAGTTTTTGTGTAGTATATGAAATGAACAAGTTTTTTTTTTATGAAAAAAGACTTCCACACCACTCTCAGGGCACAGCAGGCAAAGAAGCTCATCCTTTCTCCATACAGTACGTGTCGACGAACTATGCATTAACAATCAGTCCTGCACACTTAATTCAATCTGTGTCCTGGAGACTACTGGCTTAAGTTTTTTTTTATTTTTTTTTTATTGGGATGGATGTTTTCTTGCACTGACTTGGCCTTTTGCCTTAAAGGTCATGAAGAGTAACAGATGCTAATGGAGGGTTTTAAGACATTTCAGAAAATAAACAGAGTAATTTTTCTTCCATCTTAGTCCTACAGACGCGCTGTCTTTGTGTTATAAATAGGGCAAAATAGGTTGCTTTTCAAAATGCTTCTTTGCAGCCAAGTAAATCGTGATGCTCCTTGGTTTGTTCACGTTTACATACATCATTAAAGTGACTAGTTTAAGCCGTAAATGCGGATCATGTAGCACCCGCTATGCTTAAGAGCTATGGTTTTGCACCTTGTCATTAGACATTGAAAGATTTTGAAAGGATCATTCACACCCTTTGCTTTCTCAGACAGCGAAGCAGAAAGTCAGTTATAAACCAAACACTAAGTGAACCTTGTGATGTCATTACAGTCAGGTATAATAAATTCAGTGCGGACAGAGAGCTATTAAAGTCATTTAGAAAGCAGAACATCACAAATGAACAGCCAACGTACTGTACGATACACTCAATAGCCACGTCATTAGGTGCTCTGTTCAACTGCTTGATAACGCAAATATCTAATCAGCCAATCACACTGCAGCAACTCAGTGCATGTAGGCGTGTAGACATGGTGAAGGCAATCTACTGAAGTTCAAACTGAGGTGATTTAAGTGACTTTGAACGTGGCTTGGTTATTGGAGCCAGATGGGTCTGAGTATTTCTACAACTGTTGATCTACTGGGATTTTTACACACAACCATCTCTAGGGTTTTTAGAGAATGGTTTGAAAATAAGCAAATATCCAATGAACAGCAGTTCTCTGGCTGAAAATACCTTGTTGATGGTAGAGATCAGAGAAGATTGGCCATACTGGATCGAGCTGATAGAAAGACAACAGTAACTCAATTTGTTACAACCGAGGTATGGGAAAGAGCATCTCTGAACACACAACACATCGAACCTTGAAGCAGATGGGCTACAGCAGCAGAAGACCATGCCAGGTGCCACTCCTGCCAGCTAAGAACAGGAAACTGAGGCTACAATTCACATGGGCCCACCAAAATTAGACATTAGAAGATTGCGCGATTTGATGAGTCTCGATGTCTACTGGGACATTTTTATGGTAGGGTCAGAATTTGGCATAAACAACATGAAAGTGTGGATTTGTCCTTTGCTGTATCCAAGGTTGAGGCTGCTGATTTAATTGGCACAGTTTAGGTCCCTTAATACCTGAGTGTTGCTGCTGACCATGTCCATCCCTTTATGACCACAGTGTACACATCTTCCGATGGCTACTACTTAAATCAATGTCACAAAGCTAAAATCATCTCAGACTGGTTTCTTCAACATGACATTGAGTTCATTGTCCACAGTCACCAGATCTCAATCCAATAGGGCACTTTTGGGATGTGGCGAAACAGGAGAATTCCATCATAGATGTACAGATGGCAAATCTGCAGCAACTGTTTCATACTGTCATGTCATTATGTACAGTACTGTACATATCCAAATATCTAAGGAATGTTTCCATCATATTAATAAATTGATGACAAGAAGAGTTAAACGTGGTTCTGAAGTTGAAAAGTGGGTCTAACCAAGTACTAGCAAGGTGATCCTAATAATTCTACGTAATAATACCTAGAATACTGTACCTACTGTACTAATACTATGTTTTTTAATCCCTTGCTCTTTTATTTATTAGTATTAGTACTTATGAAATGAGGGAAATATGGAAATGTTCAAACCAGTGTTAAGTCTTAGCCCTGTTCATTCTGTTAGGACTCGGGGACTGCACATTTATATGTTTTCCTTAAGACTTGTTGACCTGAGTGACATTTGAGTGGCAAGTGTCAAATGTACTATTTACAAATAGTCTTGTTGATATTATTATGATGTTTTGACCAGTGCCCATCTTCTCAACAGTCACTGAACATGTAGGTGTGGACAGTAGACAACTGATTAGCTGCAGTTGCTGTCTGCAATAGCTAACAATAATTCTATTCTATTCTATTCTATTCTATTTTGTCTGTATTCACCACATTCAAAAGTGTCTCGAGGCCATCTGGAGAAATCAGCTATGTCTGAGGCTTCCTACTGGTAGGCCGTTGCAGAAATTCTCTCCCCTGACTGGGTCGAGGATGATGAGCATCTCTCTGGGGTAGCCATGCAGGAAATTCTCTCTCTCTCTCTCTCTCTCTCTCTCTCGCGCTTTGTCGCTCTCTTTCTCTTTTACACACACACATTCTCTTTCTCACTCAGTAATTCTTTTGCTCTTCACTCTTGCTGTCTGTTATGTAGAGGATGGGAGGGAGGACAGGAGGCAGGGGGTAATTGAGCTTTTGCTATTTGCTGTTTTCCCCATGTGGATCTCCGTGTTTCAGTGATGACCAAGACATTTATTGCGCTTGCAAATCTCCTGGCTGCAAACGTAAAAAGAAAACCTTGAGGCACTTGGTATGAGAGGTTGCGGTGTTCTTTCTGCTAATGTGAATCAGGCAGGACCCCTGCTAAGTGCATGCCTCTGGGCTTGTGGACGAAAACCTGATATGCATTTTAAAAATAGCAGACTGGCAGTTGAACTCAGTCCATCGATTTGAGCACTCAATTTAAACGATCAGTTTCAACACATTACATAATGGATCATGGTTGATGGAGGTTTTTTCACACTCTTCCTGGTACAGTTATTAATCTTATGCATATGTTTTGAATTGGCTGCTGGCATTCTTTCTAAAGTCATTTATAATGAACTCCTGACTTTGTATACAAACTATACAAGCTTGTTTCTGTTAAGAGAGGTTTCTTTGTGTTGCTGCTTTAATAATAGACATTAGCCCTTTTCAAGTATTAGTCATGATATTTTCATTTTCTCTTTTTAATGTGACATTTATTTCGCACAGGCAGGGGATCATCGTTTGTATACCCGCATTTTAGTTAATTTAATTAATTGACATTTACAGAATATAAGTATTTCCTGTGTTCAGAGGTGATAATGATGATACAGTATGCATTTGTTTATATAATGATCAGGACTAATGGAAAACTACGATTAATAGATTAAAAAACGAATCACAGATTATAGTTTCTCAGAAGTGGTCTCACTGATGCTTCGTGTCTGTAGTCTGCATCAGCATTAGGTTAACGTCCCTCCGACTTTACTTTACAGAGACGCTGTTCTTCTATGGGTACATGAATCTGAGTTCCAGCGGCCAGATGCCTGTGATGGAGGAAGTCGATACCAGTGAGAGGTTAGAAAACGTTTTTACTGTACTTCTTAATAATTTATGCTCCACCCCTGACCCATTAAGAAATAATCCTCATCCATCGTGTATGATCATGCATTTTTGTTACTCGATGCTCAACTCTTTGCCTCGCTTTGTAGAAGAGGAAGAAGAATCGATATCCTTCCTCTGGTGGTGTGGCTGTGATTTTTGAACACTGTCTCATTTTTCAGCAGAGTAAACATGGCCTTACTCTCCTGGAATCGGCTTTCCCACCTGCTCTATCTGATTATCTGACCCAAATGAACCTAAAGCATATTGTGACAATTTTCATGCACCATTGAACATAGAAGAAGTCATAAATAGCAGCACACCCTCACAGAACAGGCACAGATTTAATGCGTATTAAACTTTGATCGACTCTGGCATTAAGCTGCAGCTGCCAGTGTCCTTATCTTGCCTGTGGCCTTGGAACATTGTTGCAGATGTTGTAGTTAATTTATATAAAATAAAATCAACCCATACAATTTAATAACTGACGCAAAACAGGACGCTCATTCAGGTCTCGTGGTGCTTGAGTCACTCGCCGGCTGCTCAGTGAGGTTGAATAATTCAGGCAGCTGTCTGGTTCTATGTGAATAACTATTCTAGTGTGTCTAACAAAGCTGTCAAAATCCTCATTGATAAAACACAGGAAGCCTGGGCGCAGCTCGTGATTATCATCTTTGACTGCCTCCAAGTACGGCACTCAGTCTTGGATTGTGCCTTTTTCCCCCTCTCTTTATGTTTCCATTTACATTCTTGCGCGTGGCCTATAGTGTCACCGTTTGATATCAGTCCAAACCACATGTTCTCTTGCTTGTTATAGTCAATGCTTATCAGGAGAGATTTGTTTTGTTGTCTCTCAAGAATATAATTTAATACAGCATTCAATGGGTTGTAGAGAAAAAAACAACATATTCATACAGTAGTGTGGGGAAATTTGAACATGTTATTTAACAGCATAGTTATAGTATTCTAATCAAATATTTATTATAATTGCGTCAATTAATCAATGTTATAATAAGCAACAGGAGCAGAATGTAAGTTTCTCCGTCCAGATCCTTATCTTATATACTGAACCGAATCATGTAGCGTAGCCTAGCGTCAGGGTTGGTGGTGAAATCCAATGTAGTGAATAATATCTGAATTGAGAAAGAAGTGACTGATGTCTCTTATGTGCTGGAACATGTGCTATTTGTAAATATGATGGGATTAAAGATTAAGCATTGGCTAATACCTTACTGTTTCTATGGTTTAATAATTCATTGTCCTTAATCCTTAAATCTCACGCAACATTGGTCAATGATCAATTAAAAAAATATTAAAAAACACTCGTTATATGGGCATCCTGTATGTGTGTATCGACGTTAGAGTCTTCAGATGTCAAACTGCGTCTTTGGGTGTTCGCATATTTTATGTAGAACCAATTCCAGCATTACTAAAAAAAAAGATGTTAAAAGATAATGTTAATTTTAAATTTACCTATTGGTGAAATCTGGAAATGATGACGCAAAACTGTAGAACTCACAAAATTCTCATATTATTATTATTATCAGGAAACAATCATAAAGCACATGATGTTATGTGCCTAGCAATAACTGACTTAATATCTAAATTGTTTGGGGTTACTGAAGTTAAGGGTAGGCTTAGATTTGGATATACAGTAGCATAGCATCAACTAAGTGCATCAATACTCATGATTAGAACATCCTCATTCACATGTGTGAGAGAAGGAAATGATGCAAAAAACATAAATATGTGCAAAACACTACAGCTCTCAGTAGTTCCATGCTCAGGACATTTGTAGAAATCAGGGAAATGGGGAATCATCTCAGTGGGGTTGAAAGGATGCATTGAAATAACCATTTACGGTGATTATGTAAATTTGACGATTTGCATTGATTCATAGCAACGTTTATGTTTATTGCTAATTATGGCAGCAAATGGAGTAAATGAGACTCTATCCCAAAAATCCCAAACCGGATCATCAAAGGAGTGTGGATTCTTTGAACAGAGTCCTATAAAAGACACTGCATGCTGTGTGATACTGAAATGGTCTACCACAGCAGCGAAACTTGCTATGCACAAGCAGCTCAGAAGAACAGATCTTAAGGCTCTTTGACCTCAAAACAAAGAGATGGCAGTGTAAATATTTTTTACAGTACGTTTTGTCTGTTTGTTGGTTAGCATCAGTGCGTGAGGGTCATAGTTGTGATCTAGTTGTGATCTTACCTGTTGTGTTTCAGATAAGAGCTAAACAGAAGACTGCCTGTCAGTACATTCACAAGTTTCAGGCAGTTTGTTTGTGTACCAATATATTTTTAAGACTATACAAAAAAAATCCTTTATTGTTACCCTGTAAGGATCAGTAATACAAATGTTTTTCCGCTTTACAATCGGCACTAGCTATCAAATGATTCATGAACTAAATCATACACAACACACTACACAACACAACAATACATGTAGCCAACACTTTCCTAATTAATCCTGTACAGCATAGACTCTTTTCTTTTTTAATAAAAGGTAAATATTAAAGCTTGAAATGGTTTCTCCATTCATAGATTTCATGTTAAGTGATAAATGCAAGAAATACTGTTAATCTTATAAATCATAGATTTCTTGTCAAAAAGTCACTGATGTTATCATGAGGTGTCAGGAAGAGGAAAAGCTGTGTGTAAGACTTTTTTTTTTTATATAAAAAAGATTTTTTTATATAAATTCTGTTCTATAAATTCAATCTATGATTTTAAGAATTCAACAGCTGTGGAATAATATGCTTTATACCTTTTTAGTGATAAAGAAGGTATGTTTTTATGACATGAAGTTTGTTTAATTTGCGCTTGTGAGTTATGAGTAAAAGTCATCCTCTGTAATGAGTTCTTCAGTAGGAAATATCTGTCATGACTTTCTGATAGCTTCATTTGTGAATCAGTTTATAAAGTCAGTTATAAGTCAGATGATGTTTCCAGGCAGCCCTGGTCTCTGTCAGGGGTTTCTGTCTCTCTGTGAGCAGCACATACAGTACAGTACTGTATTGTACAGCGCTGTTATCTTACCTAAGGGATAAGACGAAAAGATAAAGTCACATCTATTTCAACAGAATGCATCATCATATTGACCTGCAGCTTCTGTGCTATCAAATGCTGCTGCTGCTAAGTGCCACACTTGTAAAAGTAAACACGATAAGTGTAATACGTATGGGCAAGATTTATGGTATGGAACCGATGAATGGTTGAGGAGATAAGGGTAATTGAGCACTGTACACACACACAAACACACACACACACACACACACACACAGACATAGTATCTGTGGTTTAGTTACATAGCATATGTTCATATGAATACACACACTTCTTAAAACTGGTTTCCCTGAATAAGGCAAACACTTCATCAAAGCTAAAACTTTTAGGTAACAGAGCATAATTTAAAGCAGCCAGCATGCTAATGATATATGCTAATCCTTCAAAACAGTCAGCCATTTTGACTTACATTTAAAGTCATCCACAGAAGCCCTGCAGAGATTGGGGCATAACAGACCTGTTTAATTTCTGGCAGAGAGCGAGCCTGTGAATTCAGCATATGTAGACAATCTGATCCAAGGTATTATAACTGGCACAAGTTATTTTTATCTTTCCAAATTAATTGTCATCAATCTTTGTACTTGGATGAGGCAACAAATGATAATTGTCAGGAAATGGATTTATGATTGTTTGAGTATTGCATGAGAATGGGGGGGGGGGGGGGATCAGCTGATGGACATATTTTGTTTCCTCATGACTGCCGAGTGTTCATATGCAAATGAAACGGGAGATTATGGCTCACATCGGATGTGTGGGAACGAGTCAGTGCTTCCTTGCTTTTCAGAATATGAACTCCACTTCCTGTTTTTTCTTTTAACACTGCTGTTTGGAAGGAACTGATGCACACAGAGTGATTTATACAGTGCGTGTAGTCAGAATCTGGTCAGCACTGTTGAAGGATTTTTCTCTCATGTTCTCAGTCTTAGGGAGAAGTGTCGCCAATAATTACTGCAAAGTTCTTCTGAATGATCACAGACCCATTCCGTCGGTATTAGACTGACTGAATGTTTCGATAAGGATGAAAAAATAATAATGCTAATGCTCTGGCCTTCATGCTTATCAGTACCTCAACCCACTTGACCACCTATGGTGGAATGAATCACTCTTCATCACCATCATCACCAAAGCATCAGCTGAAGAAATATCTTTTGGAAATGCTGTGTTTATCCCTCTAGTACTCTTTAGTACTAGGCTATTGAAGGCTGGTCGTGTCCCAACATCTTACTAAAATACTTTGTGACAGGTTGTTTTACAGCCTACCACTATAATATTTTATGCCTTAACTTGTTTGCCCATAAAACTAGATTCTTACTGGCTTCGTGATTTTAAGCCTCATTGCCACAAGGACATTCAGTCTAAAGCAATCACCTGATTTTAGTATAACTTATAGCTACTTATTCTAAATATCAGAACTGCTACTGTACATCTTTGAGTCTCAGGGTAGTCTTCAGTCATTTAGATTCACCCAGGCTTTCAAGTGGGTTTTATCACTAAGCCTGTTCTTTTTCGCAGATTATCAGAATCCTTTAGGTTTAGATTAGATTCTGAAACGTTCTGTAACCAGGGTTCCCTTTAATTGAAAAATAAATTACATGGACCACATACACATAATTGAAACTTGCACAGAACACAATTGCTCCAAGTCAGCATAATTTAGCATTTAGCATTAAGTCATGCTTGTTTTAAAACAATTAACATTTGACTTACAGTATACCTATCAGATTTAAAACACTGGTTATTGCGTCAAAACATTTTAGTGCATATCATACTGTGTATGATTGTGTGTGACAAATTAAATTTGAATTTATAGCTAAAAAGGACCTGCGTATGCTTACCTGCATATGCCCTACTCTGCTCCCTCCATGCATGTAGCACTGCTATAATTGACCCAACATGTTTAAGGATATAAGGACGATGTGTATCAAGGCCTTTATCTGTACAGACACTCAGGTGATGGAATTAACTCCTCCTGGATGTCCAAACAAATGAGTCACTGGATGTCTTTAAACAAAGACTAAACATCTGCCTCTTCAACAAGCATGTGAATATGCATTTGTGCTGTAATACTAATAATTGTGCTTGTAATGTAATACTTAACACTCCACCAGACTGAACATATTCTCAGTCCCTGACCTAGTGAACTAGCATGGATAAGGGTGCTAAATACTGAGAATATATGTATAGTAAAATAAGTCTATCATACTATTGAATATTGTCCATAAAATGTCCTCTTCTAATTTCAGAGCCAGGGTTATTGCTGTTCATATTACGGCCATTCAAAAGCCCAGATAGGATTTGTGTTTGAATACCCCTGCTTTAAGGAGTCATTTAAATTATATTGTTCATTTGAAGTTAAATGGAGTGAATAAAGCCTCATAAAACATACTCAGTGGACATCCACACAGCCAGGACATTGACATGGTTGACTGAAATTTGATACTTTTAAATTTAGATAGATAGATAGATAGATAGATAGATAGATAGTAATGGAGAGAACGATACATACTTTTTTCTACACTTATCAGCAAGAAGCACACTTATCAACAAGGACATTGTAAATGAGAAAATGGACACACATATAAGCATAAATTACTCACTGATCATATGCAAATAATGCCCTTCGCTCCCTAATCAACACATTTGTTGTTCTTGTGCAGGCAGTTAAATTAGGCAGTTCAGATGCAAACATTAACAAGAGAAGATCTGATGATGAATGTCCTCATTTTATGACTTTAGGATTTTATGCAGAGAGACAGACAGTATGATGATTTCTGTATAATTAAGGTCAAGTTTTCTCTCACCTTTGTAAGTCTAAGAGTGAAATGTCAGATTATTGGTTTGCTCTCTAGTTTCTGTGAAAAGCTCTGAAGCAAGTCGAGGGAAGATAAATTATTACACGTTTTGAGACTTTATTGATCAGGATATTTCTCAACTTATCAGTTAATTATCAACAGCATACAGTTTAGTCATTTTTAAAGGGACCTCAGATAAGAAAATACCCTCCCCTGGCTTGTTGCTCAGATCTGCTGTTGTCCGGGGGTGTGGCTCAGCAGTAGCTCAGTTACATACTGTAGGTATTTGAGGTATCTCAGAGGTATTTGGAGCTGGAGCATCAACAGCCAGGCTTAGAGACAATGTTACAGTACAGTACCTTGTTATAATTAGAGTAAAATATGGAACATTAAACATTAGGGATGCACCGATACCACTTTTTTGGAAAACAAGTACGAGTACAAGTACTTGCATTTCAGTACTCGCCGATACCGAGTACTTAATAAAAACATGATTTAAATTTACAGA
>JAQMYG010000002.1:22169532-22191396 GCA_030014215.1 Clariallabes teugelsi | reverse complement strand
GACTTTTAACGAGTACGAGTACTTTAGAAAATGTGGTATCGAGGCCGATACCCGATACCGGTATCGGTGCATCCCTATTAAACATAAAACTTTATTCCTTCATTAATTTCTTAATTTGCTTGTTTTTTACTCACATATTTATGTAAATGCCTAACCAGTCAGTTTAATGCCTCATATTTCAAGATTTTATAAAAAGTAATAAATATGCATAAGGCTGATTATCAGGCTGATTGTGCTCCAGTGATTGTAAACATGTCACACAGCCAGGCAAATGCTGTACTGGGTGTAGAGGTCAATCTAAACAGTGAAAATTTTAGGCTGCTCATATGCTGAGAAACTAAACAAGTCTAGAATATCATGCTTGGTTTATTTTCAGTTACACAGAACTTTCCCCACAGTCCTAATTATCTGACATCATGTTACAGGTAGACTCCAGTCTTTTAAATGAAAGCTTATATCTGCCGCTGGATTTGCCAATAAGATAGTTAAGTGCATATAACTTTATTCAATGTATTTACTTTTATATGACTACTCTGTGCTATCCATACGGAGGAACTGTAGTACAGAAACTGTCTTAAAATACATTTGGCACATGTATTGTGCATTAAATACACTGATCAGTTACACTTTAAAAACACATCAATGTTTAAGTATATATAAACATGCCAGTAAATATTTTGTTGACAGACAGTTTGTCCCTAATGAGCAAGCCGGGGGGGACAGTGGTAAGAAAAATCTCCCTTAGACGACACGTGGAAGAATCCTTGAGAAGAACCACGCCCTAAAGGAAACCTACAGTATTGTCATCGTGCTACATTTCCCCTCGATGTGAATAACTATGCAAAAGTGTGTGGTACTTTATGATCGAGTAATGGCTGCCTCAAATGATTGTTGTGTATTATCAACTAAATATATCATATTGCCATCGGTTCATGGACACCTAACCATCACCCCAAAATGTGTTTTTTGAACATCCCAATACAAATTTAGTCCCCTGTTTGCTGTTATAATAACCTTCATTCTTTTGGGAAAGCTTTCCACTATTGTAAAGCATGGCTGTAGGGTTTTGATCAGTTACTATAGCTACAAGTGCCATAGTGAGGTCAGGCACTGATATCGAATGAGGAAGTCTGGTGTGTGGCTCACATTCAATTTACAGTTCACATTCTTCCAAACTTTGCATTTGACCATTGTATGCTCGAATTCTAGGATTGCGCCAATTAGTTCGAGTAAATGGCTTTTTTTGAATATAAAATGCTAAACCATACAAAGATATTCAAATGCATGCTTCCAACTTAGTGGCGGCAGTTTTGATTTGAACTAAACATTAAAACTGAGCCTTTATACAGATTAAAGAAAAATTATCAATGATTAGTGGTCGTTTTGGTCTTTAAAACAAACAGCCATACTATTAAAAACATTAACATTAAAACTACCTAGGTTTTGTGTTCCCCTACACAAGTGCTCATATGTTAATGATATGTATAGTGTTAATGTTATGGCTTTAAGACTTTAATTAAAATGAAGTGCTCAAAATTTTTGATTCTATATAGCATTTCTTTTTTTAATTTTTACATTTACTTCAGTCATTAGATTTAGAGTAAATATATCCTTTTCACTTTCAGTACAGTATGTAGGATGAATATACTTTCAGTTTGTTGTATATGTTGTTACAGTTGCATTGATTCTAATGTGAATGCCACTAAATGAGTAATTTATTAAATTGCTGAGCTGCTCCCTGGCCCATCTGACAATGCAGCTGGTATACTAGCTGACCTGAGGGCAGCTCGCTTAAAGCCTTGATTAAGTTGCTGTGTGCTGATTACACCATGAGCTCCAGAACACACGAGAAGAACAGAAACGAGTAAGGTTTATCTGTCATCACACACCACACATACATGACTGTATCTGCCCTTGAAGAAGAGTGTTCTTCCCATTGCATCTTCCATCCTCATGATCACAGTGAGACAGTGAGAAAATATGGAAGAAATGACTCTGTGTAAGTAAACCATACAGTGTTGTAAATGGAAAAGAAACGTGTTATTAAATCAGAGGGTTTATTTATTCTTATGATGCAATGTTCCTGAGCTGCTGTAGTTCCCCCAATAATCATGTAATAGTGATTCACATTCCGTGCAGTGTCAGGGGGTCAGGCAAAATCAGGACTGTCCAAATTGAACTTGTACTGTACTTCATACACAGATTCAGCCCAGATTCATGCATGAAAAAAGTTCATCTACATAGCAAGAGCTACAACTAATCAGAAGCAAAAAAAGTATATGTGAGTGGAGTCATAGTAATTTACTGTAGGTAAGAGGAAAATTTCTCCTTTTTTTTTTTTTTTTTTTTTTTGCCAAAAAGGTTGGATAATTATTTCTTGTCTGATTTGGTGGGAATGAGAGATAATAATCAGCCTGTTTATTTTTGTTATGGAGCTAGCAGTTGTTTAGCTAGGAAACTCTTCATAGCCATTGAAAAACTAACAAGAATATTATAGCATGTTTTTGTATTATAGCATGTATATCACAAGTTATACAGTATCAGATGTGAGTCTATTACCAAGGGAGTTTCTCACCCTCATTTACTGCAATGCTAACACTATCTGACAGGCCGGATAACAAATTACAGTGATTAGATTACAAATAATTCATCTGATTGGCCAGCTCTTGATGATGTTAACCTCTCATTTCCATAAGTCTGAGAAGTTTATGCAAACTCATTTTGCACCACTCTCAGGCTTCATCCCGAAAAACGTGAGCTACATCCCAAACTGCATATGATCATACTAAGTATACGGTCAGTGTTGTTACTATTTAGGCGCATGGCTATATTTTGAACACAGCCTTGAAGTTTCTCTAAAAGTGGTCATTATGCATCAAGAACATCGAAAACATGGAGCACGACTTTTTTAAAGTAGTTTTAAGTGAGTATTTCTACCGAAATGTTGTATCCAGTAGCTTTAAAATTTTAATTGACTTTTCATCTTGAATTGTAAAAAGTTACTCAAACAGGTTAAAAATATGGAGTATTGCAGTATATATTTGCCAAGATTTATCAAGCTCTGAGTGCAGCATGTTGATGAAAGGAGAGCAGAGACTTGGCTTCCTGTTTTCTTTCTTCGAGGTCAAATTTTTCATTATTTTTAGTTGTGTGTCAGCAGACTTATCCTGCATCCTCATTATCTCTGAAAGATGCTTCTTTTTATGCCTGTATTTCTGGCCAGTTCTTACGTCAACGTTTCCGTTTGTGGCAGAATTCTTTTATCAGGTCAATTTATCAAATCCAGCTCTTCATATGGTCCGTATGTACATGTGCAGACAAGCTGAGCAGTTTGCCTGGAGTTTATATAGGAATAATAGAACATGGTGCTCAGCCGGTTCATCATTGGACCATGAAATGTCAATCAGGTCATTAGAACTGTTTCTAATCAGACATTAGTGAGTGCCATGCTGTTGATTGCTGTCAAATAAGCCCTTATCATTTCTGTGTTGCCACAGCAACGGTATGGCAAAGAGAGTTGCTCTCATCAGCTTCCTGTCATTGGTCATGCTCATGAGCGTCCTGGGGAACCTACTGGTCATGGTGGCCGTCTGCAAGGACCGGCAACTCAGGTCAGAGTCCCTCCTCTTCTAACTTCACTTTCTCCTTTTTGCACATTGTCATTAAATCTGTTATTCTTATAGAAACCTTCACCTTTTTATTTATATACCTTTCTTCCTCTACCAAGATCACTGCATATGAATAGATAGAAATTATTGATACGAAGAGAATCTAATTAGGTCTGATTTGTTTCAGGAGATAATGTTGGGTTTAGAGTCCTAATAATTTAAATGACAGAAAGAGTTGAAAGTTGAAGAAGAGCATGCATATTGAATGTTAGACAAGGTGAACTACTGCTTAAGGTCACGCTTAATTCTTAACCACAGTCTCCGATTGCAGTATGATTTGTAGCACAGGATTTAGTAGCAGTACAGTGTGTATCCTATTCCTGAAGGTGTAATAATAAAACAAAGTGAAATTAAATTGCAAATATATTAGCAAATAAGAAATTATAGCCCAGGAACTAACATCCTTGTCAGCAGCCAGGATAACATGCATAATATATTTACGGTATAACACAAATTAGAACGCATACAGGTTGATGCTGTGAAGTTGGTGTTTTCATAGTATACTGTATATGAAAACACTGGATCATACAAAACCAGTGAGTTTGTCGGTTTTAAAAACTTCCTTTTCTTATGAACAAATAAAAATTATACATTTTCAATGGGACCTAATGCTTACTTGATGTGAAATGAAATAAAACCCAATGACACATTCATAACTTCATTAGCTTCTTTTTTTTTTATTAATAATGGATGAAACAGAAACAAAAGACAATCACTCAAATTTTCGTAGCAAGTGTGAGTCCTGGTGGAGTCATGGCACTATATATGAGTCTGTATGCTGCCTGTGATATCAGGGAAGGTGTGTGTGAGTCAAGGGGCCATGGCTTGGGCTATTGGCTGCAGTCGCTCCTCCCCTGCGCATAATACTAACATGCACAGAGAATGTATCCAGCATAAACTTCAAAGCCAACAAGAATTCTGTACTTCTTTTACTGATATCAGAGGAACTGTAGTTGTTAAAGCTTTGGTTCCTAGATTGTTTGTGAGTGAAGTCTTTAAACTTTTGTTGCATGTAATTGAGGGCTGTTTCTGAAAGGATGTATTATTTTTATCCACACAAATTTCCGTAGCATCCTTAGAGATCCCTCTATCCCCATGAATCACATTTTTTACCACATATTTCCAGCTTTGAAAAATACAACAATAAATACGCACAATAACAATAGTAGGTAGTAGTACTAAAATCAATATGTTATTTCCAAGAAGTGTAAAACTCTTCATTTTACAACAGTTCTGCAGCCTTTTACAGAAGCGCTTTCCTGTCCATTTCGAATCACACATCACTTGAAAATCTGTTTTAAGCTTTTAAATTGGGCTTATTATCTGCCTAATGGACCAGCTGAAAGCACCCAACTTCAGTTCTCAAGAGCCACTGTAGTGTTAAATATAGTGTTTGCATTGCTATAACACCTGATTTCATTTGAGTTAATTATGTCATTATTAGCTTTTGGTAAACTGACCTAATTACAGTGGCACTAATCACAATGGCACAGCATATCAGTTCCACCTCAGTCTATAAGGAAAAGTAACCTTATCTATGTCCTACCGATCTATTTTTTTTCCAGCACACTTGAGCCAAATGAACATCCTACAGACTTGGCTTAGGTGTGCTCAGAAATGAAGCAGAACTAAAAATGACTGAATAAATGTGTAATAAAATGAATTTCTATGACCAGTAATTGAACATCCATAACTACATTATATACGTTGTTATAAAAAGTCTAACTACCCCTGAAAAAATTGCACGTTTTAAACTGCATGTAAATCATGCCATATTATGTCTTTTCCCAACTTTAATATAGTGCTAGTCGATTGATTTTTAATAAATTTAAATGAATGGTATAATATGATTGTTAAATGTTGCAATTGCATCGTATAAGTTCATGCATATGAATAGTAAGTTTTTTAATGAAAACATTTGAGAAAGCTATGTAAAACTTTAAACAAAAAGTAAAATGCAGCATTTTGCATTTTGTAAAATGCAGCACAGGGATTGGACTTGGACCACATTTCATGGGTGCTCGCTCAGATTGGGATCTGGGTAGTTTTGAGGTTAGCCCGGGTGCCTTGGACTCTTTGCCTGCTGGGCCACGTGCATGGTGGTGCACTGAGTGTCCAGGTGTCTTTCTATAGTGGCCAGCATTCACAGTGCCGCAGTGCTTTTCTGTGGTGTTGGACATAAGGGCTGGTCTTTGGTCCCAATGGGCATGGGTGAGTCTTGGTTGCCCATGGACCTGTCATCAGTTAACTGGTATATAATTGATAATGAACATGAATGAGTTAATCTTATGTGTGGTTAATGTTATGCCTGATCAGTTTATACTGTATATTCAATAGCAAACAGCATGGTCCGTGTTTCAAATGTAAGAAGTGAATATATCTGTATGATTAATAATCTAAAGCTAATACTTGTACATACAGCATCACTCATTTAAAGGTAAGATGGTTTACCTCACTTATTTCTGATGCTGTGTGCATGTCACTGTGTATGCAGGGAAGGCAATCGTAGTTGGGAATAATACCCGTTTATTCTGTCGGGAAAACTGTGCAAAAATAAAAATAGTACCATAATTAATATAATTTTATAACATATCCTTTAAATATTCCTTATTTAATGTATCAAGTTAATTTTATTTTTAAAAACATTATCAAAATCAAAGATGAAAATTTTAATTTAATAAAGTTTTTTTTGCCAATTTTTTTCCAACCCTATTTAATTAACATTCATAATTCTGTGTACTATCCCCTTAAAAACACACTACTTAATAGCAATCTGCAGTTCAGTCTTTTTCCAAGTATTCAGCCTGTGGTGTTTGTGGAATGGAAAAGTGATTTTTTTGTATTTTCCATCCAAATTCCCAAAGTATACAAGTTCAATACAGAATGTAATTGTGTTTTTTTTTTTTTTCAATTAAAAAAAAGCTGATGTTGTGTCTCGCTTTCATTTTAGGAAAATTAAGACCAATTACTTCATAGTGTCGCTGGCCTTTGCTGACCTGCTGGTATCAGTACTAGTGATGCCATTTGGGGCCATCGAACTAATCAATCACAACTGGATCTATGGCGAGACGTTCTGCCTGGTGCGCACCTCGCTCGACGTGCTACTCACCACTGCCTCCATCCTGCACCTGTGCTGCATATCTCTGGACAGGTTGGATACACTGACACACTAATACATGCATACACATCTTCATGGCCACATCTTAAATGTCCTTCGCATGTTATCTGCCAAAAACAGAGAGACATGTTTAGGGATGCATGATCAGCCTCTCAGGTATTTCTATCTTTTTCCTACAGGACATGAGGAGAATTCCATAATTTAGCGGTTGTCATGGCAGTCGTGCAGTGTTTAGTCATAAAAGCCTCGGCAAATCTGAGTTAAATTTCGTGAAGATATGCGTAGAGCATGATGGTGCTGTTTCCATGGTGACTTTAGTGTGATTCAAGCTGACTTCGGTTTATTCAGCTGCTAAATCAGACCCAACACTGTGATTACGAAGCCAATTACAGTCCACATGATACTTTTAGGGGAATCCAAAGGCATATCATTATTGTAGCTTTGAATCCCTTTATAATGTAGCAGAATTAAATCAAGACTCAATTCCAATTATAACTGGAGTCTGCTGATATTTTCTCTCAACATGAAGACATGTAGTGGTCATTTTCTGTTATTTTCCCAAAAGGTAAAAATAAGGTATATGATCATAACATTTTATTGTTGTAGCTGTGCAATTGTAAAGACTTGTCAGAGTGTATAAATTCATTATTTATACATGAAAATATATGTTAAATGTACCACTGAAGGCTAATACAGAGATCCAAAGGCACAAGTAAAACAAGGGCAAAGGGTAAATAATAAACAAGACAATAAAAAGGCAGAGAGTGGAGCTTTTTTTGCTTCGGCATGCCATGTAAAAAACATCAAAATATTCGTATTTGATTGTTTCCTGTACATTAAAAAAAAAACACTATATCCATAAAATTGGCATGAGAACCATGATTACATTTTCAAAAGAGTAGTATTCCCACTGACCACTTTATTAGAATCCCAGTACAACTGCTGATCCATGCAAAATCTAAATACCAGACTAAATTTTTTCAACTGTTTAGTTTTGGTAGGCCTCTGATTTTTTATTTTTTTTGGTTGAAAGGAGTGGAGCTCAATGTGATTTTATTCTGTTGTGACTTATCCACCTCAGGGTTTAACATGTTGTGTATACTGAGGTGCCTCTTTACTCAGCACAGCTCTTAGGAGTGGTTATTCAAGTTACTTTAGACTTGTCAGCTCAGTCCTCAACAACAAGACTGTCAATTGATTGTATCATCCTGTAGAGTCTAAAGAAATACCTTCATAATCTCAAAATAAGAATCTAAAATTTTAAATCAGAGATTTTTTCCCCAGAGTTACCTGAAGCTCTTGGCCAGTATCTGGATGGTTTTATTTATTGTGCTGCTGCTGCATGGTTGGCCAATTACTGAATAGTTGCCCAGATAAACAGGTGTTAATACAGTGTTAGAATTGACTGCATTACTAGCAAACAAAAGTTTTTAGATTAGTTTAAAGACTTTCAATCTAGACTAAAAAAATATATTTTTTAAATTTATTTATTTTGTATAACGTACAGGGTCCCTGAAACCTATCCCAGGAGACATTCTTTCATAAAGCCGCCATCCGCTTTCCTCCCACAGTCCAAAGACATGCAGGTTGGGCTAACTGGTGTTTTTTCCAAATTGCCTGTAGTATGAGTGAGTGTGTGTGTGCTTGTGTGCCCTGCAATGGATTGGTGCCCTGTCTGGTGGTATAGGCTCCAGGCTTTACAGCAGTCCTGTACAGGTTAAGTCGTATAATGAATGAATGACTGATTGGGAGAGAGATCTAAAATTCAAATGTGCTTTAGCATTAGCTTTATTTGAATGAATTGAGCTGTGTTAACACAATCTGACTTTGTACAACCAACATGATTTGATTACGCAAGTCCTGGAATGAAACTGAAGTCATTCACTTTACGTCATTAAAACTAGTCAAATAAATTAGACATATATTTCAATGACTTTAGTATTAGCAATAAAATAATTTTTTATGAAAAAATGGTACAAAATATTGTCTCTTAAATCTCATTGAATACTCACTCATCGCTTTATCCTGTAAACCCGGGCGGGGGGGGGGGGTACGGACAATTTGGGAACACCAATTAGCCCAATCTGCATATCTTTGGACTGTGGGAGGAAACCCACCAAGCACGGAGAGAACATACAAACTCCATGCACACAGAGACAGGAATCAAGCCTGGCCGGGAATCAAACCCGGACTCTGGAGGTGCAAGGCGACAGTGCTAACCACTACACCACCGTGCCGTCTCTCGTTGAATACATATTCTCATATATACAGGACCAAGTTGCATTTTTATTTGATAGTGAATCTTGTATTTTATCCTGAAGTGGAGTGAAGTAAATATGGAACAACTCACAAACTGTATTGTGAGAAAGACGAGGATGCATTCCCCCCCCACTTTTGGACCAAATTGAGTTCCAGTCTCTTTTACGTTGCTCCATAAAAAATTGTGTAGGAGTGTTCATTTGTGCTCATAGAATCAGTGCAAAGGTAGTAATTCGTTGGTGTTAAATTATATTTTGGCTGGCTGCACAATTAGAGCTCTCAGTCTAAGGTTAAAATAAAAAATTATGTAACATGGCCATATTGTTTTATAGGTAAACAGACCTGCTCATTATTAAAAACATTCTACCTCATGAGCATATTATTTTGCATGTACACTGAGGATATCATTAATCTTCATCACTGCTTTACCTAACACGGTAAATTATAGATGTACATGTAAAGTCTGCACACCTTGCATCAGGGCAAAGTCATTGTTTCATCTAGTGTGCTAGAGTGCAAAATCAGTACAACATGAACTGTTGGACAAGTTCCTGATGGCTCTTGATGATGAAGCACAAGCGTCACATCCAAAAACAGACACACACTTCCCGCAAACAGAACATTGTGTGTTGCTCATTAAGTTTAGATAAGTGAAGTACAAGAAGTCCCTTACTCAAATCAAATTCCAAATGGATTTGAAAACCAGCATAAAAACTAAATTATTATAGATTTATTTGCCTCCCAATCTGTAAGACATTATGCCATTTTTCTTATTACTTCCAAATAACTAGACTGTATAATGGACTAGTAAGTAATTATAGTAAATGAATAGATGATGCTTTTAAAGAATGAAGTCAAATAGATAAAAACAGGAGCTATCTTTATCCAAATGCGCACTGCTTTTAATGCTTACCATACGCATGTTTTGTGCTCAGGTCCGTTAAACCAATTTGTCCAAGCTTACTGAGTGTGCATTCATTTGTTATCCATTATATACTAGAACATTTAATCTAGCAGTTTTTTTTTTTCTGTAAAAAATAAACAGTCTGGCATGAATGATAGAGGAGAAAAGATTACGCGTTAATACACTTCAGGAATCTCAGCTCCATATCTGACCCAAGTATGCTGTAAAACACAGCTCGAGCAACGCTGCTCTTCTTCATTCCAGTTTTGCCAGTTTAGCTCTGACTGATGTTTAAGGGAGAACACTCGGAAGCCTTTGAGCACATGGCTTGTCTGGCATGCATCTTTCATACCCTGGATTGTTACTCTGGTCACAAGGGGAGAAAAAAAAAGAAATATTTTTTTTGTTAATCATATACCAAGTGCCTGACCTCATTTCTAGTTATTTTATTTGCTGTATCTTTCGTCGCTCTCTCTCTTTTGATCTCTGTTTATATATATATCTTGCCGATGTACTGGAGGCATGTTTGCCAGCATCAGAATTCTCAGGCTCATTTCCTGTAAGCTCACTGTCCTCACTGACTGTAGTGGCTGGCTGATTATTGCTGTCATGAATTTTGTTTCAGGCATTTTTAGTCATTTCGAAAGTCATTTGCTAAAGTGAGAAAGAGTATCGTCTGTTTCGGTCACTGGAAAAGTATCATATCAGGCATTTCACAAATGTTCTAGAAAATGTAGGGCTGCAACTAACGATAATTTTAATAATCGATTAATCTGTTGTTTTTTTTTCGATGAATCGGATAGAAAACAAAAAACAAGAAAAAGCATTCCAACCCATTATTCAAAAACAGAACTAAAATGTTTAGAAAGTGCACAAACATGTTGCTCCTTGAGCTGTTATAATAATAATAAAATAAAATAAAAATGGACTAACACAAAAAACATAGACATGTATGCTTTACATCTGTGGACATACAGTGGAACCTTGGATTACGAGCATAATTCGTTCCGGAAGCGGTCTGGTATTCCAAAACACTCGTAAACCAAATTCAAATTTTAAAAACACACTAACGGAATCACTGCTGTAAAGTAAAAATAAAACAAATTATTTCTATTTATTTCTAAATTATTATTTTCTATGTAAAGCAGAGAGAAAGAGTGTGTGTGTGTCTGTGAAGGTGAACGTAGGAGGGGTCTGTGTGTGTGTGTGTGGCACGGTGTCCAATGACGCGCCCCCACACAGACACCCACACAGCAGGCAAAGAGCAGAGAGAGAAGATGTGTTCACTCCGCTCCGCGCTCAACTAAAGTTTTTTTTAATAATCAAATGTCTCCGCGTCGCGCGACACAACGAATCGATTATGAAATTCGTTGCCAACTCTTTTAGTAATCGATTTAATCGATTCGTTGTTGCAGCCCTAAGAAAATGGTTTACTAAAGTGAGCATACACACTGAGGGATTTGAAGAATATGTGTCCTCACTGACTGTCCTTCAGACAGTCATTTAAATCCAACTTTCTTATTAAGCATATCATTTCATTTTAGTGTGTGGAAAACACGTGTGAAATTTTTAGCAACAATTTACTCCCTAATTGACCTGTGGAGCTCAGTTTGTTATCTGCCTTCTTACATGTCTCACAAGAGACATGAGCACAATAAAGGAAATCCAAAACCAATTTGAATAATCCTAAATTATTTTCACTATCTCTCACTATCTACCCCAGCACATCTTCAGTTATTTGTATACACAACAATCCTAAGTTCTCCTTTTTCTGAAATTAAAAAATCTGAACCTTGAGAAGTTCAAATTAGTAAGTAAAGAAGTATAAAGTATTTAATATTTTTTTGAAAAACTAAGCTACCTTAGAATGAATACTTGTATGCAGTTATATTTTGCATTTAGTGCCTAGTCGTGAAATATAATGTTTAATTCCAATCTCAGCAGCGTATATCAGACATGTACAAGGGAGGTTCAAGACAAATCGGTACATTTGATTGTGCAGAACAACAGAACACAGTTACAAGAGTAAAAACTCCTTTTATGTCTCTATATAATCCCCAGCTGCACTAATGCACGTATCCCAGCATTTCACTAGTGCTTAGGTACCATCAAGGCACCAGAGCCATGTTTGACTGCCTATTTCTTGACGGAAACACTGGCCCCTCAGGAACTCCTTTATTGGGCCATGCATAATGGAAATGGCTTGAAGCGAGGTGAGGACCGTACGGGGGATGCGGCAGTAACTCCAAGCCGAGTTCCTGTAATGTGCAAGTCCTGTTCATGAATGATTGTGTGTACAGTTCCCACAGACAGAAGCATCTTTTCTGCAAGATGGTGACATGGACACGGCCTTTGAAAATGTTTGCACCAATAAAAAGTTTTGTTGCAGATCAGAGTATCAGCACCATACTGTGCTTGAAGTCTTCTGTGAATGTCAATCACCTTTACACCTTCATTCACATGAAATTTCATCTCAAGTCCTGGTTTGACTTGAACACCCTCATAAATCAATTGAAAATGAATTCCTTTTTTTTAATAGTTCAACATATTTTTAATAGATTACATTATAGTTACAATGTGCAAGCTGCTATGGAGGTGTAATGTAGCAGTGTTCTTTGAAAGTTTAAAGAAAAAGACTTCTAGGCATGGGTTTATTTAATGTCTTTGGGTCCACAAGCACATAGGCTGCTGCTGGCCAAAGCACACAAACACAATAAAAGCTTTTACACACACACACAAAAAAATAATGACAGAACAGTTTTGCTTATTCATGGGTGATGTCATCACTGTTGGAAGCAAAAATATTTTGAACAGTCTATGTTTTAGATTTGAAGTCATTAATATACTATATACCCGGTGACAGCTTTCCCGAACTACCTTTCCTTCTTCTGTCAGACTGTTATTTTATTTTGCAATATTGACTATAATTTTCTACCAACCACAAGGTTCAAATTACTGCAAGTCTGTTAAAGCTTAATTAGGCAGTATAAACCACTGATGGCCTTGCTGGAATAAATATTCTAGCAGGTTTCTAGCAGTTGTGTCAGTACAGATTTATTATTTTAAGTATGATGGTAGGTGATGAAAACAAATGAGTTAATATTTTGTAATTGTTTTGTTTACTATGTAAAATCCACATGTTTTTTTTTTTTCTATGACCATAATAAAGAAATGTTTTCACCCAGGCGTGTATGTAACACACCACAGTTTCCTTTCTGGGACATATGTTGTGCCCCTGGCATTTTCAATCATTCCCATAGACTTCATAAAAAGCCTTTCATTGAGCTGCCTCAGTATTTCTGCTTTAGTGAGGTGTGGGAGGAACTGGATGAACATTAGCAATTTGGAAACCTGGTGCACTTAAAGCATAAAAACTTGCTTGAAATAACTGCACTTATAAATGGCAGCAATCACCAGTCTAATGTAGTTGTCTCCTGTTTTTGATGCTTCACAGTGCCCTAAAGACAGCTGAACAGGTGAGGCGAGACTTAATCTTAAGAGTTTTATTTTTAGAAGTACTATAAAGCAAGCAGACATGCATTAGAGCCCTCTGCCTATGTTACAACTCTATAGCTCACTGGAATAGTCATTACTGCTCACTTCACTCCCATGGCTCTGACGTATGCTTTTCATTTGACTGCAGGACTTCTCGCCACAGTAAGCTCTTGTTCTTTGCCAAGCAAGCTTAGTGCTGAGTTATTTATGCAGCCGTTTATGATAGCACTTCCAGCCTTTACTCAGGTAGCCACAGGAAAGCTCAAATGCACAACCAGAAAATTGACTAGACTAGTTCTGTGAAAAACCAATCACAGATCTGTTACATTTAATTATTTACATATGTTGCTCATTTAGGCAGTGATCCTGCAGTTAATCTGTGTTGCTGTTTTTAGTCGATCCTGGAATACTAAGAGCATTAGCAGGCCTCATTTATTACCAGCACTGCTATGTTTGCGCTTAGTCTGATACCTGCTACTTGTACAACAATTATAATAACATAAACCATGTGGCCCTCTGACATCTGTCCTCTAGCAGTCCTGCATTTGCCATGAGACATTCAGCAGGTTTCAAGTAACACAATGCAGTCCATGGTGCGCTGGTACACGCAGAGAAACTACTGTGTGGGTCGTGTTTCTGATGTCATGCTGTTTAACACTTGCCCCTGTTGTACTCACTTAAACTGAGAGCCACACACATTGGTCACGATGGGATTTTTTGGAGATGAGTAAGAAAATAGAAAAAGGAGCCTAAAAACAAAACCAGTGACCTGCCACCATTTTGCATTTTAACACCGGCATGGACTGCTACAACTTGCAAATACGTAACTTAATAATATACCAAAAAAAAAACAATGAACTTATATTAAATGATTGACAGATTCATTGCTGTTTGCACCCCTTCTTTAAATCACCTGCAAAGAAGCCAGACACAACCCTAAATAGTGGGAGAAAAGAGATGCTGAAACAGTTTCTGCATGCTAAAACCTCAGATTTAATGGCAGTCATTTGAAGAGCTAAAGATAATTCGCCAAGATGCTGGCAAATAATTTTATTTTGTGAAAGAAAAGGAGTGAGGATTCCAGGATACTCTCTGGAAATAAAATAGTTCTGTGCAGCCATCAAGTCTGTACTGTATACGTTCTCAGATCTGAAAGGATCTACCCTGTGTTGAGTTAAAGTGGTGAGCATTTGTCCTCTCCATAGGACATTGGATGGGTGGAATACGTTGGTGAGTTACTGAATCAGCCACTGAATGCTGAATTTTACATTATTGACAAGCTAGAACAATACTCAATTATTACAATTTGATGAACCACCTAAGAAATCAGAGGTCCTTGTTCCTAGAGGAAACTACCTTCACACTTTTCTTTTACCTTCATGCAAGCCCAAGTGGCCTTATGGATAAGGAACTGGCCCTGGGATTTTGGCTCTGAGTCCCAGGAGCAGCATGTTACTGTAGAAGGAGTGGTGGCTCAAACGATTAAGACTCAGGGGTTCAGTCCCCAGCTCCGGCAAGCTGCCAACATTGAGCCGCTGTTATCCCTACAGTACCTGCTCGAGGGGCGCTATATGCAGTTTGCTGATATGTACTGCAAGGAAAGTTTTGACTGACATATTATGATGTCTTAAGCCATCTGGATAGAGAAGTAGTAGAAGTGCTATTGATGGCATCTTCAGTTTTCTGCAATTAACGGAGAAGTACAGAGAACAGCAGTGTGATTTGCATATGGTATTCATTGACTTCACCAAAGCCTTTGATTTTCGGAATCGTGATCTACTCTTTAAAGTACTTCTGAAGATGGACTGTTGTGCTAAATTTATCCATATCGTTAAGAAGCTGAATTCTGATAAACAAGACAATAATTCTCTTGGCGAATTATCAAAACCAAGTGACCAAAAAAATGGTCTCAAACAAGCATGTAAGCTTGCTCCAAATGTTGATAGCATTTATGCAGCTATACTTCTCCTTTCTGCCCTCAAAGATTCAAACACTCATTTATCATTAAGGTCCACTTCAGATGTGATGGTGTTCATCATCTCTTAATTGTTTATGATATAGTATCACAGAAAATGAACCTTTGAATTAACATAACAAAGCAGAATCCATGAGTATTTCTAGTCCAGCAGACTTTTACATTAATTGAGAAAAACTAAAACGAGTTTTAAATATTTCTGTAGTCTTTGGTTTTTTGTTTGGCTGCAGGGATATCATTATTGTCACCAAATTGTGAAGGTCTACTATCCCCTTTTTTAATGTATGGCAGTGAGAAATTAACATTATATTGATATTATCAGTTCAGATCAACAAATACACCTACATTTCATTCTTAAAATCAAATGTAATAAAAATGATAAAGCCAAATTCTGGAGCTAGCAATTATGGAACATATAGAGAACATCCTCATTTGTGACTAACTGAGATGGATGGGACATGTTACTGGCATTTCGGATAACAGAGACTTGTCGTGTTTAAAGCTCTTCTGTATGGCGTATAAACTCATGATATTCATTACAGCAGTCGTTCTCGTGGGATATTGCTTAAATATATTCACTGTTACCGTAAAAACCCAGTTTCAAGTGATTTGTGAAGACGGCATTTTAAGTGTTCTGATTCTGCATGAAAGTAGAAGTGAATTAGTCAATCAAGAATGTCTCTCATATGGTTAAAGAACTTTGGAAAGTGAATCATTTAGATATTTAAGGCTCTCACTTATTTGTTTTCTCTTTAAATCTAAGCTAGGTGGACCAGTGATACAGTCTCAACAACTTCAACTTGCTCATCATTACGTAGCCTCAGAGCAGCTACGAGCAAAACATAGGTAACTGAAGATTTAGACTATACAGCAGTGGATAGATCATCAATTTATTATCTAGCCCCCTGGGAAAGTGAAAGCTCCAATATGCTGCCCAGTTTTATGATTATATACTTGCCAAGTAACTAGAATAAAAATGGCAAATAATATCATTTAACTCAAACACATGCCAAGCAAATAAGGTGCATTAATGCAGACTGAATATAAGTGAGTGCTTGAATCTGTTATAGGGACGACTTCATGCAGCTAGAGTGTGTATCTTCCCCGATAACGTCTCTGTTGATGAGGCATTTTGTGTGTGCCCTCTGCAAAATGTCTTTGGTTAACATTTCAGCTATAAGCTTGGGTCTCTCATGGTGTGGAAATATGTGCCTTGCTAGCTTTTATATTTTTGCGTGAGGAAGTGACGGAGACAGTCATTAGAGCTGTATGACAAACTGTACTTTCTTATTTGTGATTACGGAAAGATTATCTAACTTCCAGCCAAGCTAATTATATTGCTAGTAAGATTTGTTCCTACCAACAGCCAGACCATTTCCTTGGTTCTTGTACACTGTGCAGCAGGTGGTGGGATAATTGAGTATTTAGTTTGGCAGGATGGGAAAACTTTATGCTAATACTCACATACAAATATCTTAAGTCAAAAAAAGTTGATTTAAAGTTTTTCCTATTTGCATATGACTTTTCCTGCAAAGACGTTTTACTGGCTGTCATAAGAAAAAAGGAGCAGCTATTTTTTTGGGCTGCGTGCCATCTCTGATACTGTGATAACTCTGGTCTCTGTGGTATTTTTACTGCCGGTCGTACGAATAGAACAACCCATCACAGACATCTGTGCTATTATATCAGCAGTATTCCTCCACACGCACACAGTCATCTCCCTTTGTTCCTGCAAAATAGGAGTGCTATACATTCATCAACAACTTCCTCCACACCAGACTTACTTTTCTCACATTCACGTGGACATTTTTTTTTAAAGCTAGTGTCGTAGAATGGATCGCATCAAAACTTGCCTAGAGCCCATCATTATTCTCTCTTGCAGTATTCACCATTTCGGAAATTTGACAGCTTTGAGAGCGTGACTTGATACGCAGTGTTAACATCTCTCTAAAAAAGTAAATCATTTCAAAATGAGTTTTCTAAACAAACTCATTATTACACAGGACTCATTCATTCTGTTATAGAAATATTTGAAATTATTTATCTAGCTTGGTTATTATGAAATGCTGAATGTCATACAAAAAGTTAAAACCCCTTTGGTGGCTGGTGCTAGAGGGTAATTCGGAGGTGGCTACTTGAAATCTATCCTGACCAGGGGTTAAAGTGTGTCAAAATTATGTTTTGAATGTAAACAGCATCAGACAAGAGTGTGTGACTGTTTTCCTCCGTTTTACCCAAGCTCTGTGCTCACATAGTTTCTCGCTCATCAGCAAAGAGATGCAAGTGCTGTTGAAAGCTCTAGCAAAAATGAATATATGTGCATGTCTGTTTGATTCACTTGCACAGCTCTTCTAAATTCTCGTGGGTGTATCTCATTTGCACCCGCTGATTTTGCCATTATTCTAGAGTCATAGGTTGATGCTAATGTTAAGCAAACGATTAAAATGCTTGTGTTGCAGCCTGGATGCAACCTGGCTTTGCTTCAGGGTAATATTACTGGTATTCTTGCTCAAGAACATAATATCACCCCTCCATGGCCCCTCCTTTACTGGCAACGTCTTTTTTTGTTCTCTTATCTATTCATTTGAATACAGTGATGAATGCGGGTGAACTCGTGGTTCCAACAGTGGCAAAGTATTTAAAGTTGCGCTGCTAACTAGCATCATAGGCATAGTGAGTGGATGCTGGATTTGTTTGGATTTTTCATTTCAAAATGGGCTCAAAAAACATGACTAAACACACACAAGGTGTTTTATGTGAAATTAGGCTTTTTATCTTGCTAGACATCAATGTTATGGTAGCTATTATGGGAGTTAGTTTGGGGTGAGACATTTTACCCTGCTGCACTGTTGCACTACACTGTTTTTGGGCTCCCCACTTGCCAAATCCCAGTTCAAAACTTGCATGTCTTTGTACAATAACCATCATTATCCCAACCATTACCAGTAACAAATCAAGAACTTCAGCAAGTCACAAAACAAGGTAACACATACAGTACTAATTGACCTTAGTTTAAATGATAAATAAAATAAGGCTACTATTGGTCAAGTTGTTGGTCAGTTAATCATCAATAGTATAACTGTGTTGATTCATGGCACATTCTGTTGTCACTTCTCATTCACAGGTATTTGTATCACAGTTTCTCCTCATTATCTAAATGTAACAATACTCAGATATTATATATAATACGTATTATATATAATAAGATATTATACATATAATTACTGTATACACTGATCAACTATAACATTAAAAATACTAACATTACAACCCACTTTGGATTCCCTTTATGCCACCGGGGCGACTCTGGCCCCTTTGTGCCCTCAGGGTCTCTGGGGTGTGCTGGACGTTGGCAACGGATCATTTGCTGCTGTGGTTCTCCTTGGGACGGACTTGTTTGTCCAGTACTTCCCATGAGTGCTTGATCGTATTGGAATGCGGGGGGTTTGGTGGCTGGGTTCGGCGGCCTTTGGCTCTTTGACTTTTAGACCTCGTGCATGGCAGGCTGTGGTGCACTGGGTGTTTTGGTGCCTTTCTATCATTGCCAGCATTGACTTTTTTTTTCGTGATTTGTACTGCATTGACTGGGTTCAGACCAGACAGGCTGGCCTTTGGTCCCTGCGGCCATAGGTGAGCATTGGGTGCCCATGGCTTTGTCCCCAGTTTACTGGTGTATAGTTTTATGGCTGATCAGTGAATTTGTATAATAATGATATTTGCAAATTATGGCACAAGCCATAAGAGAGAGACTAGCAATGGGACGATTGTTTATAGCAGCTCTGTTGTAAGTAATATAAGTGTAAGTGAACAGGAAATTACAGTACTTGTCTCATGGATGTTCTACAATATATACTGTAACTATCAGTGCCTAAAAATATGTGATTTTATTTAATAAATTACAAAATGCATTAATTAATGCATTCTGTGGGAATGGAGCAATAAAGCACTCCAAGATGTGCTGGGATAGAAATTATAAGTTTTAAGCATCACAGCACCCCATCAGATATTAACTTACAGTATAACCGCACAATCTGTCATATTTTAATACTCAAAAAATACATGTGTTCATTATTTAATTACATTTCAAGTGGTTAATGTGTTAGATAAGAATAAAATGCTAGTAAACCTTATTGTAAAAGGTTGCCATAAACTTATTAGTATTAATTTTTTTTTTTTTTATATATATATGCAAAAAAATGCCTTTAAAACTTTTGTTGCAGGTACTATGCCATCTGTTGTCAGCCTCTGGTCTACAGGAACAAGATGACACCACTGAGAGTTGCTCTTATGATAGGAGGATGCTGGACTATTCCAACAGTTATATCCTTCTTACCAATTATGCAAGGCTGGAACAGTATTGGAATAAATCATTTGGTGAGTCATATCTGTGGGCTGTCACGGCTAGTCCAGTGTTTAAAAAGTGTACTTGGCTGTGGAATGTTTAAATATCATTTTTCTTCTTTTGCACTCATCACAACAAATATGTAAATAAACTTGCTTCAGTCTAAATGTTTAGGCGTTCAGTGAAATAATCAGCTCCGTCAGTACACATGTAAATTAGGTATGTTTTATTAGAGCGTTTCAGATATTTTGTATGGCTCTTTACAGGTTCTTACTAGATTTTGCGCCCCACTTTGTATTCAGGT
Source organism: Clariallabes teugelsi (assembly GCA_030014215.1). Lineage (NCBI taxonomy): Eukaryota > Metazoa > Chordata > Actinopteri > Siluriformes > Clariidae > Clariallabes > Clariallabes teugelsi. Next base: position 22,171,331 of record JAQMYG010000002.1, on the reverse strand, counting down.
GAATATTATATACTCAAGATGCTTAACAAAGCGAGAGCGAGCCTCTCCCCCTGTTGTCTCACTATTCAGGAAATGCTAGGAGGAAGAACTTAATTACTAACTCCCACTCACCAGGATGATGTAATAGAAATTAAATGTCACATCACCTTATTAGACCCCATAATCCATCTATAAACATACATTAAATGTTCCTGGATGAAGATTGATTTGCTGTAATGAAAGTCAGCCAGACAGAGGAAATGCTGTTTAAATGGCATCCTGAGTATGTTTTTTCCCTCACACCATCAATAATTCTGCTTATATGGCTTTTAATAAATGGGGATTCATAAACTGGAGTATTATGTTTATGTACTGTAACATTAATCATTAATTGAGTGCAAACTGTAAATGCCTGCATAGTATACAATTGCTTTGCATTTCAGACACTACAAATAATTATCATAAGCATCAGAAGGGGAAAGAGAAGAGTGCTTGATTTTGTATTTGCCAGCCTTTTCATGGTCTGCCTATAAAGTATTCACAATATATGAGTATTATCCTAATGACTGTTTATTTTGGACAGTAATTTAGTTGCGCACTTTAAAGTTGGAACATCATAAATGCTGCCACATCCATTGACTGAGCTTCTCAAAGGAACAGATTAGTGCTTGTAGCTCATATATCACTGAAGGCTTGGGTCGCATTCCAATGTAGTCATAATTTTTTTTTCGCTCTGGTAAGAACTGATCGTGTAGGGAAAAAAAGATTTACAGTACAGTGCAAACAATTTAGGAAGGTGTGAAAAAATGCTAAAAGGTAGCTGAAATTCTTAAAAGTAAGAATGATTTTAAAACTATAAGTGTTAATAGTTTATTTTTATCAATAAAAAAAAGAAAAAAATTTCAGGTACACTTGTAAACAGTTCTTGAAGGAATTGAGCGGGTAAGTTGTTCCAAACATCTTGGATAACTAACCACACATTTTCTTGAATCCTTCTGTCTCTTCATGTAATCCCAGACGGACTTGATAATGTTGAGTTCAGGGCTCTGTGGGGACTAAACCATCACTTACAGTACACCTATTTCTACTATACACTGACGATAGTTCTTAATGACATTGGCTGTATTTTTGGGGTTATTGTCCTGCTGCAGATTAAATTTGGGGCCAATCAGAATGCAGTCCCAAATTTGTAAAGAACCTCCACCGTGCTTCCCTGTTTCCTACAGACACTCATTATTGTATCGCTTTCCAGCCCTTCCAGCCCAAACTGCCTCCTGTCCTTATTAGTCCAGAGTAACTGCTGCCATTTTTTCTGCACTACAGTTCCCATGTTTTCTTGCATAGTCGAGTCGCTTATCCTTGTTTCCCTGTTGGAGGTATGGCTTTTGGGCTTCTCACCAGACTTGTCAGAAAAGTAGAGGGGTGTAGTTGGGTACCACTGGTTTTCAACAATTCTTTGCTGATGGCACTGCTGGACATATGATGTTGAAGAGAAGCAAGCATGATGTGTCTTTCATCTGCTGTATTAATTTCCTTGGTCAACCACTGAGCCACAGTCCTTAACATTGCCAGTTTTTTTGCTTCTTAAAAATAGCTTGAACCGCCCATTTTTAAACTCCTGTCTGCTTTGACATCATTGCCTGGGCGAGACCTTGCTGAATCAGTATAACAACCTTGTATACTATTGCTGTGCTCAATCTTGCAATTAGGGATGCATAGCACTACCACTTTTTTGGAAAACGGGTACGAGTACGAGTACTTGCATTTCAGTACTCGCCGATACCGATACCGAGTACTTAATAAAAACATGATTTAAATTT
>JAQMYG010000002.1:22159338-22169432 GCA_030014215.1 Clariallabes teugelsi | reverse complement strand
ATAGGGTTAGATGGAGGCAGATGATTTGCTGTGGCGACCCCTGAAAGGGAACAGCCGAAAGACAAAGAAGAAGAAGACATAATTGGTTAATCAAACACCTGACCCTGATCCTACAAAATCCCTGACTTTGTGCAAGTGTAAGAATTGATGCTGGTTTGAAGTCAAAAGGGTAAGGATTGATTTGATTTAGATTTTTCTTCTGTTTGTTCACTTTGCATCTTGTGAATAAATTCAATAAAAAATTTTAAATAGATATTTTGTCACACCTTCTTAGTTTACAGCATTTCTTCACACCTGCCTAAAACTTTTGCACAATAATAATGTTCTATATTTTGAACATCTAGTGATTATGAACATCCGCCCCTCTAGGGTTCGCCACATTTTCTGGAGATGAATAAATAATTGTTATGGTGATGTTATTGCTGATGATTCAGTGCTTAATGACCTTTCTCCAACTGATGGTATTAATAATCAGCACATTTAAAGTATGCATAGTATGCATAATTATAGTTAAAATGAAAGTTCATTTCAAAAAGGTAAAGTGAATCACAAATTATTAAAAATAATATCAAGTGTTTTTGTGTAATTTATGGAAAGACCAAGACTTGGGCCAGCATTAACAACACTTTGTGCCAAACAGGAGAAATTAGAGATGATTTTATTTATATTTAAGCATAGTCATCTGTTTTTCTTTTATTTTTATTAATTGGGTTAACTTATTAGAGATTGCTGGTTTTATGTTTAAATGGTAAGAAAGATTTTCTCTATTTACCGCAGACAAATCGACAGTTCCCTTAGGCCAAAGACCTGTAGATTGGAATAGCAATGACATTTTCTTTTTGTTTGTTAAATGTATGATTTGGGTACGCATAAATATTCCCCTTCCCCTCGACAGATAAATGAACGGAAGGTCAGTGGCAACTCCACGGAGTGTGTGTTCATGGTGAACAAGCCATATGCACTCACCTGCTCTGTGGTCGCCTTTTACATCCCACTGGGCCTCATGGTGCTCGCCTACCAACGAATCTATGTAACAGCACGTGAGCACGCCCGTCAGATCAGCATGCTGCAAAGGGCAGGTGGAGCAGGCTCCGGCCCTGAGAGTGCTGAACACCAGCGCAACCATCGCATGCGCACTGAAACCAAGGCGGCAAAGACTCTGTGCATCATCATGGGCTGCTTTTGCCTGTGCTGGGCTCCGTTCTTCATCACCAACGTGGTGGACCCTTTCATAAACTACTCAGTGCCCGAGCAGCTGTGGGTAGCATGCCTGTGGCTGGGTTACATCAACTCCATGCTCAACCCTATCCTCTATGCCTTCCTCAACAAGTCCTTCCGCCGTGCCTTCCTCATCATCCTCTGCTGCGGCCACCAGCGCTACAGACGGCCCTCCATCCTTGCACCTAGAACACCCTGCACAGCCACACAGATCAACGGTTCCACACACGTGCTCAAGTAAGTGAAATCATTCTAAACCTTCTCTGACTGCCAAGATATGTCTTCTATTATGTTTGCTTAGTATTGTTTGGGTTGGCATTCTCCTGGTTTGTGTGGCACTGAGAAATGAGTAGGTCTTTTTCTTTCTGGTTTTAATTAAACACAGGGGATTATACTTTCAAACCGTGTAGTATTATCTTAATCTCAGAGAATTACTGGAATAATTCTAAATGTTATCTGTGTTGTGGCACTTCGATTACATTTCAAACAACAACATATAAAAAAAACTTGCTTGATATGTCAATATACTGTACACTAACCAGCTACTTTAATATGAACAGTATAGTGCTCTAGGTAACGTCTGCATTTCAGGCACAGAATCGTGCAGGTACAGGTCACATCAGTATTGGGGAAAAATGTGATCTCAGTAATTCACCAAAACATATCTGTTGTTGCCAGACAAGATAGTTTGAGTAGTTCAGAAACGGCTGTTCTCCCGGGATGTTTCTACACAACAGTCTATGAAGAGCTTACAAACAGTGCTAAAAGCAAAGAGAAACACCTTATTGATAACAGAGGGGAATGGTCAGAAGTGAATGGCTTGACTAGATTACAGATGACAAAAAGGTTTTAGTCACACATGGTGTTTATTGCAATCACTGTTGACAAAAGTCAAATACCATCAAAGTAAATATAGAACTCCTCCATATGTCAAATTGAGTAAAAGTACGAACATACTATAATTATTAAATGTACTTAAGTATGAATCATACTGAGCTTGTATTAACTTGTAGTAGCCTTTTTCATAGTAAAAAAAGCTTTCTCTCTCTGTCTCTCTTTCTTCTTTCTGACTGTAAACATGCTTCGTTCATTGCTGTCTGTAACCAGCTCTGCTTCTGATTTTAAACTTCTGTAACATTATTAAGAGTGTTACAATGGAAACGCAATTCCACATAGTTGAATCGTTAAATGCTGCCCACCACTGTGGCTATGTACCACAATGCCGTGCAGAAATGTAGTGAAGTAAAAGTACAGATATTTGCTGTACAATGTAGTGGAGTAAAAGTAAAAAGTACTTCTTATAAAACTACTCAAGTAAGGTATAGATGCGTGAAATATTTGCTTAAGTAGAGTACTGTACCAAAGTAAATTTACTTAGTTAGCTTCCTCTTCTGAACATGAGTCAAAGTAGGCTGGTACAATTCAGTGGTGATGTGCAGTACCAGAAAGAAGGGAGAGTGCTGGTACGATTCGGTGGCGGTCTGCAGTACCGTAAAGAGGGTAGAGCACCTGCCTGGCAAAACCCACTTTCAAAACCACTTTCAACAAGTAAAAATATTTACTAATGTTATGTCATCTTAAACAACACTTTGGTTCCTTAGTAATTCTTCTGAACTGTCTCTGAATCACTCTTGTGTTTTGAGCTTTCATTACTGCTGGTTAACATGATTGCAAGCGTTTGCCACTGCGCTGACAGAGTAAAGACTTACCTCACCACTGTGCTCATGACTTGCTCGATCTATCAGACTGACTAACTTCTAACACAAGGCTGAATCGCAAATCCCTTTCTAACCCCTGAACAAGGGTACTGCTTGGCTTGTGGGACAAGGTATTCTACACGTAGTGCACTGCCTCTTCATTTTACACTATTTTGGGTTCCACCCAGGAACGATTGGGTTGTTTGCTTGTTTGTTTGTTTGTTTGTTTGTGAACAGTCAGTTAGCTGAGACTATTTTAAAGCAGAATAAATGGAGACACAAAGAGAATCTTACAAGATTTGCAGGACTGTCCACCACCTCCATGGTTTATTCTCCTCACCTTTCGGCTACATAGTACTGGTAAGAGTTTAAAACTACTTTCACCCCTGATTACAACCATGGTCAAAGTCACTGAGATCACTTTTTTTCCCCACAGATTCTAATGTTTGATGTGAAAATTTGTTGAATGTCTTGACCTGTATCTGTGTGATTGTGCTTCTGCCACATGATTGTATGATTGCTCATGACTTGACATTGAAGTGGCTAATGAGTGTATTACATTCCTACTCAGATTTAATATTTTTTGTTCTCATGATTTTTACTGTACTGTGTTTTTTTGTGGTCCTTAGAATATAACACACATTAGATTCTATACAACAAGGGCAACCTTACAGTATGTTTATTCTCTTAGGCCACATATTATAGCACACATTATGGCTTTGGTAAACAATGCCTGCTTACAGTGCCTCTTACTGATTCCCGGACATAATGGTTTGATTGTAGTTATTAATAGTTTATTATAGTATATTTTTGTACTAGTAATAATATAAATGGGAAAGTCCACGCTAAGCTATGTGCAAAATAGGCATTCCCATGGGAAGTTGAAAAATTGAGGTCATCCCCAAACCATCAAGTTACTCTCCCACACTGGTCTTGTTGTTTTTCTGTCGCTCTCTGTCCTTCTATGTCATATAAGACCTCTTTAATTTTTCATAACATGAGAGATATGCTCACCACCTCAATAACGCCACTGTATAAGTAATCTAAACCTTTTTCTAAATAGAAAATGCTGTAAACTTGAACCCTAAACTTCAATAGAAGACTGATGAAGGCAGAAATTGTAGGCTCTTTTTATCTCTCTTACTCCACAGTTAGGCCTAGGGTATAAGCTCCCTCAGGCTTTGACCAAAAACTAACATACTGTTTTAAATATAAAGTTTAGGCAGCTGGTCTTTTTCAAATAAAACCCCCATGGAAATCTATGCATTGTTATGTGAAAATTTGAGGACATCTTTAAAATATTGTTCTTATTTTGCAGTGCATTTATACGTTATTAAATAAATAAATAATAATAATCTATCTGATTATTTAATGCTAGAGGACCGTCATTATTCAACCTGGTTAATAAATATATATATAATCACTTTGATTGATGAATGCTGATGGATTTATTGTTGGACCAAAAGATGATGGTGTTTGTTTTTAAATAATGGTTTCTTTACAGAGGGTTTATTGATTATCATTTGTGACATGTCACTAGTGAGAAAATGAAGAAAGCTTTACCAGATATAAATAACATGGTGTTGTTACTTTGCTGTCAGATTCTGTCTGATTTATTTTTATCTATTTTGCCTGGTCTCTGGATTTAGACACTGGACTCAAGATGCGTGTGATAAATTATTTACTTCTCTTCCACTTTCTAATCATTTCTCAGATCTCAGAATCATAGGAAAACCAAACATCTAAATACTCAAATATGCATATTTCTCTCATATTTCTCTCATGGTGAAGCTGGAGATGATGAGCTGAGGGTCTAATACTGGAAACAATTATTTATGTAGTATACTGTAATGCCTAGGGTGAGAGTAGAAATGTAGACGACTAATGTACGTCATATGTTAGAGGGCTTATAAGCCTTTCTCCTCAGAGGGCAGCAACCATGAATGTGGTGCATTAGCACCAGTGTGGCAATTTTTTAAACATATAATTTGTAGCCATGGGAACACAGCATGAGATTAATGCTAGGGTCATTGTACTTGGACATTGTCTCGCACTATAGGGTTATTACAGACTGCAGAGCAAGTAGCCGTAAACTGATTTGTTACAACATGAATTGGTGTTATACAAAAAGTGCTGAACGCTTTTAAAATGATAATGTCTTTTCCAAAATCAAGAGGGTCAGTATGTTAACAATCAGCAATCAGATGTATTATCCAAGCATGCTGTGATTGTTTCATCAGTGCCAGGCTCAGCTTTTGTTATGTGGTTTAAATTAAAAACCATTTAAATAAATAAAAAATGTCAAAAGTGTCAAGGATGGAGTGCAGCATTCAGATGAAGAAATAAGAGCACAAGAAGGGAACAGATATTACTAGATAGTAAAGGAGTCTATACAATTACTTACAGCTGCTTCCAGTAAAGGACACCAGAACATGTTGTGGACCAGGAGCAAGATGGATATTTGGTCAAGATATCTCAAGCTGTGTAAAGTTAAGTGGTCCCATACAACACAGCAGACAGAGTTATTTTGTGGTCAGGCAGACAGGAGGAGCCGGTTTGTGTATCAAACCGGCCTGGGAGCAAATGGGCCATCATGCTGCTCGGAGAATTATGATTATAAATTCAATTGCAATCCGAGCAATTCTGACCCCTATACCACTGCGTTCCTTAAACCTCCATAAATAAACAGTATATTCAAACCCACACACAGCCTACCGTATCCATGCGTACACAGGTTGTCTTATACTTTATTATTCAATGTCAATGTCATAACCACTTGTCATTTCTATATCTAGTATGTAAGTCTCTCAAGGCTACCTTTCTAGGTTGGATCTTAAATAATTTGCAGGAATTAAATGCATATAGCATAACAGTAATGCTCTTCCAAGATCAACCTCTACACTTGAATGACAAAGAGACACTGGTGCTTGTGTATCATTCTTTGGGCCTCATTAAACATATGTACGTTCATCTGCGGCACTGGTGCATTAAATGAAATTTTTTTTGATCTTTTGATCTTTTTTTGATCTTTTTTTATCAAGTCAAGTGGTTTCGTTGAACTGAAACTCAAGGAGCATTATTGCCTTGGGTGGTGGCTTCTTGGAAAGTGCATACAAAGTACAGTATAAAGCATAGGAAAGTGATGTTGGGCTTGTGAAGTTTGCTCTTGACAACGAATTTGACATTGTGCAGTGGATGATCGAGTACTAGGCTCACTGGGGCAACATGACCCACTTCTGAGTAGGAATAAATTAAACCTCATTAACAGAAGTGGTTAGGCCATTTACAAGACCATTAGACCTTACTGAGTATTCAAAGTGAGCAAATGTTATTTTATACTTTTAATCTGTGTCTTAAGGTATGCATTTTGTCGCCTGCCTTGGTGAAAATGTTAGCACTGAGACCCTTCATGTAAGATATGTAAGATATGCAATATGTAAGGTGCAAGTATAGAAAGGAGGTCCTTTACTGTATGTACTCCTAAGTGGCCTAAGTGATGAGGTGCCTGATTTTCCATAAACACTGGAAGCCTGTACGAGAGCATTATGAATATTTCCCTACTCCCCAGTGAAGCTATAGCATTATGGTAAATCTTTTCTCTAAAGCCATATAGTGTCTCAACATAACTTGGTTATGGGTCTGTTAATGGAATGGAACCATGAATGTCATACAACATTCCTAGCCTTTCTTGTCACATGTCAGAAAACTCAGGCCAAGGCATAAACAATTCCCATTCCCATACTGTATATCAGGTCCTTTTGGAGGTCAAGATTAAAGAAAGACAACAGCAGCAGAAGCACCCTCTGATGCTCTGATGTCTCTACTTTGATTTTTTTTTTTTTGCCATTGAATTGGAATGTCACAGAAGTCTGCTTGTATTCTCTTTCAGTCAGGAGCAATAAAATTAACTTTCTTCAGGTCTATTAATATAACACTTAGAAATGCCTTACTGGTTTCTTGCGAGCTGTCATATTGTCAATAAGGGCCTTCCAGGAATGGAGTTGGATGTGATAAGCCATACACAGCGATGCACTTGAAGGCAATGTCTTTAAGAATCAGCAAGTATTAATGTAACCATGGGCAAATTATTAAAAGAAATTAAAAAATAATAATTTATGCCACAACATATGGGTCAGTCTTTGAGTACGGATACAGTGGGTGGTATAAATACAATAAGACTTGAGACTTGAGAAAATGCAATAGATTAAACTTTACAAGGGGCACCATGGCAACAGAATAAAAACTTCAGTGACTGAGACATCTGGAGGTTGAGCTGGTGTTGGAATCAATAGACATTAAAAAAAGATAATAGACATTAAAAACTGCTGGTTTGTGTCACAATAATTGTTCTTGAAAAATCTGAAGAACAGCGCAAAATCCACTTTAAAAGTCTACCCCAGTTTTCTGACCTTTTACATAAACAAGAAAGGCATTTTTTGCAAAAGTGGTTTAGATTAGTCTGAAATAGAATGGTGTAATGAACCATAAAATTAATAGTGAACAGTGGAGCAAGAATGCCTCAATCCCTGGCCTCAAAGTACACTAACTGGTTTGACATCTAACACAGATTGTGCTAATGTCAGTTCTTATTGCGTCACTCAAGATACTAGACTTGTAAGAACTGCTCTATCATCTTAAGAGAAAAGGACATTTCCTACCTCTATAAGCTCTCTCAACCCATAATACCATAATGATTGTTACATTTTTAAAAAAGGCCCATGAAAAATCATGTCCATATCAGGCCACCCAGTCTTCTGTAAATGTCCTGCCACTCTTTGTTTTCTGCAGCACTTGGAAATGTGCTGCGGACATAAATCACGAAACTGTTTCCAAATGGCGCAGCAGTCAGCATGTACATCTGGCTGATAAACAGAGCCGTGACGTATGCAGGGATCTCTGAACAGCTGCCTTCCGAAGTCTCAGCTCTGGTGAGATCATATCAAATATGGAGCCCAGAGATAACCAAACATTTTTGGAGAGCTCTAACCCCATTACTGGTGACACAGACCATAACATGGTCCTGCTGCTGTCCCTCTTATTTAAAGAGATTTTTTCTTGAGCTTCAACACTAGCATGTTGCTGTCCTCTGCTTCTAGAAGAAGAGGTTCACCTCCAGAATGGGAACTGGAGCATGCTATAACAGACAACATAATGTTTGTTCCAATGGGCGCCATTTTTTAGCTTCTTACTCTCATGATGCCTTGTCTAAAAATAGAATTTACTATAATCATACCTAAGGCTGGGTTAGATTATTTTAGAACTGTTTTGCATTTCAGTGTGCTTTTTGGATGTCTAGTTTCTGACAGTAGTTTAACTGCTTAGTGACGTCTAGGTGCTACAAGCATAAAAAGTTCCATCTGGCTTAGTGCATTAGCTGTTCCTTTGAGAGCAACTCAGGAGAAACACAACCGTTTTTATATAGCGATTGCTTTTAATTACCAAATGCAAGTATAATGCATGATTAATGTTTATCATTATCCACATTGCACCTGTGAATTAATCTGAGCACAGATGAGGCTCCAGAACAGAGTATTGTCAAAACCATTTTCATCTTGTATGTTGTACAATTTGTAATTTGGTATGAGAACACTTATCAGGAGTCATTCTCCATCTGATACCGCCTCTGGTCTTTTCCTCAACAGCTCCTTTATCTTTAAAGGATTGCTTTAAAGCTGTCTGAGTCTAGGAACCGCAGCCCTTATAATTTAATGAACACTCTTAACAGATGTGTCTATAGATGTCTGGATCATCTCACGGCGTCTTACTGTAAATGTCTGTTTAGGATTGCTTTTCATTCTTTCCTTTGACGTCTGTAATTATACCCTCTGCCACCACAGAATCTGATAATCATCTTATGAGAAATTTTATTTTTAGCTTGACATCGATCTTTTGTTATAATGACTGATAAACCATAACATTAAAACCATCTGCCCAATATTGTGTCAGTGCCAAAACACTGACTGACTTTGAGGCATGGATTCCACAAGACCTTTAAAGATATACCCCTCCCGCCAAGACCCTAGCAGCAGATTGTTTAAGTCTTTTAATTTGTGTGTTGACCCCTTCATGGATCAGACTGGGCTGTGAAGCACATCCCACAGATATTCGAGCAGATTGAAATCAGGGAAATTTATAAGCAAATTCAGCACCTTGAACTCTTTGTCATAAAACCATTCCTGAATGATTCCAATCAGACCAGGCCACCTTCTTTCGTTGCTCTGTGATCCAGTTCTGATTATTACATGTAGGCACTCTTGGTGATGCTTTATACAGAGCAAGTTGAGATGCACTATGTGTTCTGTCATCTTTCTATCCTAGGCAACATTCACTTTTTCAGCTATTTTTGCTACAGTAGCACTTCTGTGAGATCGAACAGGACAGAGTAACTCTCTCTCCCCACACATATCTGAGATTTAACTAACCAATACCCTGTCCAGTTCTTCCGATTTCTTTCCATGAACCACTTTTGGTAGGTACTAATCATTGCATAGTAGAAACGCTCCCTATGACCTGTTATTTTGAAGACCCAGTCATCGAGCTGTCACAATTTGGCCTTTGTCAAAGTTGCTTAGATGTTTACACTTTTTCTTGCTTCAAAATCAAGTTCAAGAACGGATTGTTTACTTGCTGCTTAATATAGCCCACCCCTTTCACAGTTGATAATGTATAATAAGATAATAAATGCTGTATATGTCACATGTCAGTGTTTTTAAAGCTATGGCTAATTGGAGTATAACAGTGTGCGGCAATCAGTCATTAAATTCCTAATAACACAATTCTTTTATAGTTAGGCTTATACAAAGTCAAAAATAAGGAAAATGTGTCTTATTGCATAAGAATTTACCCAATTGCTTTAAACCCTATACAGTTGTTCTTTTGAAAAGAACCGTGTTCATAGTTTAAAATTTTCAGTTTGCTAATGAAGAATTATTTCTAATTTGAGTTTTTTTTATCAGAGACTGGCTTGTTTTAGTGACCTATTCACTGCAGTGTAAATCTTACTGTGTGCCAATTTTTCCACATTAACTTTGTAAATGAAGATTAAATTCATACTATACCATTACTTATTAACCCTCTCAAGGCAGGCGTTGCTAATTTGCAACAGTTAAAAACTAAATACCTTATTAGTACTTACTTACTACTACTTACTTACTACCCAGATAAATATTTTATGAGGTT
>JAQMYG010000002.1:22123439-22140013 GCA_030014215.1 Clariallabes teugelsi | reverse complement strand
GTGATATATATCGTTATCGAGGTAGAAAATTGCTTCTACCGTGATAGAAGATTTTGCTTATATCGCCCACCCCTAGCTGTTTCAGTGGACACAGAAAAATACCAGGCAACGTTTTTTCCAGTATTCGCCTAACAATGGCCATGCCACGGTCACTACAGGCACATTTTCTTTCTTATTTTGATCTTCAATGTTAGCATTAATTGAAGCTCTCATCTCTAGCTGTATGATTTGATACATTATTCCATTATTCTGTTGTCACATGGTGATTGGATAATTGCATAAATGAGGAGGTTCCTATTAAAGTGGCTAGTAAATGTTTTTTTTTTTTACTAGCCACTTATTTTTTTTTTTTTTTTTTTTTATCTGAACTGTTTTTCAAGCCCATGCAACTGGTGAAGGATTCGATATGTTGTTAAAAGATCTGCTGATAGAGATCTATAAGCAGACTCTGTTCTGTCTCTATTCAAGAGCCAAGATTGATTTTCAGAAGTGACATTAAGGTTTATATTCTGCCTCCTGCTTTTTCGCTATAAGGCGAAAAAGCGAGAAGTGCTGGTAGTCCTAATAATACTGTAGCAGTGTCCTCTCTACCTGCTGGAGTTTGTTGTCATGGTAAACACATCTGCCTATGTGAGGGTTTTCTTCAGCTTTCTGCCATGTGCTGAGCTATTTTTGTCATGTTAAGGAAGTGATTCAGAGCTCCTCAATGCTGTCCATGTCTAAAGCCTGGCTTTGACTATTCCGCAACGCAGGCTTTTAAACATTTATCACAATATTAGGCCTGGTTTATTCACTAAAAATTAATCTAACATGCCTTACACAGTCCCCTTGTCCTGCTCTCCGTCTGTCATGCTGAATGAAGAGTAAACCCCTTAGGTAAACACTTGCACTCTTCTTTCCTCCGTGGGCTTCCATGTACTTTTTCACTTCTGTTTTGCTGTCTCCTGACATTTCATTCATCCACTACAACTCTACTCTTCATTTCAGATAAGGAACAATTCGTTTGTGCGATATCTCAAACCTTAAATACTCCAGCCTTTTATCTTTGCACACGTGCGCATGGAGTTAACGTCCAGTATCGGTCAAGAAATTGTTATTAGCACAGATTTCTCACTGCAGACTCTTCGCGGTAAAGATCAGCAACATGTCGCTTTATAAAAGATACGGTTTATTTGCAGTACGATGCCGGCCGTCAGAGAGACAGAGAACAGAGTGTTAGGCTCATGTCTGGTGTATCTCTGCCAACTGGTCTGATGGAAAGAGGTTGTATTAGGTACAGAACAAAGCAGGTTGGTACTGTATGAAGTAGACAGGCTGGGAAATGTGATTTCTTTCAGACAGTGTGGAAAAGCTTCCACCAAAAAGACTGAACGATAGCAATCGACAGCTGTGAAACTACACTAGGCGTAGTTATTAAATACACTGTTTTATAATAACACCAGGAGTCATAGTCTAAAAAAAATATTTAAAAAAACACACACAAACAGCTACATTGGGGAAGCGCTGACAGAGTCCAGAGTACAAACTGCTGTATGTGAGGGTTTGAGCGCTTGCTTAGGAACGTCTTAAGGTTGAAAATGTTTTTATCTCCGTCTGATCTGTGGCATTGCTGCATATTGCCATAAGTACAAAATATTTAACATTAAGTTCAATAATAAAAATTTCATAATAATGCAGTACTTGTGTGATACAGTACAGATTCAGACTTTTAGCAACATCAAAATCTGTGTTTCATAATGCAGCAAAATCAAGCACTTAATTAAACAGTAGCTTTCTGACTCTCAAGGGATTGTGTCTGAAACAGGCATTTTATTTGCCTTGTGCTGTCAGTTATGCAGGCCAGTTTGTTGTTTCTTTAATCTGTGTTCTCCACAATCAAGGCACAAGTCTGCACTGTGAACTTCCCAATCGCTGCAGTGATTTCTGCTGTATTAAATCAACAATGAAATTATGTGTGTGAATGTGTGTGTGGCTTTATTCTAATTTTAGAGACAGACAGAAGCATGATGTCAGACATGTTTGGCATGAGCACCAGTGTATTATACTGATATTTGGCATACTAATGATTCAGTCCAAAACTAACCAGCCATCAATGTTGTAATTTATGTTGAAACCATATGTTGAAGTGCTTCCGTACAAGAGACCTTAAATATTTGTGGGAATTTTCCAGTTCCTGCTTGTTGCTGACAATAGCCATTGCTGTTTTTTGACAGTCCGCATAGGGAGAATGGATTTGAGATAAACAGGAAGCTACTTAAGCAGGAACAATGGCTTGATTAAGTTCAAGTTGCAACTCATGTAAAGCAAGTTGTATTTTTTAACCCTCTGCTTTACTATGCAGTCTATTATGATATTATATAACATGATATGATATGCAGTATTGTTACCCGCTTAATATAGTGAAAATAGTCTATCCATCTGTAAATAGCGCAGGATAGTATGGTCCATTTATTATAAACAGAACCTCCATTCCTGATTCAGACTCTGCTGAAATAAGCCTGAAGCCCTGATGCGGGCAGCGGTACATCTCTCTAGATGAGTTTGAAATAGATCGACCCCTTCCCACTGATAAGCTTGAAATGTTGAAGATGGTATCATGTTATGGAGTAAGTTATCTCAGGCAACCTCATCTGGCTTAATCCCAAACCCTTCAGACTTCCCCTCTGTTTCTGCAGTTTAGATTGCACGTCTTCTCTCTCACTGACATAACCAAGCGAGTATCACACACTGCATCACAAGTCAATTCTCCGAACAGATAAGAAACCCTTATAAATTAGATTTAAAAACGACACAATTCCTTTTCTCCTCTTTCTACCTTTTTGTTTAACATTTTCATTCTGTAATATAGCTACCGTAAAGCTGTTTAATGATCCTCCATTTAATTAGAAAGGCAGATTATAAGTCATATAAAAAGTAAGTCTTCATACTAATGAAATATGGTTGCTTGCTTTTGCTACCGGTGTATAAGCCTGGAACAGCTAACTGATCATCAGTTTGGGTAGTAGCACTCTTTTCTTGGTTCTGCTTGTTTTCCTTGTGAAAAAGCCAACATTATGTGCGTCATGGAGATAACAGTGCTGATTGTTTTCTCCCTCAAATTCAGCCCTTTTAAAATGGTTCCCCATAGGTCTGAGATTACAAGACAGCCTAATAGTAAAATGGGTTTTATTTGTTTTGTTTAGTTTTCTATTCATTTGTAATTATGTGGAGATTTTTATTAGGATCTTAAATGTCTGTGGGCTTTTACGTGTGCTGCAGGTTGTAGACTAAATAATATCATCCGGAAAGAATAAATAACTAATAAGCTGAGGTTTTAACACCTTATTATTTTTTTTATTAATGTTAAAGAATATTATTCAGTAGGTATTTTGTTACTAAATAAATGAATATAGTAGATTTAATAAATTAAAATGAAACAGGTCATGGTTGTTTAACGGGTCACTTCTGTATTTGGTTCTAGATCATGGTCATGGAATTTGACTAAGAACAGGTAGATCGGAATTCCTGCGACTTTTTGCATGCATAGGGCGCTGATGTCATCAGTCAGCGCTGGCAGTGCAGGGATTTCATAGCAGTGCTAAAGCAAGGCTTTTAAAATTAAGCAATCTGACTGCTTGCCGTCCTGCATAGCGAAATCCAAAGCATATTGTTTCTAAAATTGTTTGGAATGAACGAGCGGTCATACAAATATAACGTGCTTTAACCCAGATGGCGTATTCATGTGGACACACGTGCCATTTCTGAGGACAGACGCGTCCACATTAGATTCAAATAAAACTTAGTTGTAATTATGAATGTGAACTGTAATGACATGCAAATCTGATCTCACCAAAAGAACATCTGAATTAATTGATGTGGCTTGTAATATGAATGTAGCCTAAGAGTTAATTCTTTGGCATTAATCAAGTGCTAAGCTATCGAGTGAATTTTTCTGTTGCACCTTTGAACCCTTGCTTTCAACCTGACCTTTTCATGAGTCTCTTCGACTTATTGTCGTGTGTATCCACGGAGGGTCTGTAAAAGCTGTCAGTCTACTCAAGAAGAGCTTTAGGTGAGTGTGCCTGAAATGAATGTGATCTTTCAGACAAACTGAATGAACAAGAGCAGAGCAAATCCCTAGAAAGCTGTTCCCATTATTCCATGGCAAAAGCAGCTCCCTGGAGAGAGATGAATGTGCTTCCTACACTTTGGCTCCATTGTACGTATAGCCCACAACAGGTCTTTGAAAGCCCAAAATAGCAGATTTCAAATAATGATGGGGGAAAGTGTGAGCGGGCGAAAGTGCAAACAAATCGGTAGCACATTCTTTTCCATCCTCTTATTTTTCTCCGTGGCTCTCCATTTCTTTTCCTTCTGTCTGTTTCCTGCTCTCTGTCAATGTTAAATCACATGTGGGATTTGGAGATACACAGCAGCTCACACAATCACACAGGATGAAGAACGACCCAATCCTTAACCCTATTTATGCTTCTGCCACTGAAGCCTCGTAATATTCATTATTTAAATAAGACAAATGTGTTTGATTAAAATGTGTGTCGCCGGCACTCAGTCTCTCAACTAACCACAAATGTTCACAAAGTTAAAAAAAAATGTGTAATGTTTAGACTGTATAGTTCAGCGTGTTTATAACAGTTCTGCATTGTATTGGAAAATTGGACATTTCAGGTGAGATTCATTTATGAGCGACTTTAGAACGGCGTTTCCTCAGACTGACGCTTGGTTGTGTTGAATAAAGTCACTGCAAACATTGAGTGAAAGAGCAGCAACGTGGCAACAATTCTGCTTTCTGCTTGCTTAATTTAAAACGGTTATTTCCTTTAGGAATCCAGCAATATTGAGGAATCTGAAGTGGATGAAGTGTTGTGCGCGACGGGAATAATTTCTAGTTTGCTTGTTTATAAACAAAAACATTTATATTGATTTTTGGAATTTAATGCAGCGCCACAACAGAGGTGGGCAAAGTACACAAATCCTGTACTTGATTAAAAGCAAAAACCTCAAGTAAAATATTACTTAAGTAAAAGAGGAAATCCTCCATTTACATTTTCTACTTACCTTCACATTTACTTATCAGAGAATACTCTCTCTATCTTTCTCATACACTCCCTATGCTTCCATCTCCACATATAATTTGAAACACCTGCTACATGATTGAACATTTCACAGAGGGAATACAAATCATTCAATTTTGTATAATAGTCGGAAGGTGGCGATATTACAGCTTCAAATACTACACATCACTGTGGTTATGTAATGCAGCGCCATGCACAAATATAGTGAAGTAGAAAGTAGTGGATTTAAAAAGTATTGTTAATAAACCTAAGTACATACAGTAAACAAGAAAACTGTGTTAAAGTACATTAACAAAGAAAATGTACTTTTAGAGAGGAATTTTCATTTTTAATGAAAAGAGCAAATGGCTGCATTCTCCTACTCTGCCCCAGCAAACACATTATATCCAGGAACATTAAATCCATATCCATGGAATTATATTCCAGCTTTAATAACATTCCAGGAGCTACAGTAGTCACTTTCTGACTTTTCTTAATAATTAATCTATCATAGTGTTTTTTTCTAGATTAAAAGGTATAGTAATAGTCACATAAGCATTGAGGAAAAATGCCACAACAAAACCTATGAGCCTTGTGTGTGCAAGCCAGATTTATTAAGTTGCTAGTATGACTCATCATTACCTCTGAGTGTACAATGTTCTGAATTGCAGAATGTGATTTCATAAATATTGTAATATCCATGGAAGCGCTGACAAAAGGCATGTGTGGTTCTTGGAACTGGCCACAGACTCTGAAGATCCCTGAATTATTTCAGACCTTAAAGAAAGTAATTTTTGAACTACTACTGTTGGACGTTTGGAGTCCTGTTAGTGTTCTGCCATGATGTAACAGGGGGACATTGCTGGTGCAGTCACGATGATTTATAAATAGGTGAAAACATTTTCAACTGTAAGTTATAACAGTCATAATTTGCTGTGTGAGACCGAACAGCTTCATTGAGCATTTTAAGTGATGATTTATATCAAACTACTGAGAACTTCAGTGGAGAAATAGTGGATGCAGCAAATTCCTGGGCCAGAAGTTTGCCTCAGCTAGTTGGTGATCTATAAGATGACAGACACATAGGGAATGAAGGCAGCGTCGGCATGAAATTTAAAGCTTTCCTTTATCCTTATCTGTTTAAGCAGCGTGTATTGATGAAGAGGTGAGAGAGTTGGACATACTGAAGGACTAAAGTGCTGCTGATATCAATCTCTTTTGAATGAGATGAATTGCTACTGGTGCCAGCATTGTGGGTAATGTACATTAGGAAACCATTAGCCAAAGTGAAAGTTGTTGATGGAAGACACTTAAACCAACAAGTCATCTCAGAACTCAAGTCAAATAAGGTGGGATTTTTCCATTATGAATACATTCATGCCCATGGCTGTTAACAAACTACAAAAACATGATTAGGGCTTTAATTATACCACTATTCTACCATGGGATTAAACATACAGTATGCTTTTTAAAGCTGTTTCTAGACCACTGAATTTAAGTGCTACTTTAGGAAAACTGTGATCGTGTTTTATCTCTCTAGCTGACACAGTCCTTTTCGGTAAAAGCCTCAGGAACTCATGAGGCATATCTACACCATGCTTGAAACTATACCCTGTGTTTACGTCTACCACAAATTCTGTTGTGTGTCATACAGTATAATAGTCCTTACCTGTAGTGCTCCCAATTTTCCGGTGCTGAAACTAGTGATTACGGTGCCATTTTGAACACACCAGGAGTGGGTCGGCCGTGGGATATAGGAGACCTGTCAGTGTTTTCAATACACTTGCAATTCACCTCATACCCTGCTCCATTAAAGTGTCATGACTCTCACTGCAGTTTTCTGTAATGAAACACCAGAGCCGCTCACTCGAGTGGGAGAGAAGATCTTGCACAGCTCAAAAAAAAAAAAAAAAAATCAAATAATGTATTCTCATATTCTTACTATTATTTTTTCCCCCCCAGGTACTCAGTTCTGCACAATGGAAACAACGGTGAACAGGAAAAACTGACAGTGCACAATGACACAGAGTCGCAGGAATCCTGCTTCTGACCACACTTCATCAGGGCAGAAACTGGAAGGAGCCATCGCTCACCATCAGCCCCATCACACCTGTAGCGCAAACTCACACAGGGGGGGTGGGGGAGGGTTTGTCCAGGGACAGATTACTGAGTGGTGGACGGAGCTGAGTTTTACGCTCCAGAATGTTGTGAACAATGTTGCCAAAGGTATTTGATTTGTATTTAATGATGTAATTATTTCTTATGGTTAATGACCAGATCCGTTACAGATTTCTGCTTGTTGACTATTATTAATCATAAAGTATGATTTCACAAGCATTATTTGTGATGAATATTTCAGCCGAATTTACAATCAGGAGATCCTTTCTACTGCCCAGTGGTTGCATAACAGCCATCACACTGTGTTCAATTATATTGGTTTTAATCTGAATCTGATATTGCTCATACATTCACACTTGTTTTTTTTTTTCTGTTTGTGTTGACCGTATGTGTAAAAAAAATAATAATAATAATTAAGACACATAACAGATTCATCCTGCGAGGTTTATACAACAGAACATTTTGATCCAGTTATTTTAACAATACTGATAGATATGCGACACTGATGTAACAGAAAATGTGCCTTTGGGTCAAATTAAGAGTAGGAAAATACATTCATGAACCTGTGATCTTTAAAGCATTAGTAAAAGATTTACACTACATAGACTTAGTCCTTAGAGGCTCATAATGGATCCATAACTGAGGTACAGTAATGATGGTACTTCTGAGTTTCCTCTTTAAATCCATGTTGTTGTTTTTTGTTGTTGTTGTTGTTGATGTTGTTTGTTTTACAGATGAAATATTCCCACTCAGAAAACTGCGTATGAACATCACGCACGTTATCTATGTTCATTTGCTTGGCATCCCTCACCAAACACTTATCCGAATACATTGTCTGGTTTATTGTAGGATCCCTCGAATACATCCTACATATCCTACTCATCATACATATCCAGTTTTCATAATTAATATCCATGTGCTTTAAACATTATATTGTCTCCATAAGATTCATTCTGATTACCAATCTGACCATTCTAAGAGATTTTCTGTAATAGAGTCTCTAATTAGGCATCATTGATATAAAATAAATAAATAAATAAATAAATAAAAAAAAAATATATATATATATCAAAAACAGCAACAACAAAAAAAAAACATTTAGGTGTCAGCTTTTCTCAGAAAAAAAAGTATTTTCAGATGAAAGACTTCACACGAGTCATTACTGTTTCCATACAGATGCATAGAATGGAAATGGAAAACCCTTTTTTTAAAAAGACATTCCCATTATGCTTTGGTTTTAATAACCTCTCCTGCAAAGGATGCACTTAGAGCACTTTTAAAAGATATTGATGGTACCTTTCATAAATAATACAGTATTCTGGTTTCTAATATTTTACCAAATTTTAACAGAAGAATGAGGAAAAGTCCTTTAATGTGACAGTTTGTTGAAGTGTTAAGTGTTGTGCTGTGGTGTTGTTTCGGGAGAAAAAGAGAAGGAAGCTTCACGTGAACAAGCAGCTTCCTGTGCTCTGCTTACACTCTGTACCGCTAAATGTTCTCTGACCAGGTGGAAAAACCCTCGTAGTGTGCTGTCTACTTTTGCCGCCAAAGCTAAACCCATTCACAGGTGAACAGCAAAAGATATTATTTTCATTTTTTTAGCAGTATACTGTATGCTGGTCAGAGCTTGGTGTACAAGTTCATTTTGATTTAGTTGTAAATAGGAATATTTTTACGCAACCCTTGCTTCAGTGCCAGGCATTATTTTTGCAGATTAGTGCAACATCAGTGCTGGATCGCACAGGTGCAGGCAGAGATACTCCTACGAACGCCTAAATGGTCACTACCAACGTGAACTCCTACAAGTTACTCTTAGAATAAACTCTCAGAAATTACTGGCAGGACATCAAACAGAATTTAATATTGACTGTGAAGCTCGGAAATTAACTGAAAAACAACTATGTGTTTAATGGGAATGTAGTAAACCATTTAATTAGATTTCTTTTTTTCCAGGGTGTTCGGGTACAGAATACGAAATGCCCCAAGATGTCATAGGAATCGGCGTAGTTTAAACAGTACGCTCTTCACTTCATGTGGTACTCAGGATGAGTACTGTACGTGCGACATCAACCTCAGAGTTACCCAAACAGGCCTGACAGCTGTGTATTAACAAATTATTTTCAGGGGATGTTAATTAACAACAAGCAGTCTGGAAAATTATTTTAATGCTCCTGTTCCACTCTGATACTTCAGGATTTTTAATTATGTAGCACCGGGTTGACCATGAGTCACTGAGCATTCAGCAATTTTAGTAGCAGATGCAATCGTGGGGAAAAAAAATAAAAAATTCATGAAAATCATCATCACTCCCATAATTTTACCAGTGTCGGTGTGAAGTTTGCCGGTGAGGATGTGTTTGACTCTAAGAGTGTCAGGCGCGGATGTGCAGCCACACTTCCAAATGTGTGTATGGAAAGATTTCCGCAATGGCTGCCAAGTACTTATCGCAAGTCAGCAATGCAAGTTTATCGAATTGTGCTCCGCAGTTGTCTGACTCTCTGGTCTTGTTAACGGTGACGTACTACAGCGATGTTAGAATGTGACATAAAAGCTGGAGTAGGCATGAGGAATGAGCAAGGATACGTCTGCGATGTATCCTTGCCGTAAAAAGACCCATTCTAGGTATTGCTATATCGGTCCTTCTCTCTTACACACACACACACACACATATACAAAGCACCACACGAACACCACTGTGTATGAAGCCCTGAAGGCAGACGTTCTAAACATGAATGTGTTGTAAATCTCTCCCTAACTTTTGTAAACTCAGTATTTATTTTGGTGGATATAAAGATTGATATTTTTCATGTAAGGCTTCTCTTTCAGGGAGCTATGTGGATTACTTTTTCTGTTGCTATGTGACAGCTCTAATACATGATTATAATTAAAGATGATGGAAAATAATGTAAAATGTGTGGCAACTGCTTCGTTTTATACTCTGCTTCATATTATTTTTGGTCATCACACTCAATCATGTAGCTCTCAGCACTCGGCAACAAAGGAGATATTTTATGTACAGATGTATTCATGGAAAGCTCAGGGCAGCTGATCAGTGCAGCATTCGTCTTTCACAGACTATACTTTTTTTTTTTTTTTTTTTTTAATCTGGAGGATACAGGATGGCAAGGTGGTGATCGCAGGAAGAGCAGAAGACTTCTCCATATGGATTGACTTTGTGTTTGCAGGCACTGACGGACGCGAACACAACTTGCTTCCTAAACATGTGCTCGTCAGACTAAATACAAAGCCACAATCGAGATGGAGTCAAAACAACATGCAGCTGAAAATGCAGGAAGTCTGATCAGTATTCTTTTGGGGGGTTTTTTTACGCTCATTATTATGCTTTTTTTCCTCACCCGTTCCCCTTCCCGAGCTGTTACCAGTCTTTCACTCCTTTCATCAAGCATGGTGTAGTTTACATTTAGGCTGCTAGACCACGCAGATGTGTTGCATATACACCCACCAGCCACTTCATTAGATGCATTGTTCAGCTGCTCTTTAACACAAATATTTAATCAGCCAATCACAAGGCAGAAACTCAGTGCGTTTAGGCATGTAGACATGGTCAAGGTCAGTTGCTGAAGTTCAAAGGAGCATCAGAATGGGGGAAGGAAAGTGATTTAAGTGACTTTGAACAATGGCATGGTTGTTGGTGCCAGATGGCACTGACTATTTCCGAAGATGCTGATCTACTGGGATTTTCACGTACAACCATGTCTAGGGTTTACAGAGAATGGTCCAGTGAGCAGCAGTTCTCTGCGTTGTTGATGCCAGAGGTCCGAGGAGAATGGCCAGACTGGTCCGAATTGATAGAAAGGCAACAGTAGCTCACATAACATCTCATTACAACCAAATTATTGCAAAGAGCATCTCTGAACATCTCATTACCACATGTCTATTCTTGAAGCAGCAGAAGACCACACCGGGAGCCACTCCTTTCAGCTAAGAACATGATACTGAGTTTACTGTTCACATGGGCTCATCATTCGAGATTGGAAAAACATTGCCTTGTCTGATGAGTCTGGATTTCTGCTGCAACATTTGGATAGTATGGTCAGAATTTTGGTCTAAACAACATGAAAGCATGGCTCCATCATGCCATGTATCAATGGGTTCAGGCTGGTGGTGGTTGTGTAATGGTGTTTTGGATATTTTCTTACTACCAAATGTCACAGCCTACCTGAGTATTGTTGCTGACCGTGTCTGTCCCTTTATGACCACAGCATAACATGCCATGTCACACGTTCAATTATCCTTAACTAGTTTTTCGAACATGACCATGAGGTCACTGCACTCAAATGGCCTCCACAGTCACCAGATCTCAATCCAATAGAGCACCTTTGGCATGTGTTAGAACAAATCATAGACGCGCAGCCGAGATGAAGTAGCCGGTGAGTGTAAATTTGCTCTTTTGCCCTCAAAACTTTCTGTGGAGCAGAGCTGATCCATGAACCCTAATGCACCAGACCTTATTAGAAGTTTGGAAAAATGAAAAAGAAAGTCATTATTTTTAATCGCTTCCGAAATTTCTGTTTCTTTTGAGACTTGCCTCATTAATTGCAGATTTATCATTCCTTGTGCAATTTTTCAAATGTACTTTGTGTTCTACAAAATGAATGACAACTAAGGTCCTCATATTTAATCAGATGTTATAACAATTCCTCTAGAGTGATTTATTTTTATGAAATGAACAAATAAATGCAGAACGAATAAATACTTGAATCAATGAAAAGGCAACGTGTGCTTTATAATGTTATTTAGGGTGCCTATAGTTTTGACATGCATGCTTTTAGAGAAAATGATATTATTGAAAATATATGGGTTATTTTATATATAGAAAATGTATAGGGTTTTTTTGTTTTATTTTTTAAACAATTTGTGTTGAAAATGTTAATATTTTTGTTTAGTAACGTATGGACACGAACACAGTCATAAGTATTTGGACAGCGATAACGAATTGCTCTGGGCTGATTCTGATACACAAAGGGGGGAAAAGTGAAGTGGTGTTAGGTCTGGTTCTTTTTAATCTAATATACTGGGTCTGAAATAAAAAGAAAAAAATTTAATACAATTTCATACAATATATTCAAATACTGTTTGTATTTACCATTAACAAATATCTCCAATCATATCTCCACCTCCTTGTTTTCTTAAAAAAGTCCAATACAGTAACATTATGCTTTCCATATGATTTATAATATCACCTCATGGAAGCTTAACCAGAAGTACAATGATGAATAATGACAGAACAGACAGCAGATTCAACTCTAAAAGAGAACACAGTGAAAAAAATTATTAATATGGTCCTTTAGTTAAAACAAAGATTGAAAAAAGAGTGATGAGTGGCTTGGGTATGACCTAGATAATTGCGCAGACATACAGTAGTCTCTCTACAATAATGAATTGCACATTAGTTCCAATGATGGAAAACACTAGTCATAAGCTTGGACACACCTTCTAATTCAATGTTTTTAGTGATTTATTTTCTATATTCTTTGGAATAACACACATGGAATTATGTATTTCAAAATGTTCTGGTCAGTAATTCTTGCAAAACCAGTATTCTCAGGTGCTTTTATAAAACCCATCAAGCACCATGATGAAACCGGCTCTCATGGAGACCTTCCCGGGAAAGTAAGACCAAAACTTACCTCGACACAAAATAATATCTCAATAATTAAAAATTAAAAAGGTTGTGCATGCACCAAAAGCCATTGCTTTTCTCTTCTATCTACTGTAATTTGCTACCAAATCAAAGCATGGGCTTAACCAACATATTATAAACACTAAACTGCAAACTAAAATAACCACAAACACAACAGTAGAGTGATTTCTCCATTGAGACAAAACTATGGAAGGTGGATTTATAGCGTTTTGGGGGGGGAAATCACACCAAATTTTTTTTTTTTACACTTAAAGAAATCATGCACATCAGTGTGTAATGCTTCTGGTTTCATTTGAAAATATATATATATATATATATATTTTTTTTTTCTTCTCAAAACTGCAAAAATGGAGTTATCTCACTTTGCTGTCAAAGCCCAGAGTTGAGCAGTTGAGGAACACAGTTTATGGATTAACAGTAACTGTCTGACATTTGAATTTATAACGTTCCAGCAATTAGCACAGAATATAAACTGCAGCCACTACTTACACAGATGTGCTACATTTGTTACTGACAATCACAGTATATAGTCATGAATGTATGCACTTTATCATTATAAGGCATTACTGGGTTTTTTTTTTTTTTGTTAGTTTTTTTCAGTAAGGCATTACTGATTATTATGTAAATTCTCAGGCCCTGCCATTTGATGTCTCAGGGCTTCGTTTCATCCCAGGTGCTGAGTTGCAGAGGTGCCGTTATCTGAATGAGCTGAGAAATGTCTTTCTCTCCTGATTGCTATTTGAAGTGCCTTGCTGAGTTAAGTGCTCGCTCATCAGCCTTTCTCCGAAAGCCTCTGGCCTTTTTATTTTGCTGTGAAAAAGCCAAAAATCTTAATTTTTTTCACTCTGAAATGTCAAGAGTTATAATAGGCTTTGTGCATAGTGTGATCATTTCTAATTACGACACTGAGCACACCCCTTTTTAGTCACTTTTTACTCAAGACAATTCACTGTTGCAATTATTAGCATTTTCAGCATCAACTAGCCATGCTGCTCATTAAGAACTGCCAGGCTCTCCGGTTGCACTTAAAGTGTGTTTCCTTTACGTGAGGTTTCTTTGTTTACTTGTAGTTTTTCCTCACTCGATACAACAGATCCTTTCTCACCAAAATCAGGGCTCTTGAAGCAATTAATACAGTCACAGTCACACTCTTTGATTGTGTGCAGCTCCACAGCAAAATACTAATTTCTTCTCAGGCGACATGTGTATTTTAAAAAATTATTATTGATCCCAAAACAACAAACAAGTTATCTTTTGATTAAATAATGCATTAAGCTCTAATCATGCAGATACAAAGCTAAAATTTCCAGACACTCACAATCTTTTAAATTCGTTTTTCTTTACTGTAAGTAAAATAGCTTTTTTGTGTGTGGTAATATTTTACAATAGCAGTTTTGCTTTAATTATTTTGTTAATTTGAAATGAAAATATTTGTGTATGTACATATGCGATATAAAAATTTCTCATTTCAGGCAAAAGAATATCATTTACTTTATGTCCCATAATATAATTTCCTCTCCCTGGGAATAATATAGTAATTAGGGAATAATTGAGAGTAGAATTACCAGCCCTGCTCTTGCCATAAACATCCTCCATGACTTACTCTGCTATATGGGTTTTAAAGATCGTTCATCCAGGAACCACTTGTGACCATAGATTCCAGTGTGGGAGGATGACTTTAATAATGATATAACCTCAAGCAATAGCTGAGAGGCTTTTACACTTGATTTGTGCTGTAGGCTTCTGTCTAGTGAATTTTTAAAGAAAGCATTTAATATGCAGCGTTCGGTATGGCAGCTCATTTTATTTATTCAGCTGTGTTTGAGCTAATATCATCATTATCATTATTATTATTTCAGGAACATTTACACTAACTATGACTAAAAAACATGAAACCTAAAATGCAAAAAGACAAGAAACTAGTCCAAACTATTTGGAAAGTGGAAAAAGGGATATGTTGGTGACTCCATAATGCCCTTTTCCCTTTCCCAATCTTTTTAGTACAATACATAACGAAATAACCAAATTTATCTTTATCTCTCACAGAACAACCTTAATGATGCCAACCAATCTGGAATCAAAGTGCCACATTCCACAGAGACTGCCCTTCTGTCAGTCACTGAGAAGCTCCATGCTGCTAGATCTGCTAAACTGTCATCTGTCCTCATCCTCCTGAACCTGTCAGCTGCATTTGACACTGTGAACTATAAGATTCTATGGTTTCAATGGTTTGCTTCTTATCTAGAAGATAGGCCATATGAGGTGACATGGAGGGGATCCACATCTGCCCCACACAGACTCTCTCTACTGGTGTCCCACAGGGCTCAGTACTTGGTCCTCTTCTGTTCTCCCTCTATACGCGGTCTCTTGGTAAGGTCATATCATCATATGGTTTTCATACCATCATTATGCAGATGACACGCTACTTCTTCTCTCATTTCCTCCCTCAGATACTCAGGTTTCCACCCAGATCTCAGCATGTCTGGCAGACATCGCAGCTCATCAGCTGAAGCTCAATCTGAGTAAAACCGAACTGCTGTTCATCCCTGGTGACTCATCCCCAGGTCAAGACCTTGTGATATCCCTGGACAACATGGACAATCATCTGTCATTTCCCCCACACATTGCTAACCTTACTCGCTCTTGTCGATTTCTTCTTTACAACATTAGAAGAATCCGCCCATTTCTTTGTTCACGATTCGTCCTCTGCAACTGATCCAGAATGCATCTTGTTTTCAACCCTGGAGGTCTGAGGTGACAGTGTTAACCACTTATTTTGCCACTCATTGTGGCCATTGTGCCACTTGTAAAGAAGATTACAATGTCCACAAAATGGATGACAGCTTTAAATTCATCCACCCACCAGTGCTGAAAAGTGGAACTGCACACAAGCCACAACAACCATCAGTTCCAGTTGTTGTTTATTAATGTAGAGAATGTTCTCATGCTGTTTTACCGTCCCAAGACAGTACTTTGGTCTACTACTAAATTACTTATTGTTGTTGTTTATGTTTCGTGGGTCAAAGATGTGGCGGCATGGTGGCTTAGTGGTTAGCACTGGTGCCTTGCACTCCAGGATCCGATTTCAATTCCTTGGGGTCTGTGTGCATGGAGTTCTCCATATGCTTGGTTTGGTTCCTCCCACAGTCCAAAAGACATGCAGGTTTAGCTAGTTCGGGTGCCGGAGGCCCTACCATGATTATAAAAATGGGAATAAATATTGACCTCCAGGGTTCCTAGTTGAACTACAGAGGTTCCTAGATGAATGGATGGATGGGTAAAAAATGACCATGTGATCTTTACATTAGAGAGGGGGCTAGGGAAGCCAAACTGATCCTGAGGAAGCTGGAAAGGTTAAAGTCAAGGCTTGCACCATCAATATATATTGTAAATGTATTTATCATTTGTTTTTCTGTCATTTCTGTCACAGACAATGATTTAATATGAGCAGTAACCTTGGCCACCATGCAGCAGTAGACATTTAGAAATCCTCTACAACACTATCCGCTTGACAGTGTCAGACTACATAGTTAAATTAAACAGACATGTACAGAACCACTACGCCCTAAGTGCACTCAACTTTTTTTTTTTCCTCTTGCTGGAACATTAGATGATTGAACCAGCTGTGGATCTGCTTACAAAAGCATGAACTTTTAGTCTAGTCCAGTGTTTTTCAACCAGTGTTCCGCGGCACACTAGTGTGCCGTGAGAGATCGTCAGGTGTGCCGTGGGAAATTATT
>JAQMYG010000002.1:22098755-22117333 GCA_030014215.1 Clariallabes teugelsi | reverse complement strand
ATTCTACGGTTATCCCAAGTTTTGTGAAATACGGTTTTATTCTGTAGCATTTATACAGTATTTTACTGTTAGAATTATGAACATTTTTTACAGTGTGCTATATCTGACTGTATCTCAGGATTCTTCTTTCTCATGCTGGTAAATTACAAGAAAATCAAAAGGCTCAGTTTTAACCAAACTTTCGCTGCTCCACTATGACAATAAACTGTACGTTTTCTATCTCCTTGGCCATGTCCACCACCGTGAACCCATTGTAATGGGTTCATGCAAAGTGACATGACATGCATAGTGAAAATTGTTCAGCTCAATAAGATCTAAATGTGTATCGAGTTTGAAATGTATATGTGCAAGTGTGTATGAGCCAGCAGCAAAATCTCCTGTGAAGACCTAGACTTGCAGGCATTCTAATGGCAGCAGATTCAAAAGTTTTTGAGCATGATAAGAACCCCAAAAGGGCTCTGATCATTGAAAATAAAAATAAAAACTTTTTACGGCCCAAGCACAATAAGATGATAATTATTAGGAGAACAAGAAGGCCCTCACACATTTATGACGTCAGCACTATTAAAATAGCGTTGTCAGAGCAATGACGATGACATCATAGTCATGTTGTCATTGTCCTGATGGCATAGTGCTTGGGCCCTAAATAATAATAATGATAATCATAATCTGTGGACTTATCACAGTCACACATGTTTAATGACAGTAATTTTGACTAAGTCAGGGTAAACAGTTAGGTCTTTACTCTGAATTTAAATACATTTAAGACGCTGTGTTCATAATATCCTTTGGGACATTTTAATGTTTAGACCTTTAATTAGACAAGCTGAGCTGATCCTCAAATGAACTAAATGCTTGAGATGGATTATTTCAGAAGTTTAGTAAGAAATACCAGAGCTAAACCATTTATAAACCATTGTAGTCCTGGCTTGCTGGCATGAAGGCAGGCATTGTAATTATTACTATAATACTACAGTATTATTACTATAGTAATAGTAGTTGTAGTGGTGGTCATGGTCATCGTTTCTAATACTCAATATTTAAATTTTTGCAATAATGAAAAGGAAATAAGGAACTCGTGTTCACAATGATGAAGTAAGCAATGTGCAGAAATAAATCCCTCTCCTGCCCTCTGCTGTTTAATGTTCGTAATTACATCGTTGAAATGCAATTAACCAACAAATTCCTTGTAAGTTTCTTTGAAACTTCCTTGAACATTTCTGATGAGTCCAGATTCCCTTGTTCCAGAGTGATGGGTGCTTCTGGATAAAAAGAGAGGAGGGTGAGGTTATGGACACATCATGCTTAGTGTCAACTGTTCAACCCTGTGTAGGCAGTGTTATGATCTGGGGTTGCTTCAGTTGGTCAGGTCTAGACTCAGCAATGTTATGTGCCTAAGACTTGAGGTAAACTGACTACCTAAACATCCTGAATGACCGGATTTTTCCATCAATGTTTTATTCCCCCTGATGGCATGGGCATATCTCAAAATGACAGGATTCATCATGTTCAAATTGTGAAAGAGTGGTTCAGGCAGCACGTGACACCATTGTCACAAATGGGTTAACCATAACAAAGTCCAGACCTTCACGACATTGAGAATCTTGTGAATCTTGGTGACGTTGCATAAGTTTATCAAAACGATGGCATAATCAAAGCAAAATACTGTCTAATGGATTATTAGTGTGTGTGCCAGTTTTTGACTGGGCAGCGTAGAATAGAATGCGGTATAGGCGTGGTGTAGTGGTTAGCACTGTCGCCTTGCACCTCCAGGGTCCGGGTTCGATTCCCATCTATGTGCATGGAGTTTCCATGTTCTCTCAAAGACCTGCAGATTAGGGTAATTGGCGTTCCCAAATTTCCCGTAGTGTGTGTGCTCAATGCTTGGATTGGCACCCTGTGTACCCCACCTCCTGGGATAGGAGACCCTGCGACTTTATCCTGAATACAGGATAAAGCAGTATAGACGATGAGTGAGCATGGTTAGGACTGTCGCCTTGCATGTCAAAGGTTGGGGTTTGATTCCCGTCTCAGGTCTGCGTGCATGGAGTTTAAGAACCTTAGTGGAAATCTATGGATGCTCCTGTTTCCTCCCACAGTCCAAAGACATGCAGGTTATGTTAATTGGTGTTACCAAATTGCCTGTAGTGTAAGGGCAACCTGCGTTAGTTTGGCACCATGTCCAGACTCCTGGGATAAGCTACAGTAATCCCCCCCCTCCCTATATATAGGATAAAGCGGTATAGACGAGTAATAATAGAAAAGAATAGAACAGAATAGAGGCCGGTACGCTAGGGGGCAGTGTGAGCCTTTGGTAAACAAGTCGAAACCGGATGAGTGACAGGAAGTGTGTCAGTCAGGTGATAATTTCATGCCCGACTATACCGTTTTCGCTTTTGCAGCGCGTGAGGTTATATTGCAACAGTAAGTACTTGCTTTAACTATTTTATTATTCATATTCGGATAGGTGTTTTCTTCACAATATAGATAAACAAACAGACAAAAAACACGAAAGCGCGGCTGTGTTTTGCAATATTTGCAATATTTTCTCCTTCTTCGGTTCGGTTTTCCTCTTGTTAGCATGCTAGCTTTGGGTTACGCGGTTGGAGACCTTGGCGTTGTGGCAGCGCTGCATTTTGCATAACGATCCTGGATGCCTTCAGTATTGTTTTACAGCGTAGAAACAAATAAAAATGAGGAAAGACCACAAAATTAGAGCGTGTGTCCAAACTTTTGACTGGTAGTGTAGTTCAATTTGCCACAAGTAATTTAAGAGTCAACACAAAGATGTGTAAAGTCTGTGTGACTTAGTGCTAACCATCTTCGCAGTTTAGCTATGCTAAGGTTAATCTAGCTAGTTTGTGGTAGCTGAGTTAAGTAGCCAGCCTCTGTTGGTTCTACCCTTTTATGGACTAATCGGTGTTTAGGTGGAGTCAGCTCCTTTAAAGTTTGCAATGATCAGAGCTCTCACAGCTGAGCTTCAAAATCGCTCTTTAGAAAACCTGGGGGTGATGTCATGGAGGGTTTGTCCAGGTTTTATACAATCACATGTTTATATATACATGTTAAAAACTCATTCAAGTCGTATTTGGCTCCACCAGTTGAAGCGTTAGGGGCCCCTATTCCTGCCATAACCAAAAGCACAGCAGTTTCAAGTCAAACTGAAATTCAAACTGACTTTTAGATAATGTTTCTGGTGATGCGCTGGATTCAACAATAATCTGTCCATTAAAAGACAATTCTCTTTACTCTTCTATCAAAATTTTTTTGGGGCTGTCATAATGCACACACCGTTTCACTTGGAAATACAATCCATAAAATGTGTCATTATGTCAGGGTGTTTCCTGATCCTACTCGTGCATTTTCTCATCTTGTTCCTGTAACATTCAATGTCTTTCCCTCACACTCACTCACTCACTCACTCCCTCTCTCTCTCCCTCTCTCTCTCTTTCTTTCTTTTGCTAGCAGATTTGTAGCTTAACACCCAAGCTTTGGGAGTTTTAAGGGTGTGTTAGAATATAGCGAAAGTTTTTTTTTTTTTTCCCCACTTAATGAACCAACCTTCCTGTCCTGACCATGTGCACAAAGCCCTAGATTCCACAGTTAAATCGGATATGTGAAGTTTATAGCATTTTATCCTGAGCTGAGGTTTTGCCCGCTCTGCCATTCCATGTCTTGTTGAAACATATGAAGCAAACACTGATTTTTGAGCCAAAAAGTCAGAAATTTGGTCAACTTGGCATATAATGACAACAAGGAGGTGTGTCTACTTGCTTGTCATTCATGTTACCCGTCAGTTCATGTTACCTGTCAGAAGACTCCATTTCCACTAGCATTTGTGCTCGGTTCGACTTGCTTTCTAAATAGTCCTCTAACATGGACTTCTCCAGGTTTGTCTTTGTTAGCGATGAGAAAGTTGGATAACAACAAAATGTATAGTCCATGTTTTAAATTTAAGAAGCTAATATGTCTGTAACTTGACTGATCAAAACGGAAGTTCTTTAACATTTTCTACCGTGTCTGTAAAATAAATACCACACCTTTCCAAAATAATTTTGTCACCGAAGGCCCTTCAGTTTCTGAACTTTTCACCAAAATACTTTAGATCTGAATTGACTTTGGTCCTGGGACATCTAAATATAGTAATCCTAACAAATTGGTGATTTTTACCACTGTAATAAAAATGTCATGTCAACAACTTGTCAACAAGAAGTCATGGACCTTCCAGCTATTCTTCATTGGCCCTTCATTGACCCTTGAAACCACCAGCAACACCATGATGTTTGCCATGATGAAGCAGTTACTGAAGACAAGGAAATAAGCTATACACTGGTTTGGATTGTGTAATATGTATGTTAATTGCTGTTTCTCCTTTTGACTGATAATGCTGTTGAATTTCTTTTGGTTGTTGTTGCTTTGGGAGAGTTATAAGTTATACACCTTTGATACACCACAACTCTTATATACCACAATTACACTTGTGGAGTGAAATGCACAGGTAACGCAAAGTGATGTGGAAAATGCTAAACATTAACAACTTGATTTTTCACTGGATGAAGTCCAGTATCTCAGCCAGTTTCCCCAAACTTATGTTTTCAGTATAGTTTTCCTCCAGCTAGACAAGGAAGCTGATTTCTGTGCTGTTTGTTCTTGCTATTTATCATGTTCAGTTGCTGCTTAGTTAAAAGAAGTTGTCCAGAAGAATCCAAAAATAATCCCCTAATATGAAAGCTTGTCTTTTTTATTATTAGATTTAAGGCATGCATTAGTTCATTAACCTTCTCTGGGCGAAGAAACCTAATTGGATTTTGATCTAAGTGAAAATTCCATGTGCTTCTTTCACATTCTGTTTCTTAATCAACTTTATGGGGACATTGTAAATTATCGCAAACTCTTGTTCAAGCTAAAGAACACTCATCCTGGAGTCAAAGCATGTAAAAGCTTTTAATGTTGTTCTGTCTTCTTCCGAGTCGTTTCTACCCAATTGCAGTCGATTATCTGTCATGTGATTCTAATATTCTCCAAAAAATTAAGCTGTTCCATGCCTCCATGGCTTTCCTGTCCTGGCTGTGAAATGCAATGCTTTTCTTTCATACTTGGTCATTTTAAGGATGTAATAATTCAGTGTCCTAACAGTTCTCTACGATGATCTTTTATTCAACCCTTTTCTGTAAATCTTGATATTTTGAGGCATGTTGCAATGTATTGTATTGTATTGTCAGTAGTTACTTCTTTTTATTGTCTAATTGTCACTGACTTGTTTAGCTGTGGCTCTGCTAACAATTAGAATAGAATGGAAATCATTGCTTCATTGTCTTTCTGCAGACCCCTTTCATTCTGTCATAGAAGAGGATCTGTCCATTCTCACCGTTGGCTTAACTTTGATATTTGGAATTTTATCCACGGACAGTCCTTTTTGTGGGACAATCGGCTCCATCGTTCTTTGCTTTTATTGCCTGCTTGAGGTTGTGTTGCCTCTCCCTGTCATTTTGAAGTCATGTCTCAGAAGCTGACACCTGACAGCGCTCAAAAGGGCTTTGCCGTAGGCCGAGGGCTCTTGGCCGCTGCAGAGACTCTTAACTTTAGCATGAACGAGTCTCGGCCTGATCCCTATGGCTCATCCTCCCAGCAGCATGGAGGTATGGGTGGAGTAGAAAGCCAAGATTCCCAGCTGGCCCCCCGTCGTGTAGGCAACCCTCTCAGCAATACCATGAAGCTTTTTGCCAGCCTCGGTCTCTCTCCCGATGACTTGGACGCGCTGGCTCAGGTGCCCGAAGAGA
The DNA here is from genome assembly GCA_030014215.1 of Clariallabes teugelsi. NCBI lineage: Eukaryota > Metazoa > Chordata > Actinopteri > Siluriformes > Clariidae > Clariallabes > Clariallabes teugelsi. The sequence continues at coordinate 22,111,553 of JAQMYG010000002.1, read as the reverse complement.
ACATCAGTGTAGAAACGCTACCACATCTTATCATGCAGCTAAAGAACCGAAAAACAGAGACTGGTCGACATCTAAGCAGTGACCTGCTATCTCAGTCCCTCTCCCCAGACCCCTCATACAGGGGAGGTCGAGATGACTGGGGAGATGTGCAGGGAGGACGACTGGACCGTTCCGCAACTTCCACGAGCCAGAGCCGTACGTCTCAGTCTGATTTTGGCTACAGTTCATCTCAAGATTTATCCGCTCGCAGCTACGATTTGCTCGATTACGGGAGCAGCGGCAGCAGTCGAGATCGTCAGTATTCCGAGCTTTCCACTGACCGCTATCGTGGCTTAGGCACGACCTCATCTTCAGCATCTGATGATCTCTTTATGCAGCGGCGGATGGGATCGCCATCTCAGGGCAAAGTTCAGGATTTCTTGGGTGTCATGCCACACATGTTTCCCCACGTGTGCTCCCTTTGTGATTTTGATGTGCATTCCTCCATGGTGAGTAGGTCAGAACAGTTTCTTTCACACATCAATTTTTCTTTTTTAACCCCCTTTATGAACATATCAGACACATGATGGAGGACACCTGTGTTCAAAACTGTCTGTTCAGTTTGCTCAACAGTGCATCTTGGTGTTCTTCCAGTGTGGTTAGCGTGTCATTCCCATTTAGTATTTATAGTAGGTGAGAATAACTACACCCTTTTGCTGTGCTGATTAAAATCAATGTAAATATTGTAGTTAAATATATTTAAAAATGGATCGATGTTTGTTTAATTTAAATCCATTGTCGTGTGTGGGAGGTCAGCATACATCAGGGCACATAAGTATTCTTAAGCATTACTTATTGTTAAATTAGACAGAATTAAATATTATTGGCCAGCTTGATGACATTCTATGAAAAATTATTTTAAAAAATTATATATATATATATATATATATATATATATATAATAAATTTATTTATTTATTTTTGTGTTATTGCAGGAATGGACTCAGCACACAACTGGGATGCGGCATGCAGAAAACCGGAGGGTCCTCTTGCAAATGTACGTGTTTTTTTTTGTTGTTGTTTTTTCGTTTGCCGTGAATCAAGTTATAACTAAATGACATGCCAAACTATAGCTCACTGCTATCTGTGTCAATATATCAAGCTTCCTGGGCGAAAAAAAAAAAAGAGAGAGATAAATATTTGTATGTAAATTCTTTTCCTTCCATTCTTTTGCTGTCCGTATCAGATAATGAGTTCACCAGTGCAGTTCCCAATAGTAACGTGTGAGATTAAAGGTCGATGATTTGCAAGCCAAAGTGCCTGTGTTTGATTGTCATTGATAAGAAAGGAATTTGGTCCTATGCATCCTTCACACTTCCTGGAGTGTTGGAGTTAGAATGTTATTTTGTTTTGTAAATGAAGCACAAAACCCAAACCTTTGTTTTCTGAACAATTATCTGACCATTGTTTTTTACGTCAAGTAATGGTCCCCCTTTGTGCAGCCTGATGATGACATTTACAGAGCGACTTAATTTTATCTCATTACATATATCTGAGTAGTTTAGGTTTATGGGCCTTGCTCAAGATGTAGCTTGGTAGTGGTGTGGTTTGAACCTGGGGCCTCCTGGTCAGCAGTCCAGTGTAATAACCTCTTAACCTCCAAAAGCTACTACTGCTTTTGTTGAATGTGACTTCTTTTTTTAATCCAGAAATCTTAATGTTTCCTGATTTTTTTTTTTTTTTTTTTTTGTATTATTTATAAAATTGTGCAGAATTATTCTTCCTCCAGATGTAATATATCTATCTTCCATTTTCTAAAGTAACTCGTTTGTTCTGCTTTCCTGTTTGCAGGTATCCAGATTGGGACCCTCAGATGCCCTCTGGCCGAATGTACGTTTGTAAACATGTGATTGGATTTTTTTTTTTTTCTCTTCCAGATCAGTGACAAATTAAAGGGAAAAAAATGCTGCCATGGTTTGGATACACAATTAACACAAAGCATCAGTTCAGATCAATACAAAGTTTTTCTTACTTAAGTTTTACCCCAATGGACATGGGCACTTTTAGGACGATGTCTATCCCCAACTGCAGGACATGAGGCCTGATGGAAGTAGAAAAATTATCATGGCCATTTGATAATTTATTGGAGATTTTCCATGTTTTACACAGGGCTCTACAATACCATCATATAAAAAAATTATAAATCACCAGCAGAGGCAGAAGCGTTTGGAAGACTTGTGTTCATCCTTCCAGTCCACTAGAGTCTGTACATGGATGTATTGAAGCTAGTTTGTACATTTGTGGACGAATACCTCAGAGATACGCCATGGTGTTTTTCCTTTAATTAATCAGGCTGTGTGTGTAATAGATGATTATTTTCAGTACAGTGCACGTATTTCCGTGTTCACATAATTTTTGTCTCTCTCAGGTCAGATTCTCTCTCCCTAAGCTCAAAAAGTCGATCAGATGGTCTCCTGGGAGCTGCTCCATCTTCTCTGAGGCAGCGAACAAGCATGAGTTCAAGCTGGGGTAAGTGGTCTTTGTACAGATTTGGGTTTGATGTTCATATTGTTTTCAATTTAAATATCTTTACAACATGTAATTTTTTTACCTTATAAGTATGTTAAGCAATTTATACATTAAGACGCAATTTTTTAAATCTTGGCAAATGGACTGTACAGTATCTTTGCTTTGTGTGAAGTTGGCATGTTTGGTCAGAGAACTGAATCTAGAAATTAATAATTTGTTCAGACACGGTGTATATGAAACTTGGCTGATGTTTTATATACCGCTGGTGTTTGGTAAATTTAAAGCTCTAATTGAATATTTGTCATTTTTAAAGGATCTACTTCAAGCATGAGTATGTCAAGCAAATCATCATATTCTGTGACTCCAAAGGTAATAATTCTACCCAAGTTACTGTTGAGTTGAATTATTAAATACTTATTAATATTAAAATTACTGTATTATTCTAAATCTTTTTAAATTTATTTTTATTTTATTATCATTTTTGCTTTTGTATTTCAGATCAGAAGCAGGGTAGTGGTGGTGAAATATGAGGAGAAGCCCAAATTATCTGCGCTGTTTGCTTTAGCCAGTCGTTTTGGTCATATTCGTGAACATCTTGTACTCAAGAATAAGGTAACACACTTCATATAATTGCTACCAGTTTTTATATTTTACTGGGATTCATATTGTATTATTTGATTCAAATAACTCAGGTATTTTACTTTATTATAATTATCATACAGAGCAGGTGACTGTGTGTGCATGAAAGAGAGAGACAGACAGACAGACACGCGCACACACACACAATGTCGAATCAACATGCAGCAGTACTGACATGAAGGCTAACTAACACGCGATGTGCACTATATAATTTCAGTTCAATTAATTTTATTCATATTGCGCTTTTAACAATTGTTGCAAAGCATTGATGCAAAGCAGCTTTCAGAAACAAAAATTTATGGAAAGAAATAAAACATGTACAGAAAAAGGTTCACGGTGGCAAGAAAAACTTCGAGATGAGAATAGGAAGAATCCTTGACAGAAACCAGACTCGACAGGAAACTTATCTATGTTTGAGATGACATAGTATGACTGCACTATTTTTTATTCCAGTGTAGCTCAGAATTAGGGTCGGGTACCAAAATCTTATATAACCAGTATGTACTAGAACCAATTCAGAACGCAGATGCCATTGGATGTGTGAGTGATCGATTAAAAGATTTGTCCTCTGGTTCCCTGAAATGGACGTCAAAAGCATCATCACCTGCACAGCACATGAAAAATTATTTCCAGACTGACAAAAAGAAAATGAATGCAAGTCTGAAAGCTCTTATAATACAAATCCAATTAATCTTTGTAGTAACGTGAGTGTCCATGTTGTTTTCACAATCCGACATCTAATGAGCTCATGAATGCAGTAATTACACTTGCTCTGACAGCAGCACGTAGCTTAGTTAGCTAAGCTTAACATGCATAAAGCTAAACATCCTAAAGTATGGTTGTATTTCATAACTAAGCATTCTGACACTATGACATACAATACTGTACATGTCTTTTAACAATTACATGTAAAGGTGAAACATGTCAAACTTAAATAAACATTTGAGGACACAAATGTGAATTAAGTTAAAAGCAGTGGGATGCACCGTGTTTAACAGCTTGTGGACATTAACTGGCAACCCTAGCAAAGTCAGGAGACGTGTCGGATTTTGCCAGATGAGGCAAATGTGGTCATATTTTTGCAAAAGGATTGCTGAAATTTAAAGCTTGTATAAAACCTATATCAACCACCTTGCTGTTATTGGTGTTAAGTTATTGTATGTTGGGCTAATTACTATGTCAGTTTGTTGTGTTTTGTATTTACTTATATTTATGTATATTTTAAACTTTTAATACATTGATTATTTGAATAATTTATTTATTTTTTGTTAAAAAGCCAAAAAATCGTTAAAGTTCTTTAATGTTATCCACCTTTTTTTTTTTTTTTGTGCCTTCCTTTTTTTTTTCTTTTTTTTAAGTATTGGTTCAGGCACTGTTTAGGCACCAAACAACCTACACAGAATTCTGATAGCAAAGAACCTGGATCTGAAAATGAAATGGTCCAACTGTTTGGTGTTTGTTAATTTTTAGTGAGCATCTATTGCTGTCGCCGATCTGATGATAACCCTAGAAACACGAACACCAATTGCACGTAGATTTATTCCTTTTATGTTTTAAAGATATGAAGTTATAAAGCAGCTCATTTCTGCAAGACTGAGTTTAAAGGAGATATCTATTTATGTTGATTTGCAAAAGAACGAAAGTGAGGGTTTATCTCCAACGTACTGTCATGCCAGAGACATCTTATACATATTAATGAAGATTGGTGTATGCTGGAGAATGCTTATAAATATTAATGACAGTAGACCTGCCACCCTTTACATATTGTATGTAGGAGCTCTGTTTACACAATAATATGCCTGATGCATTCATGTATTCATATATATTCAATAAAAACAGTAGATAGGCCAATTTACATGAATCAGGGATGATTGACAGTTGCCCAAGTGTATGGGAATCTTTCCCTTTTCATTTGACTGGTTCTCTTATCTTGCCAAGGTTTTTCTACTTAAGACAAAAAACAATTGACAGTTTTATTGAGGATCCAGAAATTGAAGTAATTTACGTACATTCTGTCTAATTGTCGTACAGTATTAAAAATGTTTTTGGCCTGAATGGGAAGGAAATGTTTTCTGGTGCTTGCTTTTATGTGGAATATGGAGTTTATATGGAATTACTTGTTTACATTTTTACATTTGTGAAAGATACAATGTTCAGTTGAATCCTATGGAATTTTCAGGAATAATATAATAGTTATTTAAATTAGAGTGAATTTTCTCTCTTGGTGGTCATTTTGCATATTATTGTTGTAAAATTCTAATTATTAATAATATATATATTTTTTCTGTTGTTTGTTTGGCAGGCTTTTCTGGAGCTTATGACACATGACGAAGCTCTTGCAATGACTAATTATTACCAGAATAAGCCTGCCACTCTTCATGGGAGAGACGTAAAGATTTACTTGTCCAAGGAGCTGCTGGTGATCGAGGTAAAACCACAACTTAAATGAGTTTCAGGGGGGAAAATGTGCATTTATTTTGTTTGCTAATGTATGAAGTACAATAAGTGAACAAATAATTTTTTTTAGCTATACATGTGCAGTGTACTATACTGTATGTTTAATTATCTAATGTAATAGTAAGAATTTTTATCATCTCTATACAGCATAAAATCTACATGATGTATTGTTTTTGACTGTAAATGCATTGATTCTAGAAAAACGAAAGACCAGATCGAGAGACCCGAAATCGAGATACCGGTCCAGTGGTCTTCTTTTCCAATTTGCCAAGAGAGACCGAGAAGAAAGCAGAGTTGCTGACAATAGCCCGCAGATTTGGCACCGTCGTTAATCATCTGTTTTTGAATGATCAGGTACCATGAGTCTTATATTCTGGTCGTCAAGCTTTTAGGCTTTAGTGTAAATATTTGAATTATGGGAATTCTGTCAACACACGCTGGATTTTTATTTTATTTTTTTCCATTTCTCTTGTCACAGGCATTTGTGCAAATGAGCAACTCTGAGGATGCAGAGATGTTAGTCAAGTACTACACTATCCATCCACTGACCATTAGTCGTAGGACCATCCATATGAACATCTGCACCAAGTACAAGACCTTAACGTGAGTAATGTGGAGTTACGTCAGTACCTAATCAACTGAGAAATTAATTTTTTTTAAATAAACAACCCTAATATTTGAAATTGCTTTTTAGGGTCAGACCTGGTAAAGGAGAACAGTTAAAAGAGGATATGGAGGAATCTGGTCAGAAGAACAGCAGCAGTAGAACAACTTCCAGAAGTTCATCCAAGACTCAGAGAAGCTCGAGCTCCAGAGCCAAAGAGAGCTCATCCGAGAAGGCACAGGAGTCAAAGACTAAGGAGGGGGATGAGGAGGTCCGGGCTGAAGCAGGCTCTGGTGACGAAGGCCAAGGTGTTGTGGAGGCTCATGATGATGAGGAAGAGACTCTTGGTGAAGACGCAGTGACTGAGGAATCTGTAAAAGCCCAGCCAGATCAAGAAGCTGCGATGGAGACTGAGGATTCGGCTGTGGAGCCAGAAGAAGAAGAGACAAAGGGAACGGAGCATGATAGTGAGGACCCAGAGATTCCAGCAGAGGAAGAAGCAAATGAAACAAAGCATCAGACAGAGCAAATGGATGAGCAGGAGGAAGATCAGGAGCAGGATGACAACACAGAACTCAAAGAAACAGATGGACAGGATGATATGGAGCAGAACGAGGCCATGGCAGATGATTCTGTCGACCAGGTGAGTGGAAAGTTCAATCAGATGCATATTTTCTAAGTTTTAAACTCATCACAGTGTTTCTGGATTAACGACTAGACACGGCTCTCTATCAGTAAATTATTAATGTAATATAATAATAATATAATACTTATTAATTATTAATATAATTAATGTACGTCACATGCAGATACAACTAACTCACTCTCTCTCCTTCACAATGAAGGTACTCATTAACGAAGAAGTATAAACCAGACCTTAAACACAGTACTTTGCATCAATCACAGTTGATTTATTAATTGAATTCAACTTTTCTATGTCTGTGTGGTAACAGGACGCACCTGAAGAATCCGATTTCCCCGAAGACATGGATGAGTTTGTTACTCTGGATGAACTGGCAGAGGAGGAAGAAGCTGAACGTCATGACTCAAGATCTAGAGACAAAGGCTCTTCAGGTTCTGCTTTTTGTTTAGTTTGCCTAGCAGAAGTCTGTAGCAGATTGTTCTGTGACATAAATTGTACTATAGTTTCATCAGAAATGTCAGAGTCAAGAACCAGGGTAGAACAAAAGAGGTGGTTTAGTGCATGCACAAAGATAACTTGGACATTCTGTAGTATAAACATGGTTTAAAACTGCCAGCTTTTATACAGAGGTGTGTCTGAAAAGGACATGCATATCTGAAAAAAAATTATAAGAGGGGGAAAAAACTGAAAGCGAAAAATGTGATTGAGGACAGAGACTTCGCTTACGTAAGCACTGATTTTTAATAATTATATAATTTAATCAGTTAGCAAATAGAAAATAGACAAAATAGAAAATCCATACGTCTGACCTCATTAAACTCCACACATTCTCTGTTGGAAATATTAATGTATGATGTCCAAATAAGCTGTGCTGTGTTGTACGGCTGTATATTATTAGCAAAGCCGTTAAAGAGCTGTTTCCAAATCTGAACATACTTTTTCTTATCTGCTTTTAGGTAAATCCAGGGACAGCGGAGTAAGTACTAATTTTCTTTAACAATATTCAAGTGTTGGCTGAATTTGACTTTTGTTAATGTAAAAGAGAACCATAATAACCATAATAACCTGCATTTCGTTTAAAATGGTTTGGACATAGTGTTCAATAGTCCTGGTTCTGAACGATTTCACTACATTAGGACTTATATTCAAGACCAACAGCTAGCAATACTAGCTAAAAGTCAAAATTTGATGGATGAAATTTACTTTGTAACACACTTGCAAAACAACGAACATGTCAGGAGTGACATGGGTACATTTAGGTTGTCATGAAATTGTGTTCAATTTAAAATTAACTCTGTGAATTCCAGTCTATTTCTAAATATTATGTCACAACTGTTATAAATGTTATAAAAGGTCTAAGTAGAGTTTTAACTTAAGCTTTTTTTTTTACCTGTATGTGAATTTCTTGCAAACTGCTCTAATACGCCATAATTCTTCTACAGGGCTTGAGAGTTGTCAATGTGGTTGGATTTAAACGCAACTATGGCTATCTGGATGAGATTTTGGCTCTTGCAAAGCCATTTGGGAAAGTTGTACGCAACTTGGTTCTGCATTCCAGGCCCGAGGTGATTTAAAAAAAATTATAAATAAAATTCTAATCTCTGTTCTGTAATTAGTCTTTTTTTTTCTTACTTGTTCATGATTGTTCTCTACTAATACCTGTGATTCACTATGTTCCAAATTAGATATTGTCTGTTATTCCTTTAGGACAGTTTTAATAGGAAAGGAGTTAGATTTAGAGATTACAGACTTGCATGTCCATCGACAGCAGAGAAAGGTCGCACCATGCATCAGTTCCTGCATAGAAGAGGAATTGCACTAGAAAGCAGATCATAATCATTGTGACTTCAAGTTTAATGAAAGTTGGAAGTACCTGAACACTCCTAAATCCTAAATCATACTATTGTATGTACAATTCCCAGTGTATGGGTTAAAGAGGAGTGGTCCCCAAAGTAAACAGGAAAGAAAGTTATAAAATATGTATTATTCCACATTTTATCTATGGGACAATGTACACACTAAATCTTTTGTTTGTTTAACAAATTAACACAGCAATCCTCCAAAGTGTGTATAAAGAAAATTCCCCAAATGATTTTTCCCCTAATTTTGAGGGAAAACCCTCCCCAAGCTTGTAGCCCATTTACCCAGACAGTGAAACAGAGGATGTGGTGGAGGAGTGAAATAATACGAGTCTGAGGTACGAAAAAATGCATTATATGAGGGCTAATTCAGCTGGGCATATCATTTGGGGAATGTATTTTTCTTGTACACACACATACTGGAGACCCATCTACAGTAAATGTCTAAAAATGACAAAAAAGTGAATTTTGCATAATAGGTTGCCTTTAAAAAAATTTATCTAAATATCTCTATTAGTGTTTTACCAACTAATATTATATTTTAAAGGTCTTTTATTCATTAAACAATATACTGTTAAGAACTGATTCAAAAAGTATGTCTATCATGCATTACAAGTCATTGTTTGAGTTATGAAATTTCTATTGTTTTTTTTGTTGTTAAGGCCTTTCTGGAATTTAGCAGTGAACAAGAAGCCAGATCAATGGTTCATTTCTACAACGGAAATGTCATCCCATCCGTGTGTGGAAAAACAGTCAAAATTTACCATTCGATGACCTACGCCACCATCCAGGTGAGCAATGAACTGTTCTCCTGCACAAATAAATAGTGTGTGTGATCAGAAGAGAAATGTCTTATACATTTTCCCCCCTCTCTCTACAGAGTGGCAAAGTCGTCTATATCGGACATATCCCCGCGTTTAAATCATCAGATGCATCTTTTCTGAAGGTTGCAGAGCCTTTCGGAAAAATCCGACGTTACTATTTGAATCGGTCGCGTTCTGAGGTAACTAAACAGCATGTCTAATACCTTATTATTCATGTCATGTTTTTAACTGTAATGCTGACATATGGCGTCATATGCTTGCTTGTAGTGCTTCATTGAAATGGAGAGGGGTGAGGATGCAGAAACATTTGTGGAGTCCGCTCGACTGAATCCGCTCAAATTCGAAGGCAAACGTTTGCTTGTCTACATCAGCAGGAAGTACAAACAACTCAAACATGGGTTAGTACATTTAAAAAAAAAAAAAATTGTTTTTATACTAAGTTACTGGTGACGTGAATAACATGGATCATCTTGTTAGAATGGCCCTTGGGATTGGGTCGAGATATATTAGGCAGCAGGTTAGAGAGCAGTCAGTTCTCAAAGTTAAAGTGTGGCAGGCAGGAAAAATGGGCAAGCATAAGGATCTGAGCAACTTTGACAAATGTGATTGCTAGACCACAGGGTCAGAGCACCTAACAAATGGTAGGTCTGTTTGGATGTTCCCAGTATGCAGGGTTTATTAACTATTAAAAGTGGTCCAAGGAAAGGCAATCAATGACTTGTTCCCAGGGACATGGGTATCCAAGATTCGCTCACTCATGTGTGTGTAGAGTAAAAGTTTGTTTGGTTCAATCCCACAGCACAAACTGCTGAAAAATTAATGCTGGTTAAAGAGCTGGGTACCGAAATTTGATACCTTTTTATGGCACCACCTGAATTGCTTCAATACCCAGATTATCTATATACCTTGATACCAGATTGTGATGACTAAAGAGTATGTCTTATCCACATCAGTGAGCCAGTAAGCACACAGCCTGTTGATTACAGCGCCGAGGGATGGCGATAATGTGTGTTGTAGTTTGAGAGCCTTGACTACAGTGTGTTTTTATGACAGATTTTATGATGTTTTTACACAAAAACACAATTAATAGAGGGGATACTGACATTTGAAAATGACAGATTATGCACATTAAATTTTGAATTTATTGCATGTAAACATGGATACTTTATGCTGATTGGACTCTTTCATGTGGCAGACATAGACCCCCGACCTCGGAAGACAAACGGCCAGCCAAGAGGGAGCACTCCGAGGAGAAAGAGGAAAGTCAGAGCAGTTCCTCTGCAAAAACTACTGTGAAGGAAGAGGAACCCCCATCCAAAAAATCTAAAGAGGAGGAGCCTAGTGAGGAGAAAACTCCGAGTGCACCACAGGAGATAGAGGAGGAGAAAAAGGAAGTGGAGGTCAAATCTGAGTCTTGCGAGAATGAAGTTGATGTGAACAACGAGCACACAGAGGAACAAAACAAGGATGCGACAGAAAGTCCGAATGTGGAGCTAAAACCACCGGTCAGTTCTACTCCCAGCCCCCATTCATGTCTTAGAGCTGCAATTCAATCTTTCTTTTACAATTAAATCGTGTTTAATTTCAATTATTGAATCCATGGGTCAAATTTAAGTTCATAATCAAATGTGCACTAAGTAAATGTCCAGCTGTTAAATTTACTACAATTGGAGAATTGCATGCATCACTTGCATTGTTGCATTTGCGAGATTATTGCTTTAACTGAATCAAAACGACAGCTTGTTTCTGCATGTGTTGGAAACAGTTCAGATTCCTCATAACTTTGCTTTTAACTATTATCTCTTTGCCTTAAGCAGAAGGTTGAGAGCGACATCGATGTTGCTCCTACTGAGTCGTCATCTGTTGCATCCTCTGCTGTGTCTGAGAAGAGCCAAGAGCTGCCTGAAGCTCCCACGCCTCCAGCCGAGTCTGTGAAAAAGCGTGAAACTACCTTAGATGCTCTCGGGCCGTATGAGCCAAATGTCCCAGTGGGTAAGTAATTACTTTAGAGTCATAGACAAACTCTCAATTAGGACCTGATCTTGATTATGCAATATTAACTGCCTTAAACTTTTCATCCTCACATTGTATTATAACCTAGAATTGAAATGGACTTAATAATTGAAAGTAATAATTGATATACAATACTCTTTGGGATACAAAGAATAAAGCTGGCTACAAACCTTAAGGTATGTCTCTTATCAGATTTACACATCTGGGCCCATATTCACAAAGCTTCTTAGAATTCTCTCAGAGAGCTCCCATCTTGTCCTAAAAAGTCCTAGCTGGGAGTCCTAGACTAAAAGACTTAGGAAACTTCTTAGAGCAACTCTGAGTAAGGAAAGTACAAAAACCTTTATCTTAGTGAGGAGGTGTGGTTGACCCCTTTGCTAGGGATGACGCAGCAATTCAAGGACTTTGATTACTTGATAAAAAAATCTGTTAAGTTCTTAAAATGTGCCCTTTGTGAAAATAGAATATATGATAATAGAACAGATGGTGAAATCATAATGTTTGTATATAAAGAAATTGTATAATCATGGTTACTGGCTACTTTAAGCGAAGTTTCTGTTATAGGCTAAACATCTTAGTTAATTAAAACTACCAAATATTGCATCTACTTTTGAAGCAACCAATTTCCATGCAGTAGTTACTATATTTAAGTTCTTACATTCATTTACCATACTTTAAATGATTGCAGGACAGTCTATTTAAGTTGCACTTTTGGATGGTATGTAGCCAACAATCTAAGAGAGATGGAAGGATGTAAAAGAACAAGAAACCAAATTGGACAGAAGAGCAGTGTTTACTTTTAGCTTTACGTTCAGTGTTTGGAGAATATTTTTTCTTTCAGCCATTTTGTCCTCTGCTATAGAAACTCTTAAAAGTCCTTCTCTCTACTCTTAATTTTTATCTTTGGAGCTGTTTTTAGAGCTAAGATGTTTTATGAATAATTTTTATCTTTACTAAGATTTAGTCCTAAATTTAAGGGGTAATTCTAAGAAAATAAAAAATAATTAGAATTTCGTCACTAGAAGCAAATTTTAGGCTTATGAAGCTTTGTAAATACGAGCCCAGGATGCTTTATTTCTGGTAAAATTGTTCTGTTGTGGAACGTGGGCAAGTTCACAACGATGAATACATAAGAATAGCGTTGTACTTATGCACTGACGTGTGATGATGTAAGATACACTACTCACAATAAGTTAGGGATATTGTTATTTACATGAGTGCTTTTCCTATTTGCTCTGAATTTGAATGAAA
>JAQMYG010000002.1:21991039-22003994 GCA_030014215.1 Clariallabes teugelsi | reverse complement strand
ACATATAATATTCTCATCTACTGTATAACTGCTAAGTTAATAGATGAAAATCATTTATGCCTGTGGCAGGATGGTAATAAATTATAGCAGCAGGTCCTGCTGGAGAGAAAGGTGGCCTGGTTTCATTAATTTTTTACTACAATCATAGCCCAAGCCCATCATATTAGAGGTCTGTAACAAATTAGTGGAACTCAGCTCATTTTTACCCCATAGCCTGAGAATAGATTCTAAAAAAAGCATTCTCATTTCCCACTGCTTGAAGAACAAAGTCATTACAAAATTGATATCTCATAGTATAAATGAACCTTAAAAACTAAATGGCACGGAGATTCTTTTTTATTATAATTGTTTTTTTTTGTATATATAAATTCTCTATGAAACTACAGATTTAAGGAACTACACTGCAATTAAGAGTATTTGTTTAGATTTTTTTTTTTTACTTTGTTGTTTCCACAACAACAGGCAGTAATCAAACTTATTATTAATGAACACAAGCGCATATTTTCATACACACAAGATGATGAGAAATCACAGGATTGGGACTAAATAGCTAGTGACCAAAAGAATACCACTTGTTAGTGAGACTCATCAGACATGGAGCATTGGAGAAAAGTCATGTGGTCTGATGAGCTCAGATTTACTCCATGCCAGAGCAATGGGGGCATCAGGATAAGAAGGAAATGCATGAAGCGATGCACCCATCATACATGTTATGTGGCAATAAAACGATGACTGAATGACCTGGTTATTTAATCAATGCATTTCTTTTCCTGATGGCACAGGCATATTCCAGGACTTAAATTGTGAAAGAGCAGTTCTTTGGGGGCATGAGGAATATTTTTCACAGTTTAATTAGTTTTTTTAAATAACTTTTTTTATTTAATTAGTTTATTTATTTTTTAGCCAAGCCAAAATACTTGATTTATGGTAAATTTTTACTGTAGACCGTCTCTGTATTCTTTTATATTAAAAACCAAGAAATCAGCTCCTAGCTGCATATGAAACAACTGAGAGTTATTCAACATGAACACACAAATGGGGTTCATATGACAGCATACTGGAAGTCAGGGTATGGAGAATAATTAAATTAAACTGCATGATTCCCAGCCTGGTTTACAAAATGATTCTGACAGCAAAGCACCATAGACGGTGAGATTAAATGAAGGACATAGAGCCAAGAGAGGATACTGTGCAGATCCATCACATGAAACATTAACCCTTTCCTTTTCTTTACTGGGAAATATAGGCATATTTCAAATAGAATACTCATTAAAGTATTGCATTAAGGGGCCTATGGAAAAGCGAAAATGAACATTATTGAGTAGTTTCGAGGACAAAAAAATGAAATGAAGCAAGACATATTGCAAAAATTATACATAATAGTTTGTGCATGTTTTCTTTGAGGCAAAGTTTAACTTTCAGGTTGCAATCGTTTGTGTGAATTTTTGTGTGATTTTTCAAAATGCGATAGCTTCACCTCCCATAGTTTTGTCACTATGAATAAATCAGTCTGCAGTTGTTTTTGTGAATATTTAAATATAAAATTTAGTATCAATACTATGTTGGTTGAGTTTTAATACTATTAAAAAGTCAAGCTTTGATTGTGATTTGGATAAAGAAAAAAATTATCATTTTAATTACAAAGATTGTTGATAATTGTGAGAAACAATTAGCAACACAAAAACTTCAAAGTTTACAGCGTTATCAGCCTCCTCCTCTACCAGTTTTAGTTTGACCACAGCTCCCTCAAATATCAACAGTATTCCCTGTTTAAAATTTGTGCATAAGCAGACTGTATATCCGTCAGTTGGCCCCTAAGGTAGCCGTAGGTAAGGTACAGTAAGGTACAGTAGGCAGACAAAGTAAGTACAGTAAGGTACAGTAGGCAGACAAAGTGAATGCACACAAAGTCTTCCCATAAAAAGCACATGCATCTCTGGAGTGACTGCAATGACAGTAACAGTGTGTAAATTAATGTTTTTTCTTTTGGCTCCAACATTCTCCAAAAATGTAACCTGTACACATTTTGTTTGCTCACAGAAGCCACTATTCAATTGTAGTTCTGCTACACTGATCATGTGACAGAAAGAATTGTTTTGATTGGCTATTCATGATGTGTCAGCTTTTGCTTGAAAATGTTGCTGCTGCATGTCATGGTTTGCTTAAAACTTGAAAATTCATCCATTCATTCGTTTATCTTTTATACCGTTTATCCAGTGTAGATGGTTGCAGAGGCCTGGAGCCTATCCAGGGAGACTTTGCACACGAGAGGTACAGCCTGGAGGTGCCAATCCATGACTGGGCACATACACTATAGGCAATTTGGGAACATCAATTAGTCTAATCTGCATGTCTTTGGACTGTAGGAGGAAACCAGAGTAGCCAATGGAAACCCACCAAGCACAGGGAGAACATGCAAACTCCACACACAGATCAGAGGCGAGAATCAAACCCTCGACCAAGGAGGTGTGAGACCGCAGTGCTAACCACTACTCCACCATGCCACCTACTTGGAAGTTTAAAGCTTCTTAACCAAGATTACATAAGGGTTGTCAAATTAAATGTTATTTTTGTGTTATATTAAAAAAAAGTATTTGCCAAAATGTGTTTAAAAGGGTTAAAATGGCATTTATTGTGTTTTGTTATAAAAGTGTTCAAACGTACCTGGCAAAATTCAGTTTCGGCAAAAAAAAAAAATTGATAAGTAATTGAAAGCTGGCTTTGCATGTGGGAAATTAAAGTCCTGGTATGTCTCTTGAGGAAGTCTATGCTCTTATCAAAAGACATTACATATCTGTGTGAAGTTTGACTTCATGGGATTCTTCACTTCTGTTTCATTCCTGCTGTTTCATTAATTAACTTTGGCCAGAGCTTTGCCTGCTTCATGTATGCTTGACTGAACAATAATTTGTGGTTTTAATAATGAGTGACGGTGTTCCTTGTGCTGCTGAGACAGTATGTATAGAGTTTGAATGAGATATTTGTTGTAATCCAGGGGTTCCCATCCTTTTTTGTCCAACACCACCCCAATAATTCCTGTATTGGCAATTAGTATAAATGGCACCCTTGTGCTGTATATGAAGTATAACATGGATAATGTATCTTCTTGATTTTCTCAAGAAAATCTTAAAGATATTTCTCCAATATATTTCTATATTTAAATAATGATTGGCGAAAAGCTTCAAAGTTAAAAACATTTCAGAGGTGCTGTGTTTTTGAAACATTCCAGTGGTGAATATTCTAAATTAGATTTGCGAAGCTAATACTCAAGGAAAAAGAGATTTGGATATCTAGCCGAATTTAAATAACCTCGCAGGTCCCACCTGAGTGTATCGCACAAATTGACAAGGGCAAATGAAGTGTTGTTTAGGAATCAGGTGTGAAGAGTTGTTACCAGGGCAACAGCTTCCCATGTAAAACATAGGGTACCAAGAGGAGATGATGAGGCCTAGTGGAGCACAGCAGACTCCAGGACATCAACTTTTCATTACCCTTCAGTCTTTTCAAATACTGTATGCTTCTCCACATATCAGGTTGTACCTGGGACTTACAGAATAAAGCTTGCATTGGCAGGAATATGGTTCGGCTAATTTTTGCCAAGGTTTTACATCATCTCTCAGGCACCCGTACTTGCCTGTCAGGGTATTCAATAGCCCTTGTCAATTGAAAATGTCAACTGGTTGTCATGGAATATTTTTTTGCTAATTATCATGGCCAATAAAATGATGGAGTGAAGATGAGTAAGAAACTGTCTACAAGATATATCAGTCACTGTACTTTTTACTGCTACATACATCTGTTCTGTATTTAATTCAGCAAAAAGTTTTCTCAGGTCTTTTTTATTAGTTCAGATTACATATGCTACAGCCTTTTTCTTTACTTATATCAAAATTATGTTATCCTGTTGCTTTTTTGCATTAAAATTACATATCAAATATTAAAACATTGTTAAACAAACTAATTTGCATTTAACTAAAATTGATTTATCAACAAACAGATGTTCAAAATGGTTTTATGTTTCTGTGTTTAATTGTGCTATCTATCACACTAAATTGTGAGATTAGTAGCACATGGCATTGATACTAACTGTATTTGGATTGGTGTCTGTTTAGCCCTCCATGCAGCACTCAGGTTAAAACCCAAAGTAGACGTGGGTGGCCTAAACCAAAGAGTTTTATTTATCGTTTAAATGAAATATGAACCCCATGCCACAATAAACAATGGAATACACACACACAAAAAAGAAATTGAAATGCAAACACAGGCTTATGAAATAACATATGAAATATGGCACTGACAGTTCCTCAACCTCAGCTAAACAATTCAAATTTATAATTAGCCTCAACAAGGACCGATTTTCCATTCTGCTCATGCATTTTACTTATTATTATTTGCACTGCAAAAATTTTTAGTTGCTTCTGTTTTTACTACAAATTGAATCCTGAAGTTACTAGGGACACTGTGCATTGCTGCGTGTCTTACCTACTGTACTGTATACTGTGAACTTAATAACTGACAACTCGCTCATACCTGCATGAAAGTAAAAACCTCCTGCTTGGGTGACTTTGTGTCCTGTGGGACTCAGTCCTGATTCATGTCTCTAGTCATGATGCCCTGTGAATATTTCTTGCAAGCTTTCTAAATGAAAACTAATGCTCACTCACTCATTCTCTATACTCCTTATCCTGTGCAGGGTCCCATGAGGCCTGAAGCCTATCCCAGGGAACTTAGGATACAAGGCAGGACACACCCTAGACAATGGTATGTCCTGCCTTGTGCACAAGCACGCACACGCAATTTGGAAAAGCCAATTACTCTAATCAACATGTTTTTAGATTATGTGAGGAAACACACCAAGCACAGGGAGAACATGCAAACTCCATGCATACAGACCCGAGGCAGGAATTGAACCCACAGTTTCACACAATATTCATCACTTCATGGATATAAACACAATCATAGCGTATGACACTTGCCTTGTCTTTGTGAAACCAGACATCTTTTGTTCGTGAAGTTGGCTGTGATCTTGAAAATATCCCAGCCGACATACTGTATGACCTGCTATAATTCCTGCCAATTCCAATCTGACCCCTCTATGAATTACTAGAACAGGATGGAAGGGGGACTCAGGAGCATCTTATTATACACTATAAAATTAGTCCTTTGCTTTTAGTCACATTTATTTAAAGAAATCATACACACTGTATCTTTAATATTATATTGCATATACTGTAAAAAAAAAAAAGAAAAAAAAAAAAAAAGAAATATCACATATTATTCATTCTGTCAATGTTTTTCTTTCCTATAGTGCATACTGCCTCAACCACAACCACTTAGGCCAATATATATATATTTATACTATAGAAGCATATAAATATTTATTGCAGAAGTAGTTGGGGCTAGTTGCTTTCAATTAAGGTTTCTGCACTCATTTTTCCTAACCACCTGCTAAGTACGTGTCAAAGTATATCATTGTATCATTGTGTGCTAATAACCTTGAAGGTCACAAGCTCCATTCTCATATGGCGGCCAGTTAGCCTCTGTCACAACACCATGTCTACATCACAGTCTGCTGAATAGAGTACATACTGTAGTTCCATCAGAAATCACACACAAGATAAAGTGCAGGGATAATGTAAATCTACTGGAACACTAATTTGATTCATTATTGGATACCTAAAGGTAGCTCTCTATGTCTTCTTTAAGTTTTTCAAAGTAATAAAAACTTTAAATAGATTAAGAAGCACAAAATTTTGTTTTAGTTCGAAACAGAACTCTTATTACTGGACTCTTGTTGCAAGTAAAAAAAATAGTTGAAGAAAATTAATTTTAAAAAATTAAGTTTTAAATATTATTGATTAGCACCATAACGTGAACATTTTCAAGTTAATGTATTGTCTATTTTCACGATAAAGATTGGAACGTCTAAAAGTTTAACAGCTGATAGATTCTGCACTTGGCTACAGCAACAAATCTCAATTCTTTCAATTCTTTCGGCAAAATCGAAACACCATCACTGGTAGCCATTGACTGCTTTACAAAAGGTACGTGCCTAAAAGTCTGGTAACTAAATTATCACTTAGCATTTATTTATAATTTTTTTATTGATGTTTTATTAGTCCAACTCAATCTTGGCTTGTTTTTTTCCCCCTGCTTGTTTCATGTACAAATAATTTGTAAAGTGTGCTACAATGACTACTGGGTTGGCAGGAAAGGCTAATTACTATCTGCTGTTTTCTCATTATTTCAGTATAAACAGCAGGTAGTTAACGGATCATATAAACAATAACGAAACAGGCTTGAAACATCTGTCATGTAAGACATTCACATGAACGTGAGTTTAGATTTTCTTACACCACATGTAGTTTTTAAGATTAGCAAAATGATATAAGCTGTTGTGCTCCTGTGGAAGAGATATTAGTCCATCTGTGGCACAGGAAAAGACCTACTGTGCTTTATGAAGTATAATAGAGTCTTACATTTATTTAATTATTTAAAATGTGTGTGTGTGTGTTTTTTTTTTAGAGAGAAAAGTAATAATCTAAAACTAATTCTATTCTATTCTATTCTGTTCTATTCACTTATTCACTCACTCATTTTCTATATTACTAATCCTCTACAGGGTCACGGGAGGCCTGGAGCCTATCCCAGCAGTCTCAAGGAACTAGGCAGGGTACACCCTGAATAGGGTGCCAATGCATCTACACACTCACTCACACAGTATGGGTACTTTGGAAACACTCTTCATGTATTTGGACTGCCAGAGGAAACTGGAGTACCCAAGCATGAAGATAACATACAAAATCCACACATACAGACCCCAAAAACGGGACCCAAACCCTTAACTCTGGTTGTGTGAGACCATATTGCTAAGAATTAGGCTACTGCGCTGCGTATCATATACACATAAACATATCACACAAACTAAACTGTATTAAAAGTAAAAATAACAAACTTGATTATAGAAGAAGTGACATTTGGTTACCTTAGGTATCTGTTGTGAGTTGGAGCTTAATAGTAGGATGTATGGGGACAAGAAAGATAAGCTCTGATTTAAAATGCTTGCCGTGTGTAGGCAACCAAAAGAATTAACCTTTATAATTTAGCCTAATTAAAGGTCTTCTGCTAAATTCCCAAATGCCTTACTGCCAAATGCAACACCTAAAGTACTGTATGTTTTGTTTGGGATCAAAATGATTCATTTTAAGTGAAACCTTTATGCACTTGGATCTTCTTCTGTTTCTAAAGATTTCTAAATCATATTTCCATTACAAAGATTATGTTCATGTCATTCTAATGTTGGACTAACAAGGTAAACATTTTCAAAATGATCGATACGCATAAATTTGACAAAAATGATGTTAAAAAAAAAAAAGATGTTATTATATGATATGGCTGTTCCATTGTCTATGTCTATCATTCACACTCCCACCTGTGCACACACACCTGCCATCATGAGGCTCTCCAAGCAGGGGAAAAGCTTTTGTTTGTATTTCAATTAATATTGTTTAGATGTCAATAAATGTGATGAAGATAAGATGTATTATTGGGAAAATGTTCTGATAAATTGTGAAGTAGGGGTCCTTCTATAGTATTGAGTATCAGTTCAATACTGTGCACATTTATTCATAGTTGTAAAAATACATTGATATACTAAGCAAGTAGAATGTAGTATGTTCTCGCAGTAAAAAAAAAAAAAAAAAAAAGACAAAAATTATAGTGATCTGGACGTATTTCATGATTAAGGCTGGCAATGATTAAGGCTGGAAAACAAAGACTGAAACTACAGTAGTCCTCTGCAAAAAGCTCCAGAGGAGGTTCTACAGTATTTTCCTGCAATATAAGTAACCAAATAAAAGCTCGGCACAAGGGATTCATTAGTAGAAGCACACAGGAGCAATAACTGAGCTTACATTCAAAACCAAAAAAAAAAAAAAAAAAGAAACAAACAAACAAACAAAAATCTTTACATTTTTTTCTCCTCTAGCTGTTACATGTGTAACATACTCCTATGGGATAAATACTATTATAACAAAGCAAGATGACTGAATCACAGAAATCTCAGAATACGTCCTGCATGGGCTTCTTCTTTGGTGCAGATATGAATAATTTAGCACTTGATTTCTCTCTGTGCTGCTGGGTCTCTGCTCATGATTTTACAGAAAAACACAAGAAAAAGCTTCAGATCATCCTATTGGACACATACTGTTTTAGTAAAGCTGTACAGTATACACTTTTTGCTTTGTTTAGCTTTATAGTCAAAACTGATTTGTTTAGAATAATGCATGTGTGCATGTGCGTGTGCGTGTGTGTGTGCTGAATACAACACCTATGACATTAAGAGCCAAATGCTTCCCATGAGGCTATCAGTTATCACGTTTAGTAGACATGACAGTGCAGGAAATAATAATAAAAAACTGCTGGATTTTGACCTTCCAAGACTGGATAAATAGATTAAAACAAATATTTACACAGTGGATAGAGTAGCAAGGCCACTTGTTATTCTATGACCTAGTGGCCCAAAGAGGTAGCCTTTACACACACATACTGTACAGTATGTTGTACATTTTATTGTGTGTTAATATTTAATTTGATAATTTTCCCTAGATCTGTCTTAAATTCCACATTTTCCATTTATTTTATTTGTACCATTCTTTTTGCATTCTTTGTCCGCTTACATTTAACAGAATTATAGAATTAAATAATTGTATCATTTGTAATTGCTTAACTTTTACATGCCATTTTATCCTTTGATTAAGGTAACATTGTTATACTTCATACACCAAACAGCACACATTAATCTGAGCAGTACAGGCTACATTAATCACAGTTTGACAGAGTTACAGCGATGACAGGAACCTTGCTTTGAAGGAAGAATGTTCAGATGCTACACATTCTTCTTCTTTTGCCTCAGGAAGCAATGGTGTAAAACAGTTGGTGCAACAATGTGCATTTAGGCTACTGGTACAGAAACTACTGTGTCTGCAACACAGGGAAGCCCTGTGGTTTTCTGTCTCACAAACATATATTATATTGTGTTAAGCATCACAGTCTATAGCACATCAGTACTATTATACAATGAGGCTTTTGTTAAAAAAAAAAAAAAAAGTACAAAATAAAATATAATAGTGGCACAGAAGCATCATGCATAGGGTAAGGCTTATTACTTCTAACTACAGAACACAGACACGCACACACATACTGTAGCCAATCGCGATCGTGAGGCATCAAGTAATATCCGTTCATCATGATTTAAATTGTTTTTATATATGTGTGAAAGCCTACTATGAGCAATGTGCATCTGTTCAGGCCCGTGCGTGTTACTGATGGATGGAACCGAATGACAAGAAGGGACCTGTGATCCCGGGTTTAGGACACCAGTGTTACACCGGTAACACGCACAACGAACCCGACACAGCAGCATCAGAAACACATCCTCCTCATCATCATCATCCTTCGTCTCATCTCTATTCCTCCGCATAAGATCAGACACACATGCACGCGCTCGTGCACCTGGAAACTGGTATTTTACTCACAATGTGTGTGTGTTGTGTGTGTGTGTGTGTTGCGTATATTTGTGTGTGTGCGTGTGTATGTTTTTTTTTTTTTTTTTATCTCCACCCCCCGAGTGCAACATGAAGCTGAAGCCGCGCATCCCGTCTTACCCCGCGCGCCCTGCTCGTCGCGCGCTCGACGCTACCGTGCGGCCGCGAGCCCGACACTACGGATGATGGAGAGGTTTTTTTTTTTTTTTTTTTTTTAAGTGAATCAGTGAAGAGAAGACATACAGACCTGCGCCGACAGGACGGAGACAGAGAGCTTCAGTTCTCCCGGTTAGTCCGCCTTATCTGTTTGAAGAGAACAGCGTCTGCTCGCCTGCGCTTTTTCCGAGTCTCCGTCCTTCCCTCCGTCCCTCCCTTCATCCGCAGAGATCCACTCCTCCTCCTCCCTCCTTCTCTCCGTACATCCCTTCATAGTGCACCCCCGCCTCCTCTCTTCTCTCTCTCTCTCTCTCTGTCCCCTCACTTCAGTCTTTGCAAGCCTGCTATAAATAGGAATCAATAATCCTACGCGTAAAAAATCGTGCAAAAACATTCAACAATACTTACAACAATAACAACAGCATTTGCCTAATATTACATTTACTGTACATTGGCGTTTTCAATATGTTATGCTTGTGTTAAATACCTACACTGTTGCATTAACACCTAACAGTGATGCATTGGATGTAATTATGTTGTTATGAATACTGTATATTTTTACATGCACATTAACACTTACATTGTTCTATTGTATATCATTAGTGTTAATTTGTACACCTTGAATGAACATATACAGTACTGAATAAATGGTTACACTGTTGCATTCAATCATTCATTCTAAGACTACTGGGCTGCAACATCACCACAGGGCTTTATGCATACACACATACTTACTCACTCACTCACACACTTATCATCTCTACTTGCAGTGCACACACACTCACAATACTTTAATCTGCATGCATTTGGACTGTGGGAGGAAACCTGAGGAAACCCACCAAGCACAGGGAAAACACAAAACCTCCATGCACACGGATCCGAGGCGGGAATCAAACCCAGACGGTAGAGATGCAAGGTGACAGTGCTAACCACTTATATTATTTTATGTCCTTAAACTGTACACCTTGAATGATCATATATGGTACTAAGTAAATGCCTACACTGTTGCATTCATTAATTTCATTCATTCTAGGAACACTGAGCTGCAACACCACCACAGGGCCTTATGCATACACACTTACTCACTCACTCACTGCTTACAATGTTGCATTCATTCATTCATTCATTCATTAATTCTAGGAACATTGAGCTGCAACACAACACAAATACTGAATCACCATCTCTACCTCTTTATCCTGTATAAAGGATTGTGGGATCCTGAAGCCTATATGGTACCAAAAACAACAACAACACTGTTGTATTCATTCAGGAAACTGTAGTACACGGAGGAAACCCATAAAGCACAGGGAGAACATGCAAACTCCGTGCACACAGACCCAAGGTGGGAATTGAACCCAGACCTTGGAGATGTAAGGCGCCTCAGGATTGAATGCAGGCATCCTGGAACTGTGAGGTGACTTGCTGCAGCACCATGCAGCCCTGGAAAAACGTAGACTGTTCTTAATTCATATAATGCTAAACTAGATCTTGAAATTGAAAAAAATTTAAGAAGAAAAACACTTTTGTAATACTTTGTTAAATTCTCCTCCTATCTAGCAGCTGTCTATTAAATGTACACTCACATGAATAAACTATCATCCAACCAACCATGACAAGGAGGCATCTCCTCTTGCCTGTCAGTCATGCTGCCTTTCTCCTCTTGCACCAGCATTCTCAACATACCCCCATGCTTCTCTTTGTTAGGATCACTTAGGAAGAGTCTGAAATTTATGTCATCAAAACTGCTAAATTCTGCTTTCTATACACCTTCATTCATGCAATGTTGCATTATCACATAAGGTGTACACTCAAATCAGTAAATGTACTCTCATGTTCATAAAATCAACATAATTTTTTGTCAACAAAATAAAAAAACATTTTAGATTAAAAGGATAACTTGTAGCCTATTAGCATGTTTCATATACAGTACAGTATTATGGATGTATAATTTGTAAAGATATTTTAAAATATACTGTTAGGAAATGTACTTCAGTAGTGACAAGAGTAGTGAAACAATTAACTATATTCTATTCTGTCTTGTGATTTGATAATTAATGTTTGTACTATTCGAAAAAAAGAGAACATTTTAAGGAGATTCCCTCACTCATCTTCTATACTGCTTTATCCTGTATTCAGGGTCGCAGGGACCTGGAGCCTATCCCAGGAGGCTTAGGGCACAAGGCGGGGTACACCATGGACAGGGTGCCAATCCATCACAGGGCACACACTCATACAAACACAATCATTCACACACTACAGGCAATTTGGGAACATCAATTAACCTAACCAACATGTCTTTGGAATGTGGGAGGAGGAAACTCACCAAGCACAGGGAGAACATGCAAACTCCATGCACACAGAGACGGGAATTGAACCTGGACCCTGGAGGTGCAAGGCGACAGTGCTAATCTCTTAAGGAGATTCAAACTACAGTACTTTAGTTTTTCACTAACATTGATCACTTAATCTGCCATGTAATCTTTTCTCACCTGTACTAAAGAAGAGATCAGTGCTGAATTGTGTGTTTTTTTTAAAATTGCTTTTCACCTACTGGCATCATCAATCAACAGCTTAGCATTACATGGGTTCGGTAGCTTTAGTTTATTTATAAGAGGTGTTTTACGGGTTTTTGGTGATGCTGTACTCATCTGTCATTATCTCTCCTATTCATCAGAGCCAAACAAACACTACTGACAGCTGTTCAGTGTAGTTGTAGGCAAAGCCAGCGTACAAAATTATGGAGCATAGAAGCTGACAAAAGATGATTGCAGTATGATTTTTATATATTTGGATTAAACACACATCACATTTAATTGAATTTATTATTATTTATTATTGTTTAAAAAACTTAAAATTGTACTCAGCTTTACAAATATTTAATAAATATTTTTGGGTTATAACTGTTATGAATAGGGGTGAGGATACAAGTACAGATCAACCAAGCTATAATAAAGTCAGCTATAAAACAAACAACTAAATTAGAATCGAAAACAGTAAAGAAGTTAGAGTCCACGGGAGCCATGTATGCACGCCATGCTGGTTCTGGTATAGATGTGACAATGATTTAAAGATTTAAACAACCCACACTCTTAATTTTTCAGAGACAACAAATAACAATTTCTGTTCTGTTTTGATGCTCA
Source organism: Clariallabes teugelsi (assembly GCA_030014215.1). Lineage (NCBI taxonomy): Eukaryota > Metazoa > Chordata > Actinopteri > Siluriformes > Clariidae > Clariallabes > Clariallabes teugelsi. The sequence goes on along the minus strand of JAQMYG010000002.1, from coordinate 21,991,153 downwards.
GAGCAACTACTTCATGTATGTCATGTTCTAGATGTCTAGTTTATGCTAATGCTAGCGGCCTGGTAATTATTAGCAGCTAACAGCTAACGTTAGGTTAATTTGTATATTTAGCAT
>JAQMYG010000002.1:21956205-21966466 GCA_030014215.1 Clariallabes teugelsi | reverse complement strand
GGGCAATACAGAGGCAGCTCAGTACTCCGGGGAACTGGATCTTCCTCCCTGGTGCCGTGTTGACCCAGATGTTACAGAAACCACAGGGAGTAGAACTATAATGACCATCGCCAAGCTAAAAAGTATTCAACAACAGCACTATTCCAAATGTCTTTGTCCCAGTCATCTAGGCAGATAAACTAGTCTCCATCACATGCCATGATATCAGAAGTACTGATCCAAGGTAAATGTAATAATTTTAATCAAATTAATAAAAATTGATTATACAGTTTATAGTTCCATTGACTAGGACAAGAAATGTGCAGTTAGCCTATAATTTTTCATAACGTAATTGGCATTTCTCCCTTAACTCCCTGTTGTTGTTAAACTAATTAAAAATTAGTCAGTTAAATAAAATAAAACCAAACCGGTACTTGTCATCTCACGAGCAGAAGAATGAAGGCGTAAAAAACGATTGACATTTACAGACGATTTCAATTACTGTACATTGTGGTGATGAGACATTTGAACGGTGCAAATGTTTTAAAGGAGGCTGTATGTTTGTAAATGATGATCCTGGCCGATGTAGCTCAGAACCCAATGCAGTCATTCCCGTGAACATTCAGAAAGTGAACATTCAGAAAGTTCAGAAAACGCCTGATCTTTAAAGATTTGATGTTTAACTTGTTGCCAACTTGCAGAACAGATGCATCTGTCTGCAGGAACTGTACACCCAATCATTCACAAACGCCTTCATTTCTGGTAGGTGAGCGCACAGTGTGTATTGGGAGTGCTCTCTGCCTTTGACCGCCACAAAAGATTGCTAATTTATGGTGAGTTAAAGGAACGTTTTGACAGGAAGGAAGGTCAGGGTGTTCCATCATGCCTCTCGTGTACTGAGAGAACTTTCTATCTTCATGGTATTCAAGCACTAGTAAAATGCTTGGATAAGTGCAAGACTGTATGCATGGGATTATATAAAAAAAAATTAAAGGTAGTTTTTACTTCATAACAGTGTTCTGTTATTCTACACAATTTAAAGTCCCCTCCTAATTTCAGAATGACTGTACTTTAATATGGAACTTTAATAAACATTGTATTAACTTTTAATGAATGTAATATTTTTTAAGATAAGGTTTTCAACATAATTCGCAGGTTCAAAAGTGTTTGCTGCTGATTTTTGTGTGTACTCATTGTCCAGTGCATCTCATTGCAGTATCCAGCAACACTCAACCAGCGTTGATGTTAGGCATGTTCAGCATGTTCGTCATTGACTGAGCATTGATTTTCTGGAAACAAGTCCAAGTGTGAATGCAGAAAAGGAATCTTCAGTGACATTTCACACTTTGTGAGTGTGTAACTTGTAAGAAGCGTTTGAACCAGCTGTATGTAACTTGGTGCTCTGTAGTGGCCAAGGCAATTTTTAAAGTCATTGTCAAATGCTGATTTTTTCTGGCCTTCCTTAATTAGTTATTCTTGAAAACATCTGTGTCAAATAACGAAAACCTTCACCTTAGCTGTAAACCATTTTCACTGAATTTTTCTTTAGATAGAATTTTATGCGATGCAGACGCAAAAATATGTTTGTTGGGTCAACAAGTGGTTTGTGTGCAGGTTTTTCTGTCCTGGAACCAAATTATTTTGAAGTGTCAATTTCTTTGTAATGTAATGTGACTGCATAGTTTTTCCATTCACAAATTGAGTAACATTCGAGTGGTACAAGTTGCGTAAAATATGTACAGTACGAGTTGCGTTCCATGCAGGACACCCATTACTTTTACAGTTAAACAGTTTCAAAATTCTGGTTGCACTTGTTGTACTGCATATGCGTCAATGACAATTCCATGTTTTCATGTGTTTCTTTCTTGTGTGCTGCATAGCCAACAAGTATTTCATAGCATGCAATAAATGCTGTAGAGCAAGGTTTCCTTCAAAGGAAAAAGAACTTTATGAAACAAAGTATTTGGTGTGACAATGCCTTGAGGCTCCTTTAGTGTCAGGTACAGTTTGAGCAGTTTCATCAGGAAAAAATTAATTAATTTTATAAAATTAAGAAATAATTTTTTTTTTGGTCTAAAAAGTGACTTTTGTTTTTTTACTGCAACTTTTTTATTTTGTGTTAGGATGCTGATGTTTGGAAATTAGAAATGTTTTTGTACTGAAATTTGCACTAAAATCACAGGGTGCACAACACTTTTGCTCAGTACAATGCATAGAGCATACACTACTGCTCAAAAGTTTAGGATCCCTTTCTAACTGTATGGTCGTTGCTGATTTTTCCCCCCTACATTTTAAAACAATGCTGAAGACATCCAAAATATGCAATAATCTCCTATGAACAGTTACGGTTCTAATCTAAGGTGCTGTTAATTGGTGATTTTTGAGGTTGGTAACTCTAAATGAACTTCTCCCCCGCAGCAGAGAGAAGATTTGCTCTTGCTTTCCTGAGAATTGAGAACCAGTTTTATCATCGTGCTTAATGGGTTTTGCAAAGGTACTTGACAATACCAGAACTATTCCAAAAAATCCTGACCTTCGTATCTTTAAACAACAACTGACTGTTGTTGTTGTTGTTGTTACATAATTACCTAATTCCATATCTGTTATTTCATAGCTTTGAAATCCCCACAATTGTTGTATAATGTAGAAAGTAAGTCACTAAACAATAACAAAGAAATTTGCAAGTGATCCCAAACTGAGCAGTAGCGTATGCAATCTGTCCAGAGTGAATGCCTGGAGATGCATGAGCTGCACAAACCATTATTATAGTGTGAAAGCAGAACATTTCAATGAAATGATGGTAAGATATGTTTGCATTATTATTAGCAGCCAAAGTTCTACATGATGCACCCAAAAGTGTTCAAGAACCAAATTCTTTGCTGCCCGGTGTAATCATTGCAGAGTGGATATACGATTACCTGGACATTTTCCTAGTATGAGTGTCTCGCAGACACCATAACATTTTCAGCTGATTTTAATTCAGAGAGATACTGTTTTATGTAAGGGCACTACGGTTCAAGGCTATTGACGTCTGACGGGTTTGACAGATCAATGGTTGGGTTTAGTTGGGATTGCAAAGATCAAAACAGGTCAACAAACCTCTCACTGGGTAAATATACATTTTATTTGCATATTTAACTTGCTCTATTTTTGTTTACCACACTTGCTGAGGTTGGAAATGTGAAACGTAAACACTAAACATTTACATTCCATGAGACAAATATTAGTATATGTTCTCAGTCTATAGTCATTAATTTGCAGACATACCACAATATCTAACCACATAAACATCCGTTGTCCCAGAAAATTTAAATAGAGTTCAGAAACCTTAATTATACAGAATTATATAAGGACTTAGAATTATATAAGGACTAAGGATAAAAGAGCTATTCCAAAACATTGATTTATTTTTTTCTGATGAGACTATATTCTTTTGTTCCAGTGTTTTAGATCATTATCATGCTTGAATGTGAATGCTCTGTTTCTGTATCTGCAGCTATGTAACACAGCACTTCAGGTTAGTGGTTACCTGTATCTTGACTAGATCCTCAAAAACAGCTAAAAATAAGAAACCTGTAGCATGATGCTGCCACCATCATGCTTTTCTATGTGGATGGTACAGTATTCTTGGATGATATGACTTTTGCTTCAGAAATTTGTATGTTCCTTTCATCGGACCATAACATATTTTCCATTTGGCTCTGAATGATTTAAGGAGGAGTCAATGTTTTTAAAAAAAAAAAAAAAAATTTCCTCCATGAAAAAGGGCTGCTCTCTAGTCACCCTACAAAATTCCGAGAGATTATTGTCACATGCGTGGAGTGATCAGTGATTCCAAATATTCCTGCAATTCCTTTAATATCGCCATGGGTCTCTTTGCAGGCTCAGTTATATGTAGTCTTCTTGTCTTTCTATCAGTTTGGCAGGTATATTATGTTGTTGGTAACGTCACTGTGGTGTGCCCTTTAATCCAGGTATTGATTTTGCAGTGCACAGTGTTCCATGGAATATCTAAAGATTTGGAAATTCTTTTGTGCCACTGATCTGATTGATAACTTCTTTAAATGAGAACAAGTGCATTTTTTCAGTAATTTTCAGCAATGGTGGCTCAAGTGGTTAATGTTTATTACTCGTGAGAATGTTGGTTTACAAGTTCAGCCCTGCCAAGGTGCCTCTATTCTGCCCTTGAGCAAGGCCTATAATCCTCTATTCCCCAGAGCTACTGTATCATGCCTGACAATGTGCTCCGACTTGAAAAGTCCTAACAATCTAGAACATGCAAAGATATGAACTTCACTGTACTGGAATGTACAGTATATGTGAAAAATAAAGGCTGCTTTATATTTGCTAGCTCTTTCCCAACCATGGCTGCAGCAGTCGAATGAATCCAAGATGTCAATAAAATTCTACAGAAACAGATGAACTTTATTTGGGCTTAAACACAGTGACTTCATTTATGGTATGAATACACTAATTACATCTGGACATGAGTTTGAATATGACTGGCTAATTCTGACCTCAATCATATTGCTAATAATAAACAGGTGTGCACACTTGTGTAAAAAAAAAAAAAAAAACCCTAAGGATATATTTTTTTTAAGGAAGTTATTTTTATTTGCATGTTGTTAAACCACATTAAAGGTGAAAAAATATCCAATGTAGGTATTTTGATCTATAAAATCTGTAGAAATGTCTAGACTTTTAATATCCAGGCATTAACTGGGATAACTGGGATTAAGTGTTCCCTTTTTCCCATTTTTTTGAGCAATATGTAATATGACCTGGCCCTGACTCTAGCCACAGGGCCCTTAAACCAGGTCAGTATTTGCAAATCACTTTCAGAGGGGGAAAAAAAACATTGTGCTATGGACATTCATTCATATCTGTGTTTGACCTAATGCATTAACGCAACCCACTCACCTTGCTTAATGTGTCTAAAGATCAAAGTTGCTTTAACCCTGAATTGAGTAGAGCATCAGCATTATCAGTTCAAATGGTGAAATAAAAACAAGACTGAATCCATGGTCAAATTTGACAGAAACTGGCAGAAATTCAAACAAACCTTGCCAAAATAGCTTGTAATCCAAATCCATAAAAGGGGTTCTGACCTGTGTTTCTGCTTAAGTGTAACTTCTTGAAGAATATACTTTTATTTTATAGACACAATAAGAATCACAATCAGCCACTATCCTGGAAGAAAAGAAGAAACAAATCTGAATTTCAATTACATTTAAATTAGTGGTCATTCTAACTGCATGTTTACAAAACATGCAATAATTTTTATTTTTTTTTTAATCTATTAAAATGTAACATATAAAAGGTACTACAATAAAGTTTTCAATAACATTGTATTTATTATTGTATTTAATTGCATTTAATTCCTGCAGGTGGCAGAAGAGCGCAATCTACAGTATATGTTTTTTTTTTCTTGTTTAGAGTCTTTTTGGTGGTCCCTGGTTAATAGTAACCTTTTCAAAGATTAAATTACCACTGACCTTTCCTTGATTCTGATAGTCTCTTGTTACAAAGTGTAAGAGTTTGGAACAGTTCCCCAAAGTCTGTAGAGCTTTTCTATAAATCTCCCTCTCTGTCCTCTATGCACCTTCCTTAACTAATCTTAGTTGTCCTGACTACGCATTTAATCTGTAATGTGTTCCAGCCTGGTCTTGTGGAATTTTCCGCCACAGTACGATGAGGCAGTGTGCAGTGACATTCATAAAGTGTTCCTTTAAATAAGAAAAGCAATTGAACATATGCTTCTTAATTTGGACTCTCCCCCCTTTCACTCTTCTGTTCACTGGAATAAGCAGTTTAAGATGCAACCATGTCTGGTTGTTGATTGTGGAAAATTAATTGATTGATTTACCATTATTGGTTTGGCATACCTTCCTGGCTTTGCTTACCATGTTGGTCAATATTTTGTCAAATGACTCAGGGTTACACTGCACTCACCTCTAAGTGCCTGGGAAATTTTGTAAATTCTTCTAGAAAAAGCAAAAAATCTCATCCTTAAAGTGTTACAGATTTTGGCACCAGCTACATTGTACAAGTGCAATGGTGGAAACTACAGGCTGATAATTACTCTGAGTCCATCTGGCTATTTGCAATATTGGGTAGATGGTTGCTTCTGCTGTCATTGAGTGGCCAAATAACATGGTAGGAAAAAGCCCACTATAATTTTGTAAGACTGAAGCATCTTAACAAGTCACTCCATTTACTAGTCTCTCATGTTGGTTGCAAATTCCATAGGGTTGTGTTTTTATTAGCCAGGGCACAGTCTCATTTGTAAACCTGGTCTTTACAGTGATCTTGCATGCATACAGACTGTAACCACATGGCAAGGCTCTGCACGATGACTTGTGAGCAGATGTACAGAGCTAATTTGCATTCAAGGAACTCTTCCTTTTAAAAGTCAAGGACAACAGAGAGCTTGAAAGGAGGAATACAAATTTGCCAAGTGACTAAACTTGGAGCTGCTAGGACAAACTGTGTGACTATAACAACAAATGCAAACATTTAAATGACAACGGATTGATTGTCTAATTCAAAATGCGAATACAAACCAAGAGTTTCATCTTATCATTTATACCAGCTAATGGTTTGGATTTCTTTGGGTTTCAGTCCATAAAGTGGAAGATTTGTGTCTGTAAGAAAGACAGAGTGAAGGTTTTCTTTGACTCACTATTCTGGATTTAAAATTTTTGAGTCACAGGAGCAGTTTGCGCATGAATAAAGTGCTTATGTAAAAGCTAACCTTTACCCGTACTGCAACAAATTAAGGTAAGTGCTTTTAATATGGTTAGGCAAAGACTGACAGTACTGGCTGTTGACTGGTTGTGGTTTCTACAAGTTTAATCCTGGAATAAATACTCACTTACAAAAATGAAATAAATAAATAAATAAATAAATCTTACAGCAACATATCTTTACAAATACACAGATCAGCCATAACATTTCAACACAAAACATTATGCCCAATATTGTGTAGGTTCTCCTTGTGCCTCCAGGGCTGCTCTGTGCCCTGGGCATATGACTTCACAAGACCCCTGAGGGTGTGATGTAGTGTTTGAAACAGGGAACTTGGCAGCAGATCCTTTGGGTACTGTGAGTTATGAGGTAAGGCCTCATTTGGTCATATTTGTTTGTCCGGTGCATCCCATGGATTGGGATCTGGCTAATTTGGAGGATCCTGGGTTCTTTCTATGCCAGGCCCCCTGTGCAGCCGGCTGTTAATTTTACGGCTGATTGGTATCTTAAAGTGTGGATGCTACAGATTGGTACTTGAAAGAAAAAGCTATAATGTTGAGATGGTTGACATCTTGCTCTGATGGTGTTCTTTAAAGACAGGCGTTTACTCATGTTTTTACTTAATCATTTATTTTTTACTTTGATGCCTTTGAAAAGGCAATCCCTGTAGAAACATCTCTTTCAGACTAACCTTGATCAAGATTTTGACAATATGTAAATTTTCTACACCAGGGTAAGTGTGTTGATCTCTGGTTACTCAAACTCATGTTCAGTCTTTGCTACATCAAATCCTACATGAGCCTCTGCATCAGAGGGTCTGTACATTGACAATCACTTTATGTAATTATAGATGTAGAACATTTCTTAAGTTCCTTAACAGTTCAACCTCAAGCGTTCTTTCAGATTTATTATTATTATTATTATTATTATTATTATTATTGTTGTTATTATTATTATTATTATTAATAATAATAATAATAATAATAATAATAATAATAATAATAATAATGCAGAGCAACTAACATGACATATACTGTTCAAACCCAATTTTAAACAGTGGAATTGTATTTTTACACTTCATCATTAGGGGATTCACTGTCACTATGTAAAGACTTCATGAAAAGCTTTTGAAGTGACAACTTGACAACTATCCATTTTTTGTGTACAAACATGACAGCTCATGAGCTGACTGGCCTGGACCACATTATACCTGTGTCATGTTGCTGGACAAGTTCCCAAACAACGCAAAATGTCCAGATGTACCTGATGATGCTTCATGACATATTTGCTCATTTATATATCAAAGCATAGGAAAATCATCAACTATTCTGTTATTTGCTTTAAATAAAATGCAGATGTTGATCACTCCACTGAGGGGAAATCAGAAAGTCATTCAAAGACAAGAGTGTGACACCAGGACTAGGAGGTCAGAAGTGGTTTGCCCCATCAGCATTGCTTTACACACACCAATCAACTTTGAGAAATCTGTCCTGTGTGGTATGGTTCTCTTTAGGCCTACGGCCAACGAAATCCTAAATAGTAGCTCTGGTTGGACCTTATAGACTAGTGTCAGAGTTGTAGGCATTGGACAGGGGTAGAATCCTCTCTTGCAATGAGGGAGGTCTGTGGGTGTATCCTGGCCAATGCACCAAACCTGGCCACTAGGATAAAATGCTTCAGAATCGGGTGCAAAACCTGTGTCAAACCAAACATGCAGAAATAAAAATACACTGTGGCAATCCCCAATGAGAGTACCAAGAAGAGGATTAGATACTGTAGGCTAGTATGAAATAAAAGTTGATTTTGGAGCTGTCCAAACAGTACCTCCAAATCCTACCCCAAATTTGTCTGCAAGTGTGCACTTTGTTGTCTTAGATCAACTAAAATGTATTGTGCCCAAGTCTTTAAAGATGCATGATTAAAAAAAATAAAAATAAAAATTGGCATTTGGAACAAAGTTACAGTACAACAAACCATAAAGTGGACAGGGCACAGATGTGATATTTTAATATATGAAAGAGAAACAGTAATTAAAGTATTAATTGGTAATTTATTGTAGAAGGGTTGTTTTAAACATGTTGTAATGCTTTAGTCTACATAAAAAACTAATACGTTTAAAAGCTGAGCACCTTTTGTACATGTTTTTGTGCTTAGTCACTCCTGCCATTTCTTCATACTGGTGACAGGATGGGCTGCTGGTGATGTGATAAGGGAGGCACTGTCCTCAATTACGTGAATGATTTGAGTTTGTCAAGCTTTGAATGATCAAAATGTATCGACAGAATGCTCTAATAATCATCAGTGTTGGTAAAAGGCAGCATAGTGGTTCTACAAAATAAAGTCCTACAGGAGTCAATATAAATAGCTTCATATGAAGTCTAGATGGGCTTTGATGATTTATTGCATGAAAAGGGTTACACTGTTAATGTTAGCGGAAACACAAATATTTTAAAGTCAATGTTATAATTGGATCCAAAAACTACTCGAAACACTTCCCCTGGCTTTGGTGAACACATGTAATTCTCTGCTGACAGCATGCATTTGTATGAAATTCCAATTTCCATTCTAATTAGAAAACACAGAGAAGTAGAAATAACCAGAAACAAAATGGTATAATCAGAACTTGTTGATTTAATCTCCTAATTGACAGGTATGGATTACAATTTGGCAACCAGAATGTCTATCTTATAATAGCTGGCTCAAATATCTATCATTTTTTTGTGTCACACATGTCGACTTATGGAAAGGATGGTACAGTACTGTATGTAGGACTGAAATATCATACTCTTTGGGGGAACCTAATAAATTAAAACCACTGGGGCAAAATCAACTTTTATGTCTCTGCGCTTCTTTGGAAAGAAAACCCCAAAAGGAAAATTATGAGAAAACACTGTAAGAATAAAGCCCTATTATTTTTGGAATGATATAATATCATCACTGGTTTCTTCTCAAGAGGCAATGAAAGAAATGGTACATGATACTGCACAGAATAATTGTAGTCTTTAGTGGAAAAAGCTAGGCAGCTAAATTGCTTGATTCTCTCTAATGGGATATCTAACACCATTTTATGCATTTGTTTAATTTTGCACCATGTGATAGAACCAATTTGGACAAATAGTAATTTGCAATCAGTCCAGCATTTTAAAGTTTTCACAGCCAGTGCCTGATCTGTGTGTTTGGTAAATCATCCATGAAAGGTCTTGTTATTCTCTGTGATGGGCAAAGTCAATGTGGTCCTTTCTTACCCTCAGGCCTGCCTCATTGCCATAAGTAGTAAAGAACACTTACAGTATAATGTTTTTTGTTTGTTTGTGTTTTTCAACCACAGTTTCCCATATTGTCTGAGATATGAGAAGTCCCAGATGCTGCAGTTCATAATTAACAATAGAATCCTATGGCTTGATGTTTATTGAATATAATGGCCTAAAGCAAAACTCAAACAGTTCATTATGAAATATGAGACACAGACCAGATTGTACATATACTTAATACTGAGTACTTTATGTACACACATTTTTTTCGTACCCGTAGCCCC
>JAQMYG010000002.1:21943522-21956105 GCA_030014215.1 Clariallabes teugelsi | reverse complement strand
AAATTCTGTGAAAGTCATCCAATTCAACTGTCCACACAATACAAATAAGATATTTACTTATTCTACTCTGTTGGTTGGACCTGCAGCAATTAGCAATTACTTACTTAAGCACTTTCGAGTAGCTACAGTAATACACTTTAGGCTTTACACAGAACCATTACTCTTAAAAGAATTAGAACATTTAAAGGTTCTTTGTTTGTCCCTCTGTGGGGATCCCTTTTATGAGGCTAAGATTTTAAGAGATCTTACTTATCCAGGAAACCCTCAAAGAACTCTTGAAGTGCTCCGGGTAGAGAGTGTGTCCAGCTCCTGAGGAGAATTTAGTTAGTGTTTGTATATTCTAAAATTCATAGTACCGAATGTTACCAATTCCATTTAGCTTATTTTTACATGTGTGACAATTACTAATAATTACCATTTGTACCGAGTTATACAGAAAAATATCATCGCTTCATCAAGGAATCATTGGATAGTTATGCATCCCTAGCCTCCTAATGGTTTGACTTTTTTTTTTTAAAAAGCACACTTGAAACATCTTATAGCTACTATTCGTTCCCTTGAAATTATAACGTTCTCTGCATTCTGAGCAGTTTTCAGATATTGTGCTTCAAAGTTTCTGCACTCCATCGAGCAATACTCTGCTGTGCCTTTTTAATTTTCCAAATAAAGAGTCCATAAATGCATATAAAAAAAAAAAAACTAATTCACATATTTAAGTTATTTAAGTCACTGAATAATAAAATGTGAATAACCCATAAAAAAAAAAAGTCAGACAAAACCTTATAATACAAGTGTGATATAATTTCTTCAATTATACAGATATATTCTTGATTCTATTTGATTATATAGGCCAGCATAAGCTGGGCATTTTTCCAAAGATTATTTTTGTAAAATCAGTAAATGTTCTTTTCATACCCAAGATAATGTATTTAATCTCATCACAGAACATGGTTTTTAATTAATATTTGGGAATTAATCATTTTACCATTTGAATTGGTTGGCTAATCCTGGTCTGTAGTTTATCATTATATATTTGAAAATGCCTTATAATGTCTTCAACTACACACATACCGTACATGTGGAGTGCAGTGATGTGTGTTTAATGTTATTTTTACACATTCACCACTGTATCAGTCTTTCATGTGACTAATTTATTGTTCAATATTGCCATATTACACTGTCATCGACTTTGGAAATGTTTTGAAAATGTATTAGGTATTATCAAGAATAATGCATTTTTCACATGCGTGCGCACACACACACACACACACACACACACACACACACACACACACACACACACACATCTAATGTATTGTCCTGTGTAATATAAAGCAGTTGGTATAAAACATTATAGGGAGGGAATGACATGCATACACGAATCATTCACTACTTTATAGGGAAGACTATTTTACAGTTATTACTGTTTTTTGCTGTATAGTGTGGGGGAACAACACTATTTTGAAAGATAATAATAATGTTTTTTGTTAATCGGTTGGCTGCTCCAGCTGAGGGGTCACTACAGCAGACCTTCTGATTTGCACAACAACTTGCCACAGACTTTACATCAGATGCCCTTCCTGATGCAACTCTCCCACTTTATCCAGGCTTGAGACCAGCACTGCATCCAGTGGCTGGGGTTTGGGCATTGGCTGGGAATCGACCCTGGGACCTCTGCATGGCAGGCGTGCGACCCACCACTGAACCGCCAAAGCCCAATAATAATAATAATAATAATAATAATAATAATAATAATAATAATAATAACAATAATAATAATAGGTGGCACTGTGGCGTCTCACCTCCACCGTCAAGGATTTGATTCCTAGTGTGTGAGGAGTTTCTTCCAAAGAAATTGCAAAAGGCTAATTGGCATTTCCAAAATGCCTGTAGTGTGTGTGTGTGTGTGTGTGTGTGTGTGTGTGTGTCCTGCAAGGCTGTCCTCCACCTCATGCCAGAGGTCTCTGAAAAGTATGAATGAATGAATGATGATGATGATAATAATAATAATAATAATAATGATCATCATCCTTATCATCTTTGAGTGAGCAATAGGTAATTAATAGGATAGCAAAAGGTTCTATGTATATTAATATATTTTTAGTAGGTTTGAGTAGAAACAAACAAAAGAATAAAGTTACTGGATCAAAAATATGCCGTGTACTTGCCCACTTGTTTTTGTGTACCTGCTGTGTACCTACTGTTTACCAGCCCACTTGTTTGTGAAAAATATGTTAGAACAACAACAATTTGGGGTTTCTCTAAAAGAAAATGTCGTATAGATTACAGGTTATTTTCCCCTTAAGTAAAAACAGTGGGACAATTCCATGTAAAGGTCAACCTTACCATACAAAAGGAAAGTATGCATAATACATACAGTAGGGTTCTTACTAATCCATGCTTATATACTTAAAATACTACTACACTACTATACTACTAAATCTGCTTATACTGACTAATGGTTTGCTCAAAAATGAAACAGTAAACTCCAATGCTGAGCATCAAAACCACAGACAGTCACAAATGATGAAAACTGAAGAAAATGAGAATTGATAAAAAAGAGAGGAAGAGAGGAAATGACTAGAAACAAATATCAGTAATTATTGATTAAATATATCAAATACTTGATGTTAAAAGTCAGTCAGTCAGTCAGTCATCTTCTATACCGCTTTATCCCAGGAAGCTTAGGGCACGAGGCAGGGTACACCCTGGACAGGGTTGATGTTAAAAGTGTGTTCTTTATATAGTTTATAGAGGATTGATTCAGACATATCACATATTAAGCATGAAAATATCACATCCAAAACATCAGTTTATCTTAAATAATTTACTCTAAAAAATTCCAAATATTTTCAAATCTACACTTTTTATGTTCATTTAAGACTCTTACATAGTACAAGTATAATGCTTTTTGCAGTTGTCTTTAAAATTCAGAGTTTGTAGACAACCTGTCCCTCATAAAAGTTTGTTTGTTTAATGTCACATCCATAATGCTAATGAAAGTTAAGTTGAATAAAAATAATAATAAAATAAAATAATAAAATGGTATTTTTAGGATGTAATTGATTATATGAATTTTAAGGATTTGTTTATTTTTAGCTGATATGATGAGATTACTTTCACTCACTCACCCACTCATGTACTACCCCATCCTCTACTCTAGCAGACTTAAGATGCCAATTCATCGCAGGGCACACATATATACACAAACACACATTCAAACACTACAGGCAATTTCGGAACATCAGTTAGCCTAATCTGCATGTCTTTGGACTGTGGGAGAAAACCGGTGTACAGTACCCGGAGAAAACCCCCCAAGCACAGGGAGAACATGCAAATTCCATCACCACAAACCTGAAGGTGCAAGGCAACAGTGCTAATCACTGAGCCACTGTGCCACCAAATAAGATTACATTAAAAGATAATTAATTCACTGATACTAAGCTTCTCCATGGAGTTTTTTGTTTAACTGAAATCGCCCAATGCAATGCCCAGGATCCAAAAAAGCACATTAGACACGTACTACGATATGAACGTACTACATTAGTTCTTATGTGAGAATTTGTACTTGTCCTTTAATGTTCAAATTGACTTCCTACCTGAAATTTGTCTATGAGTGCAGAAGCACAGCAGCATGGCAGAAATGCAGAATGGTCAACTTTGTGCTTTAAGAGCTGTTTCATGTGTTTCTGTTGTATGGTGCATATTCTGTATCTCAGTAGCTCATGTTGACCCAGAGACTTTTTCTTGTCGACATGTTCCTTGTTTTGCTCATTAGAGATCTAAATCTACATTTTCGAAATGTTGACTGTTAAAATTTATTATTATTATTTTTTTGGATTGAATGAACAGAATCTTCAGCGTTATCTTTCAAAAGCACTCCGTCCACCATGGACTTTTTACAAAACTGCTGCAGATTATTTTAATGTCATTGATTCAAATATTGATTGTCCTTATTTCACTGAAAATCAGAAACAATGTTTTACAATAAGCAAATGTCACAAATTTTGAGTATGATTAAATGACTGAAGGTGGTGTTTAAGCCAATTAAGGCCAATCAATGGCATCCTCATGATGTCAACTCATAATGCCCTCTTCACTCCAAACTGAGAGAGAACTGATGGCTGAGAGAGTCATTCTGGCATACTGTATGTACAGTCTGGTAATGTACACATCACCACTAAACCTTTAGAAATGGAGAAAATTTGTCCTTCTGCACTTCAATGAAAAACTGAGAAGTTGGAGTAGACTGTTTTTTTTTTGTTTTTTTTTTATTAAAAACTAATTTAATCCTTCATAGTACTGATGTGATGTAGTGTATGAGTTGTGGAGTAGGGGTCAATGCCATTGCACCATGCATTCACCTTCACAACTTTTCTCTCTCTCTCTCTCAGCCATTAGATCAGGTACAATCCCTCAAATACACAGCTGATTCCAGAAATAAATCTCTGTCTCCATTATAGGCCTGCCAATAGCATGGCCATGCTGGCTGCACACACTCTTTATTGTGGGGTTTGATGTATATTTCACTGTGGCGGGGGTGTGACAGAATGGGGTTGGGAAATGAGCAAGCAGCTTCATTATGGCACTGCGGGACTGCTGAGTGTAGCCGCCCAAAACAGCATGTAATGAGGGAATGGGCAGGAAGTGAGGGACGAGTGTTTGAAAGAATGAAATAGCGATTGCACTTCTGCAACCAGCCCGCTTGCAATTGTTGGGAGCATACTGTCACGAATGCAGTGCGCTAGCTTCAGCTCCGTATCGACAGCACTGCAGTAGCCACAGCGCATTCATTAAAGCGTACTTACTGAAACTGCAGCTTTAAGACCCCTCCATTATGGCTGCTCACTTTATGTTCCCTTCTCTAGAGACAAATATTCCTGTTAACCACTACTTCCTAATGATGCCCATTTCCATCATATATAACAATTTAGATGATTCATTAAGTAATAATAGTATAGTACACAGAGAAATTTGGCATGACCATGAATGAAATGCATATTTTAAAAAAAGAGCTTGTAGATATTAATTTCACATGCATCTAGTTATGAAATAAAGCTTTTGGACCTTGTAGTCTATATATGTACATTACAGATCAGTAGTTCATAACAAACTGAAATGTATCAATTTATAAAAAATTATGCAACAGATTAAACTTAGCAAAACTAATCACAGAAATATAACATTATGTAATGTGTCTATTAATATATATATAATGTATGTAGACTACAAGGTCCAAAAGCTTTATTTCATAACTAGATGCATGTGAAACTAATATGTACATGCTCTTTTTTTAAAATATGCATTTCATTCATGGTCATGCCAAATTTCTCTGTGTACTATACTTTCTTTGTGTACTTTTTTTTTTTTTTCTTTTTTGCATTTTAATGCATAAGTGTCACTTCACAGGACATCCTTATGAAAAGCATAAGATCTCCTTTAAATTGTTTAAATACAAAATATTAAGAAATCAATGATGACCATGCAGGTGAAGATACACAAGATCAATATTATGTGTCTCACTTTACTATTATTCATCCTGTATGTATCTGATCTTCATATTAAAACATGTTTTTTTTTTAATGTACTGTATATGGATAAATTAAATTAGCAAAATTATGAGGTTATACAGTATATAATTTAGTGAGGATTTCATTGTGTAATTTCATAGAGTGTAGCACAATAGCATAGTGGTTTAAGCTTTTTGTGGTTTGCATAGTGATCATGTACCTCCAGTGTTGAGAGCTTAAATCCTGCATTTGGGTATGTGTGTTTGGAGTTGCATGTTCCCCCTTATACTTTGTGTGTCCAAAGACTTGCTGAGTACGCTAATTGGTGTTTACAAATTGTCTGTAATGTCACACTACATACAGTAAAAAACAAGGACCAGATTAAGATTCAACTATTTGCCACATGTACCTTACAGCACAGTGAAATATTTTTTTGCATATCTCAGTTAGAAACCTACTGTAGAGTCAGAGTACAGGGTCAGCCAGAATACAGCACTTCAGGAACTTAGTTGCCTTGTTCACGTGCTCAAGAGTGTCAGCTCAGCAGTACTGGGGCTGAAACCCCAACCTTCAGATCAGTAACTCAGAGCCTAACCATTTGAGTCACCACTGCTCCTTAACAACTGGCTAAATTTAATCATCATTATTTTGGTTTTAATTTAATTAAAATCTTGGACACATGAATGTTATGGTAGCTGCCAAAGTGATACCATCCAGTTCCTTACTGCATTGCTGTATATTGTATATTACTAATTTGTATTGATTTTCATAATCATATTCAAATCATCTCGGAAAGTTTGTGCCCTTGACTTGTCTATGGTGCATATAGTATGGTGCAGTAAAAATGAAATATTAAATTTATTTGATTTTTATTTCATTTGATTTTCGTTTAGAACCCAGTGTGCTCCGATGCTGTTGTAGCCCATTCGCTCCAAGATCGGCATTTTGAGAAGCTTTTTTGTTCAACATGGTTATAAAAAGTATTTATTTGAGTTACTGTACTATAGTTTTCTTGTCAGCTCAAATGTGCTCAAAAAGTCTGGTCTATCTCACAAGCACTCACACCATTCTGTGTAAACTCTAGAAAGTAAAAAGTCTATTTAGCAAGGAAAACTGCACAGTTAACAGACAGAATTATGAACATAAAGCGTACCACTTGCTGTAAGTGTTGCATTCATTGAGGTGGCCATGGTGGCACTAAGTGGGATTTACCCAGGATGGATAATCCATCCTGCAAATCCATCACACACACTATGCACAATTTGGAAACACCAATTAGCCTAATCTACATGCCTTTTGATTGTGGGAGGAAACTGAAACACTGGGAGAAAACTCACCAGGCACAGATTTTCTCACACAAGAATTTCTAGGGTTTACTCACAGTGGTGTGACCGCTGAGTTGACTATAGTAACAAAAATAAAAACTTTTTTCTAACCATGTGGAGCAAAAAAGCATTTCAAAATGCTGAAGAAAATGCTGAACCCTGGAACAGATGGGCTACAACAGCATCAGAGCACACTGTTTTCCAATCTTGTTACCCAAGAACAAGCGACTAAAACTAGACTAAAACTCAAATAACCATTGAGTATCTATGCGAAAATAGTGGAAGACTTCTTTGTTCAAACATCATGAATGTTATGAACCCAATGTCACTGACTATATTGTGCTATGTTGGCTTTTTGTAAAGTATGAGCATATGTACAGTAAAACATTTGTGAAGCATGTATTATATTTATTATTTATATATTATTATTATTATTTATTATCTTACTTGCTGGGCATATACTGTTAATTTATGTACGTACTATGATTTATAGAAAATAGTGCTGTTCGCTACTGGCCTATTATACAATCATTTAAGCAATACTTGTACACTGTTAGCTATTCTTGCTGGAAACTTTTTACATCAAGTGATATACAGTCATGTTGAGTGCTGTATATTGAATCCTGTATAGTTGTAGTTTCTGTTCAATCTGTGACATTACATTGCTGTTCATATAAATTCAATTCTCATTGAAGGGTTTCTTCTTTGTTTAAAGCCTCTACTTTACTCTAAAAAGCATTAACCATTAGATTGCCTGAGGGTCTTTCCTAATATATACCATGATCTTGCTAGAATAATTGGATCGTAGCTCACAGAGGAGGGCGAACTCATACCATAAATAAAGTCAGCGTGTGCGAGGAGAGGAGCCACTCCAGATGGAGGGAAAATAATTTATAACCTCTGATGGCTCTACACCTAATCTGGACTGGACTGTACAGGAGAGACAGTGCTGACTTCACTCTGAAAAAGAAAAGGCCTTTAAACAAACCCATTATCAAAATGCAACTGACATGCAATATTCCCTCTTCTTTAATGTTCACAGTGCACTATAGTGAATTGAATTTTGTTGGACCCAGATCCACTGCCCCTAGATACCTTCTTTTAGATGCAATATAGCTGTATAACTGAAATATTTTTTTGTAGGCTTTGAGAGATGAATCCAACATTTTTAGATTTTATTTTTCTAGTATTGCATATGAGACAGAAACATTGACCAGTTTTATATTAGCTCATGATTCTCACTGGTGTCAAGTTTGTTTATTTTCTAGAAACCACATTTGGGTACAGATATAAACAAATTCTTATAATTGCAGACCAATATTTGCTTGTTTTGTATTATGTTACTATCAAATATCAGACTTTGTTCGCTAGATTTCCTTTTCTTTGTTGGTTTTCAACTTGCTACCTGTTTTATGTTCTATATCATTAAGTATAGTAAATTCACAATTTTGGATTACTGACTGTCCATCCATCCATCCATCCATACATACATAGATAGATAGATAGATAGATAGTGCCTTTGGTGTCCTTATCAGAATGATCTAGTCATCATGAACATATTGCAAATGAATTACATTCTGATGTTTTATCATCAATAACCAAACAATTAGTCACATACCCATACAATTAAAAGTCTCTTGGGATGTGTTTCATTAATTTTACACAATTGTGTTTAATTAGGTGTATGTTCTTATTATTCTAAACCAAGCCATAAAACAAATCATTTAGATTTTTAAATTCATTTTTCATAATAATGATAGATATTGTGTGTGTCTCTTAAATTGTGTCATTCTTGGGTAAATAACAGCCTCTTTGAGAAACTGCCCGATGTAATCAATGATATCACCACCATCATTTTGTCTTTCCTCAATGGAAGTTGAAAGAGCTGATATAAGTACATTAAGTGTTTAACTTACATGCATCCTCTGTCAGTGCAGTACAAGCCCAAGATATCTGGAAGCAAGCAGCAGAAGCAAGCAGCAGTGATGAAGCTGGTACTGCTAAGACATTGCTCATTCTTCTAACACAAATCATTCAACCACTGGCACAATTCTAAAGAACAATGTAATGTAAAGCCAATTGTGTATTCTAATATTCCAATTAATATCCTAGTACCTAGAAAATGTCCGGGTTGCGGAGCGAAATACGTTTGTACGTAGAGGACTTACTGTACATTGAAAAAATATTAGAAATTCAAAATATATGTGATAAACAATACAGAGTCACTTTCAACAGTGAATCACTTTGTGGACCTCAGTTCACACCTTCAGAATCTCTGCAATGTGGTCATTAAATTCAAACTTTAACAAAAAATGTCCAACCTGTCATGGTTCATGCTGTCATTAATTCTTACATGACAAGATGGACATGGACAGATAGTTTTCTTATATAAACAGATGGACATGGGTTGAGAAAGGGACAATATATCTTTCTGAAAATGTATTTACCCAACTCTGAATTTGTTGATAACAGGGTGGCCCCATTTTGCAATTTGCAAAAATAAAAATCACATATATATACATATGCATTGTCTGTATTCAGTTTATTTACAAAAAGTGCTGGAGCTTGATGAACATACAAATTTGAATGCCGAACATTCAAATTTTGTCACATACACTATACACAGTACGATATGCAGTGAAATGTTTATATAACTGCCCATGACCTAAAACACAAACATTCCAATATATTTATTTATTTTACAAATTTACACTTTGAAACGCTCAGCTTTTTTTTTTGATTGGGAGATTATTAAGTCTCAAAGGCACATTGTAGAGATATTGACTCTTAATATAACCTTAGTTTTTCTTTATCTGCTACATCTAAATTGACATTCTATTCTGTAAGAAGAATAAAAGATCCTACAGTTATATGAAAGTAGTTATATAAAACTGTAGTTTTTTTTTTTTTTTTTTTGCCATCTGCATGGTCCTCTTACATGCACAACCATCTCCAATTTAGCAGCAAATCCCCACTAAGCCATGAAAGTTAAATGTGGGAGAAGAGTAATCAGAATCAGAATGAGTTCTTCCCATACAGCATATTAAATAAACAACAAAAAAAATGTATCACCCCTTGAAACGCTGCTCTAAGCATTTTTTTTTTTCCAGGGGCTCCTGACCTATCAACATTCAGACTGGCACTGGCTATAAATTACAAAACTGGACTTATATTGATTTCAAAGCGTAAGGAGGACACTTGAGCTCAGCTCTATTTAGACTCTCATTATCCACAGTACACACACACACACACACACACACACACACACACACACACACACACACACACACACACACACACACATGTTTGTAATGTGTTTTGCTATCTTTGCTGGGTATCAATGTTTTTTAACGAAGACATTTAAAAAAAAAATTTAAATTATAAAATAAAGCTCTAGCTTGCTTAATGCTCCCTTGATATTATGAGAAAATGGATCAATAAAATCTGAAATGAATAGGAAAAGTGACTTGCAATTAATTTGTACATTAAAATCTCATTATGTATTTAAACATAATGCATACAGTATTTCTGTCTTTTCTAGTTTAAGAGTGGTTGCCATTTTTGAAATTGGTAACCTTTAAATGAAGCACTTCACTCATGATAGCTAAAACACTCTAGTCAAACATACAGTATGACAACAAGGTATGCCCAAGCTTTTTAAAAGTGGCATTCAACTAAATGT
This sequence comes from Clariallabes teugelsi, assembly GCA_030014215.1. Classification (NCBI taxonomy): domain Eukaryota; kingdom Metazoa; phylum Chordata; class Actinopteri; order Siluriformes; family Clariidae; genus Clariallabes; species Clariallabes teugelsi. Next base: position 21,945,588 of record JAQMYG010000002.1, on the reverse strand, counting down.
CCAAAAGCAAGACAGCATAAATATCAAACTGCAAAAATGTGTAAAATTAGGCAATTTAAAATACAGGACATAGTAGTCAGGGTTCAATTCTGTGTTCAATTTACTGTTGCTTGCATGCATGTGTGCATTTGTACATGTGTGCATGGGTGTGTTTGTGTGTGTTCGCGCGAGCCATTTTTTGCATATTTTTTCATTATTATATTATTTGTTTCTTCTCACCTGCATAATACATAGTGCACAATACCCTGTAGGGTAGGGGATTACCAGGAAGCACCCAATACACAGGTTTGTAACCTGTGACGCAGTTAGAATTCTAAACATACTTAGCAAATAATTCACTCTTATCACACAGGGTGCTATGCTGTCTGCCAGTGTGTGAATTGTTTCGAGCATGCCACCTGTAGGATTATAGAGGAGCAGCAACATTGTACAACTTCTAATGCAAAAAAAAAAAAAAAACATTTTAAAAACAGTGTGGCGATACATGAATTGACACACAAAAGAATCGTGATATCTAATGGAATCGATTTTCCCGCCCTCTCCATGACTCTGTGATAGACTTGTGTCCCGACCAGGGTGTAGTTCAGACTCAGACCCAGTGTTTCTATTAGACACATAACCATACATTTAAAAGTCTCTTGAGAAGTGTTGCCTTAATTTTACACAATTTAGTTTGAGTAGGTGTATGTGATTTTGTCATCTTCCACAATAAGTGCAATAAGTGGTTAAATGTAACACAAAATACAAAAAAAAAAAAAAACGTTTCTAGGTTTTACACGAGTAATTCATAACAGGCATGAAATGTATAATATAAAAAAACAAGCACAGAAACTTAAACAGAAGAAAATAAATATAATGCCTCTGTAAAACATTCACATCAATATGAATATCATAACTGAATAAGATTGTTGCAGTATTCAAATTTTTTTTTAATCTAATATTTTCTGCTACTATCAGCCTGATGCCAATACTTGACATTGAATGAGTGCCATCTTTGCTTTCCCTTTCCTAGTCTAAATAGTAATGTGTATTATTATTATTATTATTATTATTATTATTATTAATATTTTTTTTAAGTTTAAATTATGAATATAATTTAAAAGAAGTGACCTCTGTATCTCTCACAGCACTCTTTTTATATGTTAAATATACGAATGATGAATTTTTCTTAATGCATCATAAATGATGTTACATGCAGGGAAGATTTCCTCCTTTAGTGTTCTGTGCTGATTCTGATAGGCTAATGCTTATCCAGCTGTTTGGGCCACTCTCTATGATGGGCCGATAACAATTCAGTTCACTTCTTCACTGAAAACCTTTTTTAAAATATCTCTGATGTTATTATGAAAGTACTATAAAACATTACTATTGAGATGCTTTATATTTCTCAAGTTTCTCAAGTTTGATTCTCAAGTATGTGATACGCGAGCATATGGAAACATAAATAATAATAATATAAAACTTGTCATATGATGCCTTTTATTGATCTAGAATGATCTCCCAACAGGACTGAAAATTAAGATTAACACATGCAAAATATGCAGTACAAATACAAGGGTGAGTCAAAAATTATCTGGTGGTAGAACTTATATTAATTAACTTTTAAAGAATAGAAATACTGTACAGCATTTTTTCGACATAATCTCTTAAAGCCAATCTCTCTGTTTTAGGCGGGACTGCGAGCCGCAAATGCACTGCTGTCTTCACTTCTTCATCAGAAGTGAATCTTCATCTTCTTCATGGGGCTGCCTTCAGGGGACCAAACAGATGAAAGTTTGATAGAGGATGCTTTTAAGTGTCACCAGTGTGGTCAGAAGTGTGCGTGTATTTTCATGCAACATCACAACACCCTTGGATAGCAGTCCTCTGTCTTTAATCTGATGTTTAGGCTTCAGCTCTTAAGCGTCTCACTGTAACAAGCACTGTTGATTGTTTTTTTGGGGGGGGATTTTTCCAATTTTCTCCCCTAATTTAGTCGTGGCCAATTCGTCCCCGTCACTAGGGGGCTCCCACATTAAGGCTACTACTACCACTCAGCCGGGAGGGCCGAAGACTATCACGTGTTT
>JAQMYG010000002.1:21912000-21922811 GCA_030014215.1 Clariallabes teugelsi | reverse complement strand
AAGATAACTTAAAAGACGAAAACAAAGTAAAATAGGTCGGAGCAGTCGTGACGGCAGCCGACCTCACCGGCGCCATCTTGGTATCCCGATTGTGCAAATGTTATTATCATCTGAATATTTATTTTTCCCTGCAAGCTGTGTGCAGCCCCTGGCAAGATGTTGCCCTGGGTGGCTGCCCATGTTGCCCGTTTCTAAATCTGCCTCTGATGGCACTGATTCCTGAAAAGGTTTATGCTGGCTATGATAGGAAGGTGTGGGAACCCATAGTGCCATACCCTTGTTCACTGCCCAAAGCTCCTACAATGGGCATGTGAGCATCAGAACTGGACCATGGAGCAATGGAAGAATGTGGCCTGGGCAATGTTCTTGTTGGAAACAACACTCCTTCAATCCAACAGTATTTGCTAATGGACGTGACCACTCTCTCTCTCTCTCTCTCTCTCTCTGTCTCTGCGCATGCGCTGGGTGTGAGTGAGCGTGCGGAAGGCTGTTTGGCGTTCTGCCCAACTTTTTCGGAAGACTGTTTATTTATTTTTCTTTAATGACTGAATGTTTTTTCACTTAAAAAGGTTAAAGTGAGAGAGAGAGCGAGCAGGCACCATGGCCTCTGAGGCCGGTGTGGAGACTCTGTCCCTCCGGCATGGCGTCAGGTGCGTCCCAGAGGACGGCGTGCCGATTGAGGACGTACTGTTAGCGGTGGGGGAGCAGGTAGGTTGTGAGAACATCTACTCTGCCTCCCGGATGAATAAAGCGGTGGTGGTGTTCGTGAACAGGATTGACCTCGTGAGCGCACTGACGCGGAGCCGAATATGCGTGAGGGGAGCCGCTGTTAAAGTCACCCCTCTGTCTGCCCCCGCGGCGTGTGTGGTAATATCTAACGTGCCTCCGTTCATAAAGGACGAGGCTATAATGAAGGAGCTGGCCCGTTTCGGGAAGTTCGTCGGCCCCATGAGAGCTATCCCGCTCGGGTGTAAGAGCTCCAACATGCGGCACGTCCTGTCCTTCCGCAGGCAGGTACTAATGATTTTAAATAACGATGATCAGACACTGGATGTAAATTTTAAATGGAATGAGGGGAACAGCGGCTACACTATCTTCGCCACCACAGAGCCGCTGAGGTGCTTTGAGTGCGGGGACGTGGGACACAAGAGGCTGAGCTCTTGAGCCCCTCAAGAGGGGGAGCTCGCACGGTGACACGGGATGCAGCGGCGCGGGTACAGTCAGCCGGAGAACGCTGGGGAGGCGGAGCCCACAGCGGGCCGCAGCGACACACCGCAGCCGCGACTCGAACAGGTCGGCCCTGAACACACCACCACCACAGAGACACACACCGCGACAGGAGCAGACAACAACACGGACACTATTGTAAACACTGTGAGTATCCACCACAGACAGTGACCCCGCCCCTAACGCAGACTCCGCCCCCATAATCTGCCCAGAAGAGATACAGCAGCCACAAACCAGCACACCACCACCGACACCTAAAACTACAGCAAAAACCAGGAGGAAAAGAGAGGAGCCGTCCACTACAGAACACACCAGCAAACGTACAACCTGCAGTCAGACTTTGACTGAAGTAGCAGCGTGCAGCACAGCAGACACAACCATAGACATCCAAAAGCAAACAGACCGATACCTACAAGAACTAGACCAGCTACAGATACCGGAATTAAAAAAGAAACATTTAGCAAGAATGTTATTATTAAAGGCAAAAGCAGCAGGAAAAAAATCTCAAAAACCCACTGACACTCAGGAGGAAGAAAAAATGGACAGAAGCTAAACAAAGCAAAACATATAAATAAGACTGTATGACTGAACCTAAAATGAAAGGAAAAATTAAGACTTAATTTAAAAAAAAGAAAAAAAGTTGGAGTTGTTGGTGGGGTGGAGGGTCACGGGTTTTTTCCTTAAAAAAAAAAAAGTACATATGTTTATATATTGTGAATGGGTGCACGTATGAGTGTGTGTTGTGTGTGTATGTGTGTATATGTGTATATATGGACACAATATGTAAATTTATATATAAATTGTAAAATAGTCCCTCCTTTAAATTTGTAATAATAAAGTGAGTTTAAAACCTCTCTCTCTCTCTCTCTCTCTCTCTCTCTCTATCTCTCTATGACCCATAGCAACTATATTGAGCCCTACAGTAACTCAATAATGAAGCTTTTTTCCTTCCAAAATCCAATGAATAGACTATAATTGTACTGAAGGGATTGCAATTATAATTTAATACTCTTTCTAGAATTGAACTGGAATTATTTGTTTGAGTTATATATCAATTAATGTGAAAATAAAAGCTGAAAGTCAGTGTACTGCAAATTAGGAAGGCAGCTGATAATGTCAGGAGCCGAAACAGGGCAAGCACACACTCGACATATCCCTCATCTCATCCCTGACTCATAGACAACTACCTGAAAGATGGGGCAAAATAATGTTGCACAAAGTCATAGAAGCCTGGATTGTTTTTCATGTGAGTGACCCCAGAACACACATACACTATGAATTAAAAATGAATGGGGATTGCAGAGCTGCTCTTCAAATACCAGCCACTGTAGACAGTACACATTGATGTGTAAGAGTAACTGTGTAGGAAAAACAACAGATATACTGTATATTATTTCACCTGTGCTGGTGGCAGGATAGATGAATATTGGAGCAAGCTACTGTAGTAGCATACTGTATGTCTTAATAGACAGCAACTTATTGCATTTTCCACATCCAAATAGACTACATTTATAAATGGTTTCATTGTCTCATTTATCTTGTGCAGGCTTGTGCTGCAGAATGGCTTGGAAGCATATTGTTTTTATTTTTTAAGGCAGTGGGTGGGTGGGGGTGGGGGGAGGATCAAATTTAATTAAACATCTTTACAGTTTCCTCTGCTGCTTGGACAGAAGATTAGATATTATAGTGAAGGAAATGCATATGCGGGGGCATGTGGAATAGAACAGATGGTGACGGATGAATGCTTAACACTATTGGACTGAAAAAAAAAAAAATTCAGAAATTGCAAACGTTATCTGCCCCTCACGTCATTGAAATTCCAGGTCACCTTAATTAGTATTTCTCACTCTATCTTTCTCTTTCTGCTCTGCTGCGTTTTAGAACCACCAAGCATGTGCTCAAGGTATTGTGCATTTAAGCATGAAAAGGCAAAAGTTTCACACTTGAGTAAACTGATCAATGCAGTTTATTATCAGTAAATACAACAAGACATTGCCTTCGCCTTTGATCCCTCGGGTTATTGCCACAAGACGAATGGGTCAATGTTAAGTGGTTGGTTTTAATAGATTTGGGGGTTTTAATGCAGCCCTGATCAAAGAAAGGCAGAAAAACATAGGGAAGAGATGATATTCTACAGTACTGATGCTACACAGATCACATAAGGTACCATACTGTGCTTTAACTACCTACAGTAGGAACCAAGGTCACAAAGCTCAAAAACAATCACTCTGTCTTCCTGATGGCTCCAGGGTCCACATAAGATAAGGGAGCCTATTTATATGATCCTCACAATTGAACCCTGTGTAGTCAAGGGCATGTAGACACTTAAGACCTAATAAATAAGCTTCTTTACTATGGAATCTTCCTTCAGTTTCACACTGTGCACTGTTTTGTGATGGCGAACACATTACCAGCCTTTGATCTCCGTTTTTTGAAATTATACGTCATATGTCATAATGTTTGTCTACTTCAGATGCTACACATGTAACAGAAATTGAATCTTGCTTGGTATCTTGCTTCTTGGTGTGGAATGGCTATTCTGGAAAAGTTTTTGATGACAGCGCTTTGACAGCAACACTCTTGTTTTCATATGCCTCAGTAGTCTTCAGCTACCAGTCACGACCGATTTGACATGTTGGGTGTTATGCTACACAGCACAGATCATCTGTGATCCTAAAAGACACTGCAGAGCTATGCATCTTAACACAGTTTTGACTTCAGCAGCTGACTCCTTTTAAGCAGCAACTGAACATGCTACTGTGTTAAAGAGGCTCTTGTCGAATCATTAGTCACAGATACAGGTTGTGCAATAAACCTAAAGCATATCAGTATCCAATCTCTTCTAGAATTCACTAAACAGAAATGTGGTTTTCACAGACATGAAATGAAGCACTTAAAAATATAAGACCCCTTCAGGAGAATAACTATTAAAATATAAAATATGCTATTTCTTATAAAGAGACAGAATGGCGAGTAACAAGGGCTGATGGTCATGTCTAGATATTGTACTTTTTAAAAGCACCTGGAAGTATGTCTTGCAAACAAAGAGAATAATAAGAATTTATTTGTTTAAAATCAAAATAATTACTTTTTGCACCTGAGACCAGATCCAGGAGTGAGAGAAAATAAGATACAGATTTAACACCCTGGAAAAAAGTGAACCGAACGTGCCATGAATGTCCATGATTCCTAGTCTATGTATTCCGGTCAAACCCTTTATTATATTTCCAACCAATTAATATTATTCGGGCAGCACAGTGACTTAGTGGTTAGTACTGTCGCCTAACACCTCCAGGGCCCGGTTTCGATTCTCGCCTCTGGGTCTGTGTGCATGGAGTTTGCATGTTCTCGCCGTGCTTGGTGGGTTTTCTCTGGGCACTCAGGGTTTCTTCCCACAGACATGCAGATTAGGCTAATTGCCATTCCCCAATTGCCCATAATGTGTGAATGAGTGTGTGTACTGTATGTGTGTCTGCCCTGTGATGGATTGGCATCCTGTCCATAGTGTCTTGTGCCCCAAGTTCCTGGGATAGGCTCCAGGCCCCCCGCAACCCTGTACAGGATAAAGCGATATAAATGATGAGTGAGTTAGTAAGTAATATTATTCGCTGCTTGGTCCAAAAAAATTATGTTTAGATTTAAATAAGCAATTAATTTAATAAGAGCTGTTAATTGGATAATTAATGCAGTGATTAATATGTTACGCTGGCAACAATTAATTAATACAATGAGTAGCTTTTCATTTCATAAACATTTCAGAAGCCGTATCCTATGATCATGGAAAAGTTGTTACAAAAAAAAACAAAAAACAGAAAAACTACCGGACCTGGGTTAAGAACTGTCCAACAAATGATTAAAACCTGGAAGAATAGTGATCACCTTTTGCACCATCATTTCCTAGAAAAAAAACAAGAATGACCATCATCAGAGGTCACTCGAATGACTAAACTATAGTAAGAGCGTTATCCAGATGCACAATGTAATGAGAGCTCAAAGGTTTGGGAATTAACATCTTTTGGAGTAAAATAATTTTAAAATCCACTTGTTAATAATAAATAATAACAATAAAGCAAAAAAAGCATAAAGATTGGACCCTATTCCAGAACAAAGGGTGATTCAGGGTAAGAAGGTAGCTGCATGCGGCGATGCACCCAGCATGCATATTGTTCACTGTACAAGCATCTGGATTCAGTGTTTTGAGCTTTAGTTTATTCAGCTGTGACTATAAAATAAAGTCAGCTGACGGCCTCAATGTACTGAATAAACCTTTTATTCCATCAAACTTTTTTTTTTCTCTGATGGCATGGAATAGTCTATGATCGCCAAATGTAAGGATCCGAACAATGGTGATAAGAGTTACATTGTAATGGATAGATGACTTGTTCAGAGCAGGACTTGTGGGATGTTCTCAGTAAGCATTTTTATATACCTACCAAAAGAGGCTAGAGGAAGGACAAACAGTAATCCACTTACTAACCAAAGACTATTCAGGTAGGAACTCACCTACTATATAGGAAATTATTTCACTACTTCATGTCGATGATGGTCCATAATGGCACACCCTACCATAATTAATTGTTGATTTTTTTTTAAAATAATGGTTTAATAATAAAAACTGTCTGATTAAACTGAAAGTGTTTAAGATTCCTCAAGATCTCTAAATATTCTACCTGCAGATGACTTACTGAGTAGTTTAGAAGATTCATACTCCTACCTGTTTTCTCCCACTTGTGCTTACTCTTTTAGCCTTTCTACCAGTGTAATTTCAAAATACAGCTGGATGTAATTTTTCAAAGGTCCATAAGCGGCAAACAACTTATTGGCACTTGAATGGAATGGTGCTTGTTGCTAAGCAAAAGGCTGCTTCCAGGGTCTAAATCTGCACGATATCAGTGGCAATACTACACGTTCAGCCTGGAAAAGAAGAGCTGCCCAGTATAAGGAAAAAATAAAATCTTTGAGAAATTTTTTAAATTAAAAATAGAACATAATTTATAGATTTTTATTTTTATACTGTACTTCTAATATGCATAAAATGAATTATGTGACATGTGGTTTTCAGTTTTTGTCACATTACTGTACATTACAGTATCTGTATTTTTTTTTTTTGGCACCATTATTTACATCAGCCTGCCTATCATACTCTCTGCATTGCTGACTTTTAGCATTATTTAATTTTTCTCCTTTTATTTCCTCAGATAAAATTGGAAGTGAAAGGCCCAGGTTTAATTCTCCGCCGATACCCAAACCCAGCCACTGGATATAGTGCCAGTCCCAAACCTGGATAGAATGGGTGGGTTGAATCAGGAAGGGCATCCGGCAAAAAACGTGTTACGTTCTATGAGGATTGGATTGTCCACTGTGGCGACTCCTTGATGGGAGCTGTTGAAAGAGCAAAAATATGTTTCCTGCTGCAAAATTGCACTGGTTTTTTTAAAATAATTTGTCTTTGATGGTTTGTTCAAGCTTGAATAAATTTTACCCACAATCAACAAACCACAATGTCTGCTGTAGGGGTGGAACAGACCTGCTCCAAAGCCAACGACTGCAGGGATGTGCTAGCATAAAATCCATGAGGAACTATGACAATACAGTGACAGGATTACTATTCCAAAGAAGGATGGAAACAGGCAATTTAGTGAGTTAATTTTTATTCATTTGCTCATTGCTAAATTAAAATTTAGAGTAACATATTCACATACATGCACTGAGTGCTGTGGCTCTCTCTCTCTCTCTCTCTCTCTCTCTCTCTCTCTGCCAACTTGGTGACAAGCTACAGGTGCCTATTGTGTTACCTTTTGGGTTCATCCACTGCTCTCCATCTACAGGAGACACTTCGCCATGTCCCCGCTGCCACTCAACACCTCCACTCGACGCAGACTAGGGAGCACTTCTCCAGCCTAAAGCTGATTCCCCCCTGGTGGGAACAGGAAATCATCCACAGCCATCTGTGCACTCAGCCTGTAGAACACCTTGAATTTAAAGGGCTGAAGTGCTGCATATTTCACCCCCGGCTGGCACTGGACTCTAAAGCACTCACCAGTCCTCATTTTGGGCAGTGCCTGGAAGTGCTCGGTCTGCTCAGTGTGGATTTGGAGGAATTCCTGGTGTTGACGGTGGTTGGTGAGAGGGAGGGTTTAGATCAGCTCTGCGACTGGAGCGTATCATCCTTCAAATCCTGGGTTTCAGCACCAGTGTGAATTGCTGACAGGGTGATTGCTGACAGGGTGACTTCTACAGATAAGCAGCTCATGCAAGAAGCTGTCTGGGATATTTTCCCACAAGACATCATTGTCTGTCATCTACACCCCGAAGAAGTGACTTTGACCCTTTGCACTGGGGGTTATGCCATGCTTGTTCTCTGCTGGACAGAGGGATCCCATCAGACCATGAATATCTTGTCTGGTGGTCCAGGACCCTCCTGCAAGGGTGTAACAGCATTTGGAGTGGATCGGGGCTTTCTGTAATGGCTGTACAGCCACAGCACCTCAACTCATCACAATAACTATTTGCACCTAAATCCCATTTTGGCTAAATGAGCTCTAGTATTTACATCACATTTGTATAGCACCCTTTGTCTAGCATCTGTTAGCATTGTTATTTTGTTTTGTGCTCACTGAGCACTTTATTAGGAACACTAAAATATTACTGGTTACTGTACTTTGATGTCAAAACTCCATACATTTTTCATGGTATGGATTCCATAAGATGTTACATACTTCTTGTTGATATGATTGCACCCTAAATGGGTATTATTGACCAGATACAATGGCTGGGGGGCACTTAAGAACTCTTAAGAACATTTTTATGAGTTTTTCCACTCACTCTCATCTCTCTCACTCGCACTCATCATCTATACCTCTTTATCCTATCTACACAGTTGCTGTGGAACTGGAAGGTGCCTGGAGTCTATCCCTGGATACTTAGGGCACGAGGCAGGGTACAATGCCAGTCCATCACAGGGCGCACAAATACACACACACACACACACACACACACACACACACACACACACACACACACAGAAATATTGTCAGTTATATATTTATGTTAAAGTTAATTTCACATTAATATTTTTATATTTCATAATATTATATTAATATGTAAAACATATAATTGATAAAAATTATAAAAGGATAATTGATAAAAAATATAAAAGGTAATATTTTAGCTCTGGGTTAATTGAATTCAATTAGTGCATTATTTTTAGTGCATGTCATAGGAGAAGCATGTGTTTTTTTGTTTTTTTTTGCTGCAATAAAATTATCCCATCTGACCATTGTTCTTAAAAGTTTGGATTGTATGAGGGATTGTGTGTTAGAGTTGGTTGGAAAGTTCAGGTTGATGGAAGTGGGAATTGTTTGGGTTCATATGTCTGTCACATCTATTCCCACTGTCCCTTTTGAAACTGTGATTTGTATTGTACACATCTGGCTTATTTCATTTTATTGTGGATGGTGATTGTTGTTTATTATTTATTAATATTGTACAGACATACGTACTGCAGTGTTTTTGCCAAACACCTTTTCTTTACAATATGCAAACAAACTATTATAGGATTTCCCTGAACCTTTTTATTAAAGTGTTGGAGCAATATTTAATATTTAATATTTAATTTTAATAGGTTAATCTCTGTGCATTGTAAAAATATTTCCAATGTATAATACACAGCACTGTAAGATGGCAGGCTATTGGAGATTGCTGTCTCTGTGAGGGTCTTTGTGTGGGTGTAGGGGGATGTGTTGCAATTTCTCTCCTTACCATTGGAGGGAGTCTCTGTTCATCGCTTACTCCATTCAGGCACAGTGTGAGACAAGAGTTGTATATTTATCTGTCAGCACTATAAATTCATGTTTTTCCTAAAACTTAACCTCTGAATATTTCAGCCTCGACCATAATTAATTTGGACATTTTTTAAAAATTATCCATAATTGTTTGTTAACCTATAAATTACCAATACTTGATGCTTCATAGAGAAACAAAGGTGTTTTTTTAAATATTTATTTTATGTTTTTTTGTGTGTTTATTTTCTTGTAATATTAGAGTCTATAACTCATGCTGTTTCTGTTCTCCTCAGATTTGCCAGTGCAAACACACTCGGGGCTGTGAGTAAGGCTTAAAATATGCTGCACTGTGCAGGGCTCTTTACAGGGAATACAGTACTTACAGTCCAATCCTCACAAATTCTGTGGCTTAGCAGGGTTAAGTGGTGTACAGCTATATACATTCGGATACTAAGACACAGGGGATTTATCTTCAGCACACACACACACACACACACGCACACACACACACACACACACACACACGCACAAGATGGTAGCCTCTATGCAGCCAAGTCTAGCATATCGTCCTGCTCTTGGTCTTGGAGAGTAAAAGCAGCATCACTGAGGTCATTTCTGCTGATTAATGCAGTGTTCAAGATTTTACTGGAAACGGTAAAGCTGTTGTATTAAATAGTTTAGCTATTATGGTAAAATATGAAAATATATAACATTTCCTCATCAGAGAGGACTGATTGGTATTGAAGCATGATGATCTTGCACTCTTGGGTCTTTATGGCCATAGGCTTGGGACCATTATTGTCAAAATATTTGCTTTAGGAGTCCCTCTTGTGCAGTAATGTAGGGTTGGTCTAAAGCTTGCTTGACAAAAGATGACAATAAGTGTCAGTTTGCTGCATTAGCAAACTTCATCCTAACCAATTCCATATGACACTTCCTTTTTTAGAAGCCAAGTGTAACATGAGGCACAGTTTTTTTTTTCTTAGTTCTGCTAGATGAAATTGTATATATGCTCTGATTTGTCTGTGATGGGCTTTCATGTTAGAACACACTTTTGATTAGAAGTCAGGTGTTTGTACCATTGTCTCCCAAATGATGCATGTGGATAAATTTAAATGTACATAACATTTCTGTGCAACCCTAACATACACAACACAAAAAGAAAACACTCTGACATATATCCAAATGCTTTAATGGTACGATTTAACATACTGTACATGTGCCTGATAAGATCAAATTAACTAAGTGGACCCATTTAATGTGAATGTCTGAAGCTTTATTGATTTATTACATCGCTCCACTGGAGTATAGCAGTGTAGCATGAATTAAGCTGCATATAGAGACTGTATGGTAGATTTTGTTTTGCTCTCAGGCTTGTGTCTGCATAAGCCATATGTTTGATCATTGGCAGAGCCAAAATGAGTAGAGACAGATTCACTTCAGTTTAGTGAATCTGCCAATGGACAACAGAACCAAGCAGAACTTTCCAAAGCTATGCTCCTAGCCATACTTACTGTAGACACAACAAATGCAGTACAGAAAGATCTCAGGCTTTTCCTTTGCTAAACCTTTCAGCAGAAATACACATAAATGTTGAAAATAAACTTGAACCTTAGATTGTCAACACCTTCTTCACTAAATGCAAATGCTTTTACATGGTCCATCCATGATGTTTATCCAGACATTTGTATTTGTATTTTTAATGACATTTGGTGGACAGTGACTACTATCAAAGATATAGTTATTATAGTTGCTATGTAGTTATCATAGTTGAAAGCCCAATATAACTATATATATATA
>JAQMYG010000002.1:21879005-21891309 GCA_030014215.1 Clariallabes teugelsi | reverse complement strand
ATATATAAAAACTGCAACTTATCTAACCAATAAATTAAGAAAGAAAAAATGGCATGGGTGGCATTTGCAAGCCCACGTTACAGTAGAGTAGTGTACAATTAATACAAAGTCCAACTGATACTTCGTCTACCCTTTTCTTCTATCTTTATTATTCTATTTATTTATTTTAAATATTAAAAACTTAAATAAAAGACTGTTGCTTTGAGTTTTGCTTTTCTCAATGTAAGCCCCAATACAAATGCTTTTATTATTACACGTTATTGATACCAGGACAATGTTACATTTTCTAGTACAGGTAGGCACAGGGAATCAGGCTAATTATATTTACATTGCAATTAAATGTTGAGAGAACTAGACATTCTAGACTCATATAAATGGCAGGTCAATTTTGCTTCTCTCCAGAATTTCTCCCTGCAGGGTTTCAGCATTCATTCAAGCCAGTAGCATCTTGCTCTTGATCTCACAAAAATTACTTCTTCAAATACAATATATTACATGCACTGGACAGGCCTGGTTCAACTCTTCAAATTATTATCTGCCATCTTCAGAGCCATATAAATAATAAATGACTCTCATAGGTGTAATTTATGATAGGGCCAGCGGGGATATGTCCCCACCACTTTTATGATTACCTAAAATTGTCCCCATCACTGTTTTGATATTAATTTACATATAAATCAAATATAATTTCATTGTTTGTTCACTTTACTCCTGCCTAAACATGCAGCTATGTGATTGCTGGAGTGCAGTTTGTGTGAAAACAGTACAGTGCTTATTCAGAGGAGAATCTTAGCTAGAACAGACGACCTGGCGCAGGTGCTTTCTCTTCTGTGATCATAATGTTACAATACCTGTATCAAAATAAACACATAACCTTAATTGTTCACCTGTCTTGGGCATACAGACCAGAAACTGTAATAGTCCATGTAAAATTAGCACCATTCCATACTTCACAAGTGCTAGTTCAGAGTTCACTTCACACACACACACACACACACATATTAAAGTGAACTATTTTGGAGTACGTTCACAGTCCTAAAAGAATAAACAATAAAAAAAAAAAAAAGGTTGCTGGTTGCAGCTTAGTGCCGTCAATTCAACTCTTTCTGTGTTAATTCAACAGTGAGAAGTTTGCTTTGTACAAAAAATAGTTTTATACAGTATATAGTAGTATAATATAATTTCAACGGGAGCCATAAGGTCTTATGGCAGCATTGCTGGCTTAGGGGAAGGCTTCATGTCTGCCATAGGGAAGACTTGGGTTTAAGTCCTTGCCAATGCCCCACACAAATCCACTGGGGCAGCAGGGCATTCTTAGTGCTATTCCCAGGAAAGGCTTCTATTGAAATACAGATACAGCAGCAGCAAAGTCTCCCGTCATATCTTATTAATTCTGTAGTATTGGAGGCTTGTTATAGTGTGTCTGTCATGTGAGCAAACAGAGTTTTTACAGGAGAGATGTTTTTCATTTTCATGTTTGATACATATGAACCCGAGCTACTATTTTTTCAGTACAGTGATCTGTCAAAGCACATACCTTAGTTGTTTTGTATTGCTTTTAAAAGGTTCAGAAACCTTTTGCTACTTTAAGTGTGCAAAAGTGCACCAGAGAGCACTTTATTGTGCTAGGGAAAACACAATTTCAGCAAGTTCCTAGTTTCAAACAGCAAAAAAGAATCAATTCTGCATAATATTCATAAGTATTGATCCAGGCAGAGCAGTGAAAAATAGTGCCCTCGTCACAAACAAAGGATTGGAGAAGAACAAAAAAATCCCTCTTATTTTCAGGCAACCAATTAGTTTTACTCAGACGCAGTCATTGCGCTCCTTAGAATTGATTGAATGTGATTTTTGGTGGCTGGAAAAAGCAGTGGACACATCACTCTCGGTAGGAGGTGGCTGTATTTTTGTCTGTTATACTCATTTTTAAAATGCTCATATTATTTACATGTGGGTACACAGTTGTGGGTATGCAGTTGGAGTAAGATTTCTTCATGAAATGTACAGTAACAATTCCTACACCTGAAACCTTAAAGAAGTATATTTTAATTAAGCTCACATGGCATTCTTCTTCTTTGTCTTTCGGCTGTTGTGTTTGTGGCTGTTGAATGCAACCATGGGGGGGCACAATCCAGTGTCTTCTTGTGCCAGTCCCAAGTCTGGATAAATGTAGAGGGTTGTGTCAGGAAGGGCATCCGACGTAAAACATTTGATGAATGACAAATCAATGATGCGAATCAGAAATATAATTAAGCTCACATGGCATTACTGATTATAAATATATAATGGAAAAATATACAGTACTGTTCAAAACTCACCCTTAATTTCTTCATAGTAAATTAAAGTCAATTAATATAAAAGAAATTGATTAAAGAAATTGGAACAAATGTTTTCATTTGTCAAGCTGCGAAGTGCCCAAAGATACAATTGTTTATTTAACAACTCCAAGCAGCAACCTCATTTCCCCTTTTGTCAGTTCCAACCACTCAGCATTCAGCACCACCAGTACACTAATCACCACCCTGATCATCTGTCATTATCTACACCTGTTTCTCACTGGTTCATACCTTAAGTTAGATTTTTTTTCTTTCTTTTTTTTTTTTTTTTTTTTTTTACGCTTGACTGATTCACAGGTCACTGTGTGGCTGATCAAACAAAAAGCATTCTTCTGAAACTGGTACAGGAACAATGAGTTCCCAAATTGCCCAAAATAAGAGCCAAAGAGATCCTTTAGAATGCTTGAAGTAATATTTCCCAAGACTAGAATGAAACCTACAAGAAAGTCTCGTAATTTTGAAGCAGAAATTAGGCTTTGCCCATGACTTGTGCATAGTACTGTAGTCTCATAATAAATGGAAGAATATTTAACGAGCAGGTTTTTTAATAAGTAAATATTTCTCAGACCTGAGTTTTGTAAATGATTAGCTCTTTATAATAAAAATAATTAATTCAAACTTTTGCTTCATTAAGGAAATCATTATTTCATAGAAGATACAGTAAATTACATGAATTACAATGAATTAAATAAACCCTAAACCAAAACAAGAAGCAGACCTCCTAGACCTCTTGACTTAAATAAGACTTGATAAAGATTGAACTCAACCCTAGATTTTGACTTACCTTAACAATACACCTGACTGAGAAACACAAAGAGAGTGAACAATATATAGAAACACTTAATCTTTCAAAATATAACCTTAGGTCATAAAGCCAACACAATTGCCAAGAAATACTCAAAACATCCCAGTGCTCAAAATTTAATCAGTATAAGATTTTGCAAATTCAAATGTAAATAAATAAATACATAAAGAACAATACCTCCATATTTATATTACCATTTGAAGTAAATGTTACTTTCTTTCTCAGCACTTGCAAAATAATCTTAAATTTAATCCAGTAAAGTAAGTAAAAGACTCACTGTGGGTTAAAGCCGCATACAGTATGTTGGAAATATGAATGTTAATTAACACAAATGCTCCAAATAAACATTAAAATTTCATTTTGAGGTTGTATTTGCAATGTTGTGTTTGGGTTATTCTAATGTCAAGACATTGCCAAGACGTTCAACAATTACAACCAAATTACAAAGATCATCCAGTGTTAGGGTTCCTGCTGGGTTACTACAATATAAACAGGATTTATACAGGTTTTGTGTATTTTTATGTTTGTAATAAAAATAAACTTCATTTATTCATTCTATGTAAAATATTCAGTCTGGTTTAATTGAGCTGGAAAAATATGAGCATTCTCTTAAAAGTCTCCCCAAAACACACACACACACACACGTCTCTGAGAAAAAAAAAATCCCTTTGAGGATGTTGATGTACAGTTTAAATGATATTAAAGTATGTTATATCCACAAGCACATAGCCAAATCCACATAACTCACTGCCTATTTTTGTTTACATTAAAATAATTTAAAACATCTAATTGAAATCAGAAATTTATATCCCTCTCAAACCTCAAACAAAGTCATTTTGTATACAACTCAATTTGTATACTGGAATATACACAACAATACACAAAGCTATGTGGATACCTCATCCTTCGCCCCAATATGTGCTTGTTTATCATTTTATTACGTCCACTTTTCCTATTATAAGAGCCTCCACTATTCTGGGAAATTTTATGACTAGATTTTAGTTAATGGCTATGGGATTTTGCCGACTGAGCTACAAGAGCATTAGTGAGGTCAGGCACTGATGCCATATGCGTCTAGGGGCGATCAGTTTTGTTCATCCAGTTCATCCCAAAAGGTATTTAGTGAGGCTGAGGTCAGGGATGTGTACAGGTTCCACAAGTTACTTCACTCTTAACACCTTATATCTTCACTGAGCTCGCTACCTACTGTATGTGTATTCTCATGCTGGAACAAGTTTGGGTTTCTTAGATTGAGTAAAGGGAAATTGCAAAGCTACAGCATACAAAGACATATTATATTTATTTTGTTGCTTCAAATTTGTTGAACTCATAAACCCATTCTGTAAGACCTATTTCAGAAGCTAAATTCTAAAAAAAAAATCGCTATATTGAATCCCTACTATTCAGGAGCCACGCAATAAGTTGAGCACTACAGCCTCTCATAGTTCACGAACTCCTGTGTTTACAATATAGAGCATCTTCTAAGAATTCCATTTTGCTTCATTGCAAGGAGATTGAAGTTTTTTGTGCACAGAAACACCCAGGGAAAGTCAATCACTTTTTCCTGACAGTGAAATGTCAGTGAACAGGGAATGCACCTGAGAGTGTGGGTGATTTATTGCCCCCTTCTGCTCGGCCCACGCGCTGCCTTTAATTAGAAAAACAGTGAGGAGGCAGCTGAAGGCTTCAGCGTGTGCAAATCTCCACAATCATCAATGTGCACTGCAGTACCTTCCTTCATATCAGAATATATAGATGTAATAACTGTCATTTTTATGTGCACTGTAGGCAGACCTCTACACACAGAGGTTGGTAAATGCACATTTTCTTTAATCATTGAATAGCAAAAAAAAATTCATTACTTTATGAATTATTTAAATTAATGATATTATATAAAATGATTAATCATATGATATAATTTTATTCTAGACAATTCCCTGGTGCCTTCTTTCTATGATTATGCTTAAATGAAACTCCCAAGTAAGTACATTTTTAAAAAGAGGAAAAGGAAAGAAACCTCATCAGGTGCAAGTGGTATCATGCAGTGTGTGTACCAAAATCATTATGTACTTTCATCAAAAAACTTGTACTGAGTAATACACTGCACCCCAGCCTTTTGACCACCTTAAAATCCAATTGAAGCAACCCCAGATAATAATAATACTGCCTCCAGAGGCTTGTACAGTGGCCACTATGTATCATTTCATGCCCTTCTCCTCTTACCATGACACACACATTACTCTGGAATATGGTCAATTTGGACTCATCAGACCACATGGCTTTTTTCTATTCCTCCAAAGTCCATTGGTTCCATTGCACCCTAGGAAGTTGAGGAACTTTTTTCTGATTATTCTCCCAAAGAAGTGGTATTCTTATGCTGTTTCGTCCCAAACCTGTCACATCACATCACATCACATCAGTTATCATTTGTGTGGAAATGCTCCTTTCACTATTACACACCAGTCGATATTTATGATGCAACTTCAGCATTTGGTGATCTCAGATCACGGTCATTCTTTTTTCTTCTTCTTCAACAACCACATTACTTACTTCCATGAAGTTGATGGTTCAGCATTATCCCTCCAGGTTTTAATGTGTTGGACAAATCCCGGTCATTTTAATATTTGCTTTGCTTGATGCAGGCCAATAATTGAATCTATTTGAAATAACTTTTTTTTTTTTAAATAGCAGTGGTCTATTTATGCATAATTCACATAATTTTGTGAATTCACAATGTTTAGATGCCTTGACAGGACGATTTAATAACCCCTTGTAGCTTAACATACAAGTTGACATGCACAATGTGTATTGGTTGTTATGGACTATTTTATTAGTTATGTAATATTCATAGCTTTAGTATCACTTTGTTTCACTTGTTTTATTATTTTTAAAACAAACTAATATTAGAAATGAAGAAATATTTTGTTTTCTAATATTTTGAAATGTTACTTGGTATCACATTTTAATGAGTCTTTTCACTACTGTATCTTGACCCACTATCCTGAAAACGTCTTTTTCCACCTCCTTTTGCTAAACAAATTAGAATTGTGTCTCAGACTACATGCTTATGTGCTATTATAGACTGTTAATCAGTAATACTCACCAGTTGTCCTATCACAATATAATGTTCCTCATTTGAATTTTCTAAAGCTCTCATTTAGCCTGTTTTGTCATGTTTGCATGCCAGTCTTCTGGATTTTGGAGATTAGTAGTTTTGAATGAACAGTCAGGTTTTTGATTTTGAGACACAGCTTACATTTTTCACAATAGTGGTGGAAAAGGTTTTAAGAAGACAGAGGTTGTCAGGGTGTTAAACATCGCTGTGCATGAAATTGCTAAACAGTGTTTCTGTTGCTTCTGCAGATGCACGCAAAGTCATGGATTATTATATTTATAATAACATGATGCCCTAAGTCCCCTGGGATAAGCTTCAACCCCTGCAACACTGAATACAGTATAAATCGATATAGATGATGAGTGAGTGAGTAAGGTTGGGCTTTATTTTTTGAGTTAGTACAAAAAATAAATCTGATTTTCAAACATGAGTATTCCACCACAATTTGAAAGTTAATGAAAAATATTTGTTTGAGAACAGATGCCGGTGCAACAGTAAATGTTCTCAGAAGAACTGTGGGTTGTTTTACAGGATGCTAACCCTGCTTTTAACAGTTGGTGTTTTTAGAGACTTTCACTGTTGCTCTAATAAAACAATAGCAATATTTTGAAATATATATATATATATTGTTTATTATGCTATAGTTTGGCCATAATACATTATTGTTACAGCTACTTTAGTTGACTATGACAACAAGTTATGAATATAAGGAACAGCTGACAGGATCTCAGATTTCACTTTCTGCTTTTTCCTTGTTTCTCCTGCCTTGTGCTTTTGGACAGAAAAGGAGAGAATTCTCCCACACTCAAAAATCAAAAGGCTCTAGTACCCTACAGTCCACTGTTAGAGAAAAGGATAAGCCTAAAGTTTTGCATAAAATACGGTTACTGTCACATGCAATTAAATTACTTCAGGTATTTTCCTACATATTCCTATATATTTTCCTATGTAACATACTTATTCCAGGGTAGATGTATGACCTGCAATTGATATATATTTTCTACTGTATGTATACAGTATAGATGTGTAGAGATATATAGGGTGAAGTCATAAAGAAAAGAAAAGAAAGAAAATAGCAATTTTTGTTCTTTTTTTTTTTTTTTTTTTTTTTTTTTTTTACATCTCAACGCTTCTGTTGTATTTACCATCAGGAAAGGAAGGGTGCAGTGCACAGATGGGTGGAGCAATAAAAGTATAAAACAACATGAGTATAGTCTTAGTAAGGTGTCAGAACACCTTCAGTATGACTTGGTATAGATTCCCCAAGTATCTAGAGATATACTTATGAGATACACACCAGTATTTTCAAAATATATCTCCTGAGTTTCTTTTTTTTTTGACGATGACGATGATGATGATGATGATGATGATGATGATGATTAAGGAGAAGTGTTCTCCAAACACTTTATTGCTCCAAAATCTATTAATTGGGTTGAGATTTTAGAGGTTGAGATCTTTTTTCTATTCATCAACATGTTCATCCTGCAAGATGCAATTCCTATCATGGGAATGTTTCTTAATATGTGTTATAGAAAGGTTAACCCAAATCTATGCGAATAAAATGTCTCCCATGGCACGGAAGAAGTCTTGAATTTTCCTTTGATTTGTCACCCATCCCCATCTGTATGCAGACACAAATCTTAAAATGACGCGGGTCTATAGGGAAATGTTTAAATTCAGTCCAAAAGTTCAGTTCTGAAATGCAGGCACAAATATCCAGAGGCAGAAAAAGATTCTACTTGAGTGTGTTTATTCTATTCCAGGGTATATAAAGGAGATCCTGTTGGGATTTAGTTATACATAAAACAAGGAATACTGGACCCTAAGGTCCTTCTTCATTGGACTAGACACTTCTATGTACTGTTTTAAATGTCTTCTATGTATTTTTAAAAAAGCTGAAACAATGCTTAAACTTTGATTTTTGATAAGCTGGGTTTTTTTGCAAATATTTTTTGATAAGTTTCCAAAATAAATAGATATTATTACTCATGAGTGTTCCTCTATAAAGCCCATGTAATTACATTATGCTACTGTATTATTTATCAAATGTGTGAAATTGTAGTGCATTTTTGCCCATAATAGTTTGGCAGCTTTTGACACACTCCATAATCATTGTCCACTGTACTGCAAGATTGAGTTACACTACTGACAAATGAGATTCATTTCCCTGTGGAGGAATGTGTCCTTGATTTCAGATCAATCACCTTATGCTCATTTAATTACAGTATGTTTACATGTGCATCAGTATTCAGTGACTTTCACACACTCTGAGGAAAATACTTTATGAGGACCCGCGCAAGTAAATTGTCCTTGTACTCCCTTGTACTGTAAATGTGAGTAGTGAAAATTCTGTGTGTATGTTGGGTGGTGCTAGGGGAGGGATTTCTGTGAACTCTGGACCAGTGACCAAAAATCACCATCTTTGCAAGAAATCCATTATGTAAAGCTTTATATGCTTATATTACACCTTGAGCTGTTGCTTGCTATGCAGAATGCTACCTTAATTTAGCCGCTTACTTCTGGGTGAAAAACATGGATGGGAATGCCTAATGAGTCACCACGGTAACAAGCTCAGGAACGATTTATATTTAGTTGTGTATGAAACATAATTGTTTCGCACTCCATCGCTTAGGGTCTAATTTAACTAAATTGCCATGAGACCAGGCATTTCCACTGCACATGCACCAAATAATAACACATTCTGCTATGTTATAAGAGTTCACATCCCATGTTTTTTTCATCTTTAATACAAATATGTTTAAGGACATCTGAGCATTTTCTTATTTCCTAACACTTACTATCAAACTCTACCCATTCACACTGCGGAGGTTGCTCTATAACAGTTTCCTCTGGATTGCTGTGTTTGGGGGATTGGTTTGGGTTATAGCTTGGCCACAATCACATATAAAATGCATTCCAATGCAAAACGAGAAGCTGTGAGTTCGTGAGCTGATCGAGTAGCGTGACATGAGCAGGACCATTAGCAATGGTGAACCAAATGAATGAGCACGCACAGAGCAAATGTGGCTTCAGTCTAATGATGATGATACTCCCTCAGCCTCAAGGGCAGAATATCACTCTCCTTACAGCCAAATTAAAGGTAGGGTAAAACAGATCAGAGGCAGACACTATAGTTTATTCCCTACAGAAATCTGGAAGAAAGAAGAATGTGTGGAGAGGATGGATGCATGCATTTTTTTTTTCTTTAAAAAAAGATCTAAATTCATGCCTACCACGCCTCAGTTTGTTTTGTGTCTTTTATATTTTGCACAAGCACAAAGCGAGCAAGCAGAATTGAATGTGTAGAGATACAATAGCAGGGGGTGACCTTCCCTTTGGTTATTTCCTTACTTGTTGTTCATACACAGACATTTTTTTGGCTTGTCTTTTATACTTTTGGCTCATTCATCTGGGTGTCTGGGGGTTGGAACCCCCACCCCCACCCCATAGTCCTCAGCATCAGCTTTGTAGTGAGCACTTGCTTCAAGTAGTAAAGTCATGTTGAGTTAATATTTAAAGCTGCACTACTGAATGCCTTTGAATGTCATATATTTACAGTAAAAGAAAACACTCCTAGAGTTTTTTATTTTTATTTTATTTTGCAAACTCAAATGAAGCCCTGTCATGACAATTAAGAAGAAATATGCAATGCTGTTGCTCATCCTTCATTTCTCGTAATAAAATGAGAAAAGCATAATTCTCAAGCTTCTTACAAAAGCACATTCAGTAAATCCATACGTTTTATTGCCCATGGTCCCTTTCTAACTAAAGGGCTGTGCACATTGGTGCATTCAGAGACCACAAAGGCAAATGTTGATGTTTAACAGTACTGCTGTCTAAAAAGCTGAATCATGCACAATGCCTCCATCACCGAATGAATCTTCAGTGATGAGACAGAGCCTTGGGCTTCCTACTCTATATCAGTGCGGTCAAAGAAGCAAGGGTGCACAGCGGTGTGGCAATTCACTGCTTCCCCAACTGCTGCTTAGGCTTCTCCTACCCCATGGATGTCATGGCAAATGCTTTGACACCTAATCTATGGGTGTGCCCTCACTCTCCGCAGGGCATTGTCAACTGAAATCCCTGCACTGAGACGAGGCTGTTTCCCTGCACTAGCCTGCTCTCATGACATTTTTACACATCAGCCTGTCTCTGTAAGGTCATTATCAAGATAATTAACAGGCACTTACAAAGCAGCTGCAGGAACATTTGTCTATCATTGGTGAAATTTGTACGGAGGCAGACATACAGTAGAAGAAGGACCGTGAGAAGGAGTGAATGTTGGCGAGAGTGAATTGTCTTTCTACGTTTGACTCAGGAGAGCAGAAGTGGAGCACGGAGAAGAGTGATAAATCATCCCCCCAACCTTGTGCTTTGTGCTCTGTTGTTCTTTTTTCCTCAGCAGGACCCATGATAAATAACCAGCCTCCAAAAAAGGAGCATATAAAAACAGGAAAATGAAAGCAATAAAATAAAACAAGCGGGGTTTCCTGTGAATGCCAGCAGGGACAGAAATATGCCTCCTGCATAGCAGAGAAAAACCAATATGGGAGCCATGGCTGGACTGCAAGTTTACGAGCCATTAGGTGTTTTCAGGAGGCTTCAGCACTCCTGACTCCAGCCATGTTGGGGAAATGTGTGGGCCCTACTTGCGCATTCATCACCCAGCCTCTGGGCTGCAGGGGCACACTGCAATTAAAACAGCTCTTCTTAAGGCCATATAGCCCTCCCTCTTACTCCCCCTCCCTCTTCTAGTCCTTTCACTATTCTACTGTTTCTCTCTCTATTATTCTCATGTTCTCCATTTCACCGTCTAATAAGGAGCAAGACATAAATTATTATTATACAGCCAACAGATTGCCTTTGGTTGTGTTTTAAGAGTAATGCCACTCACTTACCTTTTATCTGAATTATTCTAGTGATCTAGTGGCACTGAGTCACTGTGTGTATCATTCAAATTTGTGCCTGTCCACCCTGAATCATACACAAATGACGAGATAAAAGTCCTTGTCTAGAGGGCACGCAGCAAATGCATCCGCATTTGCAGTCTATAAAACTCCAAGCGTTTTTTATTTTTTATAACACTCATGTAAACATTGGCCTCTGGTAGAATGCACTTAACTGTGAGCACACACTGCTTTGCACATGCTCTCCAAAGGATATGTACACCCTTAACTGAGACTGCTCTGAATTCACACCTGGGGAATATGCTGATGCCTTGTTCGAGCCGAGAGTGTACAGCTTGAATGGGTTAGTGCCAGCCTAAATAGAGTTATGAGTGATAGCACAGCATGCGCCACTCTCTTTCCAATGGGGTGCAGCTCTGTGGCAATACTCCCACTGGGGCATTAGCCTGTAATTCTATACACTACAGTACACCTTGTTAATGAAAAATGACTTTCATCCTTTTACCTGGCCTTTATCATTAGCCGAGCAACACCGTGTTTGAGTTATAGCTGGCATTGCCCTGTTTGCTTTATGGCCAAAAGAACAGTCCTTCAATCGCAGCTTGTGCAACCGAAGCATCTCTATCCTATAATGAAGCCATTAAAAATGCTTGGCTGCTGCCAGATGGCTTGTCGGTGAGGAGAGAGAGCAAGCCAATCTGGCTGCATGTGGGGCCTGCACGCCAGTGATGCCTTTAAAGGTTGTTGTTATGCTATTTTGAAAGCAATATACCAGGGAGATTTGGAGAGCAATGCATGAATGGAACCTTTTTTTTTTTTTTGGCAAGTTTGTCCTCGCTCCATTTTCTTCATTCGTTCACTCATGTGGGAGTAAAGAAGAATCTGTGACTGGGTCAGCCTGGCGTTACAGAGCTTATCTTTACATATGGTGCGCGCGAACAAACACACACACATACACACACACATGTTTTGCAGCTCTACTTATTTCATTTGACAGTGATAGACCATCAGACCATCTACAGGAAGATCAGTATCCTTCACACAGCGTCAGTGGATCATCAAACTGATTTAAAATGATAGTTTGTAGTTGGGAATAACATTAAAGACCCCAGAGATTTTTATGTTGAAATAAAATGTTCTT
>JAQMYG010000002.1:21850111-21871193 GCA_030014215.1 Clariallabes teugelsi | reverse complement strand
TGTATATAGTGTACACTTTTTTGTGAATACACACTTCAGAAAAGAGAAAAATGTTAAAATTTGGGTAAAATGATTCAAGGCCAGACGCCAGCTTGCCCCTGTCATGGTCCAACTTGTTCATGTGTGTTGCATACACAAAAATGACTTGAAATAAATAAATCACACTTAGATAAAACAATCAGGACTCAAAACATTTGATAACAAGCATATGACTTGCAGTGGCTGACTTGCAGTGGGTGCTGTAGTCCAGTGTCATGATGCTGCCATGACAACTGAAAATACCAACATTATTATTTCTTTGTATTGCATGGTAAATTTATCACATATAATAAAAAATAATACTGAATAAGATATGGGGAAAATTGTGTGTGTGTGTTTTTTTTTCATGATCAATATTCAGAGTATTTTATTACACTAACATTATAATAAAGTGCTGTTGTATGGTGCTGGGAAACTAAACTCTTCATTTGTTTTCTAAAGCCACAGGGTTGTTCCGTATTGCCATTCAAGTATATATGGAACTTTTGCATTGCCACACAAATGTTCCCAAAAGTGGTACACAGCCGATATATAATCATTAATGCCTTAGCCAAGGGGCAACACAGTGTAGACCTACACAGTTTTTGACTAAATGCAGTTTAATAGCCTCTGATGTGCAGCCGATGCATAGACTTTAAGAAAACATTCCTCATTCCTTATTTTGAGATGGAGAGCATCTTGTGGTGAAATAAAGATTAAAAAACTTAAATAAATTGCTATCAAAGCACTAGGCCTAGCTATTATAGAGGCATCAAGCAATCAGAATAATTGCGATGTTATTGTAAGAATAATACATTATCTGACTGTATTTCAACTGTTTGACATAACAAGAATGTATTCGTAGCAAGTATGATTTGTAGCATACTTCTCTTTTAGCACTTCTATTTTAATCTAAAGCACAAAACAGTTAGCACTGATATTAATAGATTAATTTAAAAAAAATAAGGAAACAAAGTGAAGATGTAAAGTGCCACTTGCACATTTTGCACCAAATAAATATGTAAGTAAATAAGTAATGGTATTAAGAGTCACACTGAGTACATACTGTATTCACTCACTGTTTATACCACTTTATCCTGTATACAGGATGGCGGGGGCCTGGAGCTTAGGGCACAAGGTGGGGTACACTCTGGACAAGGTAGCAAACAATCACAGGGCACACACATACAGTACAGACACTTATTCACACACTACAGGCAATTTTGGGAACGCCAATTAGCCTAATCTGCATGTCTTTGGACTGTGGGAGGAAACCAGAGTACCCGGAGGAAGCCCACCAAGTACAGGGAGAACATGCAAACTCCATAAACACAGAGACAGGAATCGAGCCTGGCTATGAATTGAACCCGGACCCTGGAGGTGCAAGGAGACGATGCTAACCACTACACCACCATGCCGCCTCATAGAGGATTACATTACATTACATTTTATTCGTATAAGGCTTTAAACAGTTGTCATTGTCGCAAGGCAGCTTTACACAATCAAAATCAAAATGATCAGATTGCCCCTGATGAGCAAACCGAGAGGGACAGTGGCAAGAAAAAACTCCCTGAGATGGCAATAGGAAGAAACCTTGAGAGGTACCAGACTCAAGAGGGAACCCATCTTCATTTGGGTAATAACGGATAACAGGACTTGTTTTGTAGTCATACTACTGGGGCACCAATTCAAGCTGGAGTACAGGCTGTGTTAAGAGGATGGAAGCTCAATATAACAGTTGATGTTTTTACAGTAAGTTAATATGGAGTTGAGCTCCTTTTTAGATACTCAGGTAGACTGTAGGCAATTCCAGTCTTGAACTATTAAGAGTCTGCATCAGCCATGGCCAGGACCGTCTTCATGGTAGTGGAACTGTCCCCAGTCACCACAAGGAGACAACGTTGGACATTCATGTGACGACATCTCCAACTACCAGGTCACTGGGGCACCAATTCAAGCTGGAGTACAGAAGCACTACAGACATGTAAGTCTATACAGGTATGAGTCACTACTTTAACTTGCTTTTCAACTTTAGCATTTTATATTCATAACCCCTTACTTACAGCAGTTGTATGCACTGGCATCTTTCACATTGACATCTTTTACCACATTTTTTTTTTCAGTTTCTAGCCTTGGCTGCAAAACCAATGTGGGTATAGTAGATGCCCAAGATGATAAGGGAATAATTCAGACTAGGTCCTTGATATTGATAACAGGCTGTACAGCAAAAAGCTGTTGAGCAAATTGCATTAATCTTCCCTTGCCATATATCACCGCTCATCATGATCAGACTCAGGATACGGCTAGTAAGACAAGCCTGTCCCTGAAGAAATGAAACCATAAAATACATGCCTCTCTGTTCCAGGAACTCTGCTCATGCCCACCCTTCCCCTATCTTCTTAAAGGCACTGGTTTCCCAGAAAATCTTTAAGTTGACTGCTTCTGTTTTTCTAGTCAATTTCAAATCAAAGTCTTTTCAAATGTCACATACTTGAATGTACTGTACAGTACTGCATTCCTAATAAGATGCCACCCAGAACCTTTTCTTTTGCCTAGGTGAACAAAGAAATGGTTGATAACATCATCTCATTAATGAGAGATTAGTCTTTGTGCCTCCAAGGTATGTACTTCTGAACACTAAGAACAATGCCATTATCCAGCTTTGTACTATTAAAATTACTTGAAACACAGGAGATCAAATTTTATTTCTTTTCCTGCTGCTATCTGATCTTCGCCCCATACCTCTTGCATCACAGGATGTGTTGAATTTGTAATCAAGATGCGTCCTCTGTTGCTGGCACCGAAAATCCATCATTCTCAAACTGCTATTGATGTGAATGTCAAGATCACCGAGAAACTGTCTCACAGTCCAGTGCAGAATGCACAACACAGCACTCACTATAATTAGCAGAGAAACTCCAGCCTGTATTGTGTGAGATCACCATTATGGGACTGGACAGAGCTGTGAATCTTTTCATTTCGCAGTGGTCTTGAGAACTGGTCAAGCACAAAACGAATAAACTAATTAACATGGAATATAAGAGGCGATTGTGTGATGTGTTTACCTCTGGGTTCGTTTGTCTAACTGTAGTTTGGGTGGTAAATTGGAAATTTGACCTGACTTGTCGTAGTTGTCTGACATTATAAGGGAGTGCTTGGTGGTTAATTTGTTCGGGGAAAAAAAGAGTCTATAAAAAATAGGCTTTCATTATTCACTATTGATATTGCAAATCAGCCTTTTATTAGCTTTCAGAATGAAATGAATGCAGAATGCTCTCATTAGAGGCCTTACTGTGATATAAACAAAAAAATTTGGAAAATGAGACCACGTCTGTCGTAATTTGTGCTGTATTTCATGTATTTAGGGAAACCAACACAGGATTCTTGGAATTGCTGTATGATTTTAACTCAAAATTCTAATTGACGAAATAATAATTTAAAGAGTAATTTTAGATACATTTCGCTTTCTGCCAGTGCTTCTGGAAGTTTTCTTTTCAATATTTCAGTAATTTCACAGTAGGTTTCCAAATAAAATTCTTTTTTTCCCCCTCCCATCTAAAATCATTGTAGGATGGCACCAGAAATCAGAGAATGCCAAAAATGGGGAGTAAGGATCCCCCCCCCCCCCCAGCTGTAAAGATGAGCTAGGTTTTGTGTTACCAAGACACAGCTGAGCTGTTAATAGGATGAAAGTTACCTGCTGTTGTCAAACAGAGGAAGCTGGAGCTGTCAAAACAAAACCCCAAGACCTACTGTACAGTATATTATGAGACAGTGCTTCTTCTTTCGCTCAGAAATCAACATTATCCAAGAACATACTGTATGCTCCATTATCGTATAGAGATGCAGCAATATGAGCCTTTTTTGGCAAATGGCTATAATCATGGACGCATTAACCATTAATTTGTACTGATTGTAACATTATTTTTAATATTACAAAATAGCAGGTTGAACAAATTGGATCAAATATTAGTTTTTGTTGAATATAGTTTATTATAACCCACAGGTGATCATTAATAAATCACAACAATTTAATTTGTTTATTGCCTTTTATTGTCTTTTTATTGAAAATAATGGAGGAATAATACTTTTGAGGACTAATTTATGTTATATCGGATCTAAACGTGGAAAAATGTGACATTTCTCTTGGTTTTTGAGTGCAACGTGCAGTAAAATTGTGGTCAGTTGCATTTCAGCCTTGCGGTATAAATAGATAGACATGATCTGACATTTCTAACAAAAGTAAAAGATGAAATTCTAATATTAAGTTATAAATAAAATTGTATCCACTAATGCTGCCTATTCTGTATTATATGCAAAGTGAATCTGAAAAACATAAAATTTGTTTGACAGTGTATCTGACTATATTTTATCACTCAGATATTTTAAAATCATTTTGCACTGCACCCTTCAGCTGAGATATACTGTATCTCTCACAGTTTAATTATTCTTGTGTAGGTTAATAACATGATAATGAGAACTGTTTGTCAGAGGACTAAATTTACATACTAAGATGTTGTATTTGGCGTGCTCACTTGATGACTCATCAGGTTCTGTATGGATTTTTGGACTCTCCTTTTTTGCAGAACACAGCATTTTTCTTGTTCTGACTTCCTGTCTTCTACATCTGCTCTTAATGGCCTTTGGGGGATGCAGCTGGGCCATGGCCTACATGGAACAATATGGATGAAGGACGAGAAGAAAATGAATATATATATACACTGTGTATGTGTGTTCATATATATATATATATATATATATATGTTACATTATCCAAATTACAGTAATAGTCAACAAAATTTGTCAAAAGTGTGAATTTATTTTCTACATTCTCTAACAATTTTTCTCTAAGAATTTTTAAAAAAACTACATAACACATATAAAATTAAGGTTATTAAGTAACAACAATTACAACATTAGTATCATTTGTTATTTTAAGACACAAAGGTTAGCTGTTCTAGAACATTTCTTGCAAGAACAGTTTTGTCAAGTGCATCTGCAAAACCCCATCAAGCACCATGATGAAACATCATGAAGACCATCCCAAGAAAGCAAGACCAAAACTTACCTCTGATGCAGAGGAGAAGTTCATTTATAGTTACCAGTCTCAAAAATCACTATTTAACAGCACTGCAGATTAGAGCCGTTATGAAGGCTGTACAGAGCATCAAGTAGCAGACACATCTCAATATCAACTTTTCAAAGGAGATTATTGCATAAATTGGATGCCATCAGGATTTTGTACAATAAGAAGGATTAAGTGGTTTTATCTTTTTTTTTAATGCCATCTGATGGAGCATCTATGCCTTGGTGTTGTTTCCTAAAATAGATTTGTGGTAGATTCTTTTAGAGTTTCTTTTAGTTAGAGGTATGTAGGTCAGGCTCGATTTTGTTTTAGGAAAAAGGGATTAACTCTAACAGAAATCTACAACGTTAAAGTCTATTACAGGAGACAACACCAAGGCTTAGATGCTCCATGAGATGGCAACCAAAAAAGATTAGACCACTTAACCTTTCTTACTTGTATTGGTTAAATACTAAAACCTCAGATGGTCATTTAAGCAATAATTGCACAAACAAGAATGTGGTTGTACTGAATTTCAGCACAAAAGTGGTGTAACTAATAAGTATGAATGATTTATTGAGTCCAAGTGTGATATTTCTTTTATTCTATAAACAGTTATATAAACAATAAATAAAGATTACATGACATTTGACGGTTGACATTAGACATATCAGTGACATTTCAGACAAAAATAATTGTCAATTGCTTTGTTTTTACATCTCTACAAGAAAAATTCTGATAGATTCTGAAAAAGCTACATTCACTTTATAACCTATTGGCTAGCTGCCTAGCAAGCTTCGAATGATTGGTACATTCCTGGTAAGGATGCTTCTGATAAAATTGATCCTTCCTTCCTTCTTCAATTCCATCTTCATTCTAGGAGCTTTCAATGTTTTAAGCACAGCAAAGTTTACACAGCAAACACAGATAAGCAGAGTGATAAACACGAAATGTGCGAAACATTCCAGTGTGGTCATAATAAATATGTGAACTTTTGGAGCAATGGCTGTCCAATAAAATTAGTGGGTTGAGATTAACTTAATTCTATACTTTATAGTGACTTGTGCAGGTGATCGTGATATTGTTAAGGGTACCATACATTCCCTTGCTTTACGATGGCAGAGAGTGTTTTAAATGAGAATGTTTTAAACTATTTAGCAGGAAAAGCAAATGTCAGCTGGCTCTGACCTTGCCAATTATCACCCTGACAAAGAGTTGATGGCAGAATTCCTGCTCATTGCCGCTGTGGAACCTGAAAGTTGGGGCACTGTCCTCTTATCCTTGCCTGGAAGCTTTATCCATCTTCCTCATGTCATATCAAATAAGTGTAGCCAGGAATCAGCCCCCCCCGTCCCCCCGCCCTCGCCCTTGTGTAGTAAGCACAGTATTGATCGTAATTATAATTATGTACAGGTTTACTCCTGGCAGAATGATTTACTAACAATAGCTGCAAACTAACTATAAGAGTACACAAGGTCACATGCATGAAGGTAGAAATTCTCCTCTACGTTCTTTGTAGATGGTCTATGACCAGATATTGCTTTGGTAGAATAGAGGGTCGCGAGGACCTGGAGCATGTCCCAGGAGACTCTGGATGAGGTGGCAATCCATCACAGGGCACACACATACATTTACATTTACATTTACCACATTTGGCAGACAGGCTTATTTACACACTATGGCAATTTGGGACGCCAAGTTGCCTAATCTGCATGTCTTTTGGCTTGTGGGAGGAAGCCCACCAGGCACGAGGAGAACATGCAAACTCCATGCACACAGACCCCGAGGCAGGAATCGAACACGGTCCCTGGAAGTGCACAGCGACAGTGCTAACCACTAAGCCACCGTGCCACTGAATTCAATTAAATGTTTTTGAATAGTGATTTCAACAATAAATCTTACCACAAAGCAAGTTTATAGAGATCCAGATATATACGTATGTCCTAATGAGCAAACCAGAGGCGACGGTCACAATGGAAGGTTCAAAATGGGACCCATTCTTTTCTGACTGACATTAAGTAAAACTATAAATCTACACCGACAATAAGTGTGTTGATAGAATTTTCTGTTTGAGTATATAGTGAATATGTGTTTTCAGGAGTCAATACAGAGGTCATGTTTATATCTGAACACTTAGTAGTCTCTATGTGTCTAGAACTGAGTGCATTGAGTACCTTTAAAATACAGACACTACTACATACAGTAAATGGACAGGTTTAAAAAAAAATTAAATATTAATTTTTTAATTTTTAATGTTTTTTTTTTTTTTAATAAAATGTTACTCAGACTGTAAGAGAAATAGAAATGCTGTTTTTAGAATAAAGGGACAAATCTACCTTCTTCAAACAAGGAAACTTAATTTTTTTTTGAGAAAAAGAAAAGCACCTGAGGGAGATGTAATTGTCTTCTTCTCAAACCAATAACACAAGCCGACTAGTCTTATGGATTATTCATCATTCTCCAGGGTGTAGTTCAAATTAAAGGTCATTTTTTTGATTGAAGGAAACATGGTTCCATGCTGCCTCATGGGAGCAAAAACTATGAAAGACCAGGATAACAATAAAACTTTTATTGTAAAAAAAACAAAAAAACAAAACAGTAGTATAGTGCTAGTATGGTCGTTTGCTTCTTCTAATGCAATGAAAGCACAGGCATGGACAGTGGCCTAATCGCTTATTTAAAATAAATAGTGTTTGACCTTCTGTCGTGAGTGTCTGTAATCATGGTGTAGAACATGATGAACTATTAGCTGTGAGAGTGCACTTTTAGCAATCTTCACATTCTACAGTTTATCTGAATAAGTTATTCAAATATCAAAGCAGACACCGTGATATAGGGAGAAAAAAAAATCTCAAGGACAGTGTATGCTGGAGTCAGGACAAGCTGTGGCAAATTGACAACCGACACTATGACTGATCAATGTGGCTGAATTAAATAGATTGCAAAATATGTCTCCCTTGTATAAATATGAAGAGAGGTCGCTTTTAATGTGATTGCCAGTGTCAGCTGCGCTGTCACTCAAGGTGAAGTTTGGCTGAGTAGAGGAAGTCGTGCACTATGTTGTGTCGAAGCACTTGCATCATGATTCCCAGTGTGTGTGAACTGGTCTGAGAAGTAACCATTAAAAGTTACATACCCATTATTCTTCTTGTGTGAGAAGAATAATGGGTATCTTTTTGTTATTCCTAAATACTTAGTATTAAGGATTTCTAAATATTTGGCAGAACAAATTCCCAGTGAATAAGAAAAACTGTCATCAGTGTGTGCTGGTCTGGCATGCTTCCAAATTATATATTTCCCTTAACATGACTGCCTCCTTTTTGCATGACTTCATTTTAATTAGTAAGAGAATTACCTGTCACATTTAAGGCTCTCAGAGCAAGGAAAAAAATGTCCCTCTTAGTCCACTGCTGTAAAGATAGGATTGAGGAAACAATCAAAAACTGATTCACACACGACACGAACTGACAGATTTTAACAAAACACCCTTCTAGCAATAAGTAGGATATTTTGGGCTTGGGTTTTGAGAGCAACTTGTAACTTCAGCCACCTACCGGAGGCTTTATAGTGGTGTCAAAGATATTTGTAGAGAAAAGCTATAATCTCATACTGTCTATTTGATGTGTTACTCAGCATGAGCTACATGTTTTCTCTCTAAACATACTGAGCCAGGATGAAAAACAGTCCTTCATGCTGAGACAGGCCTATCTGGGAAAACTCCTGTTGTCTCACTTATTCATTCTCTATACCGTTGGTCCTGTGCAGGGTTGTGGGAGGCCTGGAACCTATCAAGGGAACTTGGGGCACGAGACAGGGTACACCCTGGATGAGGTGCAAGTCCATCACAGGGAACACACACACTACGGAGAATCTGGAAATGGCATTTAGTCTACTCCACATACTGTTGGATGGAGGAAACCAGAGTATTCCGAGGAAACCAACCAAGCAGGGGGAGAACATGCAAATCCTAGTGCTACCAAATTATTCTATTCTATTCTATTCTATTCTATTCTATAGTATATTATATACTTCATTCATTCATTCAATCCTGTTCCGTGATTGCTTTAAACAAACTAAATTGGACACCATGAACACACATTCACACCAAGGGGCCAGGTGTAGCCCCCAGGTGTAGCCTTGAGTAGTCAATCCAGCCCTGCTGGCATTTTTCTCATCAGAGAAGAAAACCCACATAAATATGAAGGTATGAATGAGTGCGTGCTGCCTTGTAATGGGCTGAATTTCCATCAAGAGTGTGCTCCCATCTTGTGCTCAGAGTTCCTGTGATGGCCTCCAGACCTATTGCAACTCAGGCCAGATTAAAGCAGCTACTGAAGATAAATGAATGAAAACATCTACAGCAGTTATTGCTTGCAACAGTATCATACAGGGGCAGCCTTAAGAGAAAGTAACTAAACTAAACACAGAATCAGAGTGTATAACCTGCTGAATTTGGTTCTCCCATGTGTTCTTTCCCATGGATGCCCAGTCCCAGTCCCAGGTGTGCCCATTCAGCGTGCATCATTGCTTGATTGACACTGGTTCTAATACCACGCTACACTAGGGAGAGATTTTATTTTGTTCAGTATTTTTAAGCAAACAATCCCATACAGATATTATTACTGCATTTTGTTTTACTCGTGCATTAAATAAGTTGCTGATGTTCTTTTCTTTCTCAGATGTTCATGATTTGATGATGATTTGATGATGATTCTTCTTCTTCTTCCTCTTATTATTATTGACCAAAAATGTCTGAAGGGTACATTTCATTGAGCTAGGCTCTGTTTTTTCCCTCACTTTTTTGAAAGATTTACACATGTGAAAAGTGATGTTTATTGTCCACTGGCACTTTACTCTTGAGTGTGCTTTAGATCACAGAGACACACATTCAGGTGCCCCATATGGGTCTTCCAAAGTACCACTTTCCCCTCCGCAAACTTAACTTTTTTTATATATAAACTTCTTGATAGGACTAACAGCAAACTCAGGTTTAATAAAAAAAAAAATGGCCAGACAGAAACCATCAGAGAAAACATAAAACTATCTCATAAAGTGCAGGCAGGCAAAGCCTATGTAGCTGACATTTAAAATTGCTTGGTTCCCCTGTTGTGTTCTTCATTTGTTGGAATCAATGACAATGGTTATTAAATTACAAAAACCCTTTATTTTTGTTATAAATTGGATAATTCTGTGATCGTGTCATTCTGCTGAATATTTCTACCAATTCTATTTCACAAAGGCCAAAAGAAAAACACAACAAATAATAATGTGCATCATGTACAAGACAAATCCTGTGGTAAGAAATGACTGATAATTAGTCTACCTGTTTTGTAATGGGAATGGTTTTGTTATGTAAAATAATAAGTACAGTATTGGGCCAAAAGTCTTGAGACACCCCTCATTTCTTCATATTTTGCTTCCAAAGAGTCAGACTTTCTTGTATTTCTTAATATAGCCTTGAGGAATAGTTCACCAGTTTTCCTGAAGGACTTTTTTGGCACTCATTTTTGGCATTTATTATACAGTCCCTGCACCTGACCAGTTTCAGGGGGATTTGTGTTGTTTGTTAAGCCACACAGTGACCTATGAATCATTCAAGCAAAACAAACAAACAAAAAAAACCTTAAGGCATGAACCAGTGAGAAGCAGGTGCAGATGATGACAGAAGATCATCCCGGTGATTAGTATACTGGTGGTGCTGAATGCTAAGTGGTAGGAACAGACGAGAGGGGAACTGAGGTTGCTGCTGAGGTTGTTATATGAACACCCAATTTTTTTTACTTATATCTTTAGGCACTTTTCAGCCTGTTACAGTAACACATTTGTTTCCATTTCTTTAATTTAACTTAATTTAATTTAACATGAACAAATGAGGGGTGGTTCGAGACATTTGCACAGTATTTATAACATAGGAATATGGCAGCACATATAGAGGGCACTGGTGGCTCAGTGGTAGGTGCCTTGCCAGGAGCAGCCAGAAAACCAACAACATAGCAGCACATATTGGTAACACTGCAAAAATTACCTAGTACTGAGAATATATATAACTTATAGAATATATAAGAGTTTATGTATTAAAGATTTCTTACAAAATTATCTGTAATTGTCATTTTTAAATAACATGAAAACATGTATTTATATATAAAATTACACAGTACTAGGGTCCTAAGAAACCACAAAAAGAGGACAGAAGAAATATGAATTATCTATTTAAATCTTACTAGCTAGCAAATTTATGGGTTCCAACAACTACTACTACCACTACTACTACTACTACTAGTAGTAGTAGTACAGTAGAGAAATTATAATCAGTCAGTATTGTAAAACTGATTGATTCTTGCATTATACGAGAATTACACTGTGTTGAATATAGTAGAATATGGGTACACTGAGTTGAATATGTGTAGAAGTTAAAGAACACATTCATAGTGCAGGAAATGTAATGACAAAAGGTCTACTAATTCAGAATTATGGAAATTGGTTCTAGAACTTCTGAAATCACAAATGCTTAAGCAGAACATAGGGAATTTTACAATATATTCCTGACAAAAATTAATG
Organism: Clariallabes teugelsi; assembly: GCA_030014215.1. Taxonomy (NCBI): domain Eukaryota; kingdom Metazoa; phylum Chordata; class Actinopteri; order Siluriformes; family Clariidae; genus Clariallabes; species Clariallabes teugelsi. Next base: position 21,859,552 of record JAQMYG010000002.1, on the reverse strand, counting down.
TATTTAATATTAAAGATTTCTTAAATAATTATTTGTTTATAGCTATGACACCCTGTACTGTATTTTTAAATAAAGTGAAAGACATGTATTCATATATTAAATTACACAGTAAAACATTTGTATGTATCAAATTACAGGAAGAACTTAAACAAAATGACCAATTAAGTTCCTAAGAAATTACTAAAGAAGCAAATATGAATTATCTATTTAAATCATACTAGCTAACTAAATTAAGAGTTGCAACAACAACAACTAGTAGTAGTAGTAGTAGTAGTAGTAGGAGTAGCAGTATAGTGGTAGTAGTATAATAGTACATTAATTATAATCGGTTATGAGTATTAAATTGAGTAGAATATAGTGTTTTATGAAACTACATAAATCATTCATAGTGCAGGAAATGTAAAGACAGAAGATTTTTTTCTATGAATTCAGAATTATGGAAAGGATTATGGAGTTATCTTGAAAATATACAAATATGAATTTGTAACTGGTTCTAAAGCTTCTAAAATCCCAAAGAGTACTTACTGCTGCATGTACTTACCATGTACTTACTGTGCTACATGTTCAACAAAGTAAACAGGGTGATGAAATAAATCAAGAGGCCTGAAAGAACAGACTTTTTTAACAAAAACTTTTTTTGAATTGTGGATATGTCATAGGCCACAGTTGTACCGCCTGTGATTAAATCTCTGCGGATGTGTGATTACGAAGTGCTCTGTGCAGCTGGTGAAATGCTGTGATTTCCCTCAAACCTTTACTTTCTGTTTTTAGTTAGTGCTGATTAAGATCAGCTCTAAAGCCCATCTGTGCTGCCCACCATCACTGCACAGATGAAAATGACATGACTTCGTATCACCTCTGTGTTTGGGCAGGATGATTTTGAGCAGGTGTATAATAGCTGTTCATTACGCCTTCATCTTCATCAGTATGTCATCTGACCTGAGTGTTCACTCAGGGAGAAATAATACGAGATGCTAATTAGATGACCTCGTCCTTGCTTTTAGCTAAAACTCACATCTGATAGCGCGTGTGCGTGAAGCAGCTGCAGTCTCGTTTACACACGCGCGCGCGCGCGCACTCACGCACACGCACGTGCGCGCGCAGGAAATCTTCAAAACGACAGCGTCTCCGTTCGGACCAATGGCAGCGGCGCGGGGGCGTGCGCGCAAAGGTGAGCAGCTTTTTGAGTTTACTAAATGACTGCAGCAAGAAATACAGCAGCGTTTGCGCGGGGCTTACGGGTGATGGGAGACGCGCTGAGCGTCACAATTGCATTTTGTTCTACAATTACAATTACTGGAATTGCTTAAAGAAAAGAGAAAAAAAATAAACAAGAAGAGAGAGAGAGAGAGAGAGAGAGAAGGGGGGAAATGAAATGGAAAACGTGTCGCGTCTCCTAAGTGGACCGGACAATGGAAGTGGCTTCATGCAGCAGTATTGGTTCGCCCTTGGGAAACAAGTGCGCAGGAAATAAGAGAATCTGCTGCAAAAGCGCGTCGGTCCGCACCGGCCGGGTTCCCGCGAGCGCGCGCGACTCCGAAGCGACGCATTGTATCCCATTGGAACGCGTGTCACTGGATGCGTGAAGAAATAAAAAAAAAAAAAAAGAAAGAAAGAAAAAAACCCACACACTCGCGTATGTATTTATTCATTTTCACTTGGTTTGGATTTGCGCCGTATGAGAGTTGAAATCCGGACGTTGAAACTCGGCGTGCACGTGTGAAGCACGGATGAATTGACGGCGCTCGAGCAGGCTGTGTTGGCGCGCCGTTATGGATTGCCCGGAGTGAACGTCTGAAATTCAACTGGATCGCGTACCGATCCGGAGAGCTGCTTCTGAATACACGGACTGAAGCCTCCTTCGCTGGGTGCCAGCCCAGACATCCGGTGTCAGGATCATGATCATCTCGTTTCTATGGTCTTAAAACCATCCCCTGGCTTACCTTTGGATCTCTGGTACCCTAAAACCGAGCAGACACAATAGCAATCGATCATCATCATTTATCATCGCAATTCCGAAATTCGAGCAAGGAAGAGCTCAAAGCTGGCACAATGTGCAGATTAAGCGCACTCGGAATTTATTTGTGGGAAACCCTAGTGTTTTTCAGGTGAGTAGGCTATTTCAACTGTTGAAATGTGAAACATTTTACTTTATGGTAATAATTCTGTATAGGATATCTATATGCAGCCTACATGGGCGTTCTCAGCAGGAGGAAAACACTTAGGGCAGGTGAAGGTCTTATAGATCATGTTACTACCCGGGGTATCTGACATGCATTGTTTCTGTGTTAACTTGAAGGCATTTGAAGGTGTGTATAATTGCTCATAGGCTAATGCCTCCCCATTGAGGCAGGTGGAGGAAACCAGGAAAGCTGCATGCGGTTCCAGTTAAGCAGGACGAACAGCGAAAGAGCGACTACTAGCGTCCACTGAGCGCCATAACCATTATTTACTGGCTTTTCACTGAAGCACTGTCAAGGGTCCAATATCAAATCAGGAACACATATACACACACACACACACACACACACACACACACACACACACACACAACAATTAATACGAAGTACATATTTAATTTATGCATTTATTGTGTTAAATGTGTAATAATAATAATAATAATAATAAATTTCCCAAAATGCTTTCTTCTTTTGAGGAGGATAATCAATCCAGTCTAGTGAGGCCCTTGTGCATCTATGACAATCTAAGATCCATATCAGTGCAATTTAAAACACTTTGTTTACCATTGAATCAATAACAGTTGTGTTTTTTTCTTCTTCTTTTGCACTCAAAGGATAAGACAAAAAAAAAAAAGGCAGGTCAGCACCCTTATCAAAAGAGGCATCGCTGGTGCTGTGGTGTTCAGACCCAAATATGAATCTTACCAAATAGGGAGCTTCCTGATTGAAAATTTCATTTTCTCCATGACATTTATTTCTGTTTAAACAGCTAATACAAGAAATATGTGTAAATGAGCACACAGCTAGTTATCATTACTCAATAGAATATCTTGTTTCTCAGTATGTATTAGACATTGCCATAAAAAAAAAACAGAAATGCAATTAAGTGCACATAAATGTCTCGAATGTTCTGTTTATTGTTGCATAGGAGCTTGTAGCAATGATTTTTGTATTCTGCATGGACCATTAATTTCTGAACTAGGATTGTGGTATTGCAGCATCAGCTTTCACTGCTGAACTTTGCAAATTTTCTTAATTGATATCTCTTTCCCAGTCTCAGCCTGACCACAGATCTCATTCACCATGCAGCCCTATTGCCACACATTGATTATAATGCCAGTGCCAGTACCCCTGATGAATACAAATTGTACACAAACATAATTTTTTACATTTATTTTTTTTTTTTAGAAATTGTTTCTGTTAAGTCTGGTCTGTGTTTACATTCTGGTCCACATTATCAATGTTTTTGTTATAATAGGTGTGGAGGGACCGATGTATGAATAATACAACAAAAAACAACCTAAATTATGTTATTGAATGTAATTATTCTCTCACAAATTCATTTTCACTTTCAAAAACCCTTTCCAAATTTTTAAAAATATATTACCAAACCCCTATCAGATTTTACTCATATAAATATTAGATATACAGCAAAAACATGCTGGTAAGTGGAAAAAAAATGCATGACTCGTGTACTTGTACTTGTGCCCTGTGATGTAACAGTGTCTTATCCTTTGTGTATTCCTGCCTTGAGCCAAATGTTCTGGGTCCAACACGACCATGACCAGGATAAAGCAGTACACTTTCATTTCTATGAAGCATGTCTTGTTTTCAGTACACAAAATACAAGTTAATGCTAAACATTTTTTTTTAAATCACCCCTGGATGAACCCTGTTATGAAAGTAGCATGGTATGCTTGTGAAGATTAGGTTATGTTTACACCTTGTTCATAATACTGTATGTACCTTATTACTAATTATTTTTCATTCCGCAAGGATTATTAGAGCCTACTAGATCAGAACAAGTAGATGCAAAGTGAATTTTAAAATGTCTTTGTTGAAGCATTTGCAAACTGCATTTGTTTTGTGTGGAATGTATGAAAATCCCAATATGACCTTGAACCAGCCTTGAAAATACCATTGCACAGGCAGGTTCATAGTGGAAAGCAATCTCATTTCTGAAAGGAGAGAGAGCAATAGAAAAAAAAAAGCACTGTTGTGTCTAAACAGTATTGTTTATACTAAGAATTGGATTCATTATGTGTGACTCGATCACATGAGACCCCGTGTGGTAATTATCCAAGCACAGCTGGTTGCAGTGGCCCAGTAATCAGTTTCTTTTTTTTTTTTTTCATTTCTTTGTTAGTGTTGCATGAACAATAGGCAGTTATGAATGTATTTTTTTTAACAGAAGAAAATACATTGCATGGCTAAAGGAAGTCCTGTCTTATTTCTGTTAGTGCTGGGTTTGGGCAAGTTCACATGCATTACAATATATTATTGATTACCACTGGCCAAGACTGATTGTACTTCAATGAATTATCAACGAACTATCACTCTCAATAACAAAAAAGGTGAATCAGCAATGATATGCACTCCAATCAGCAATAACTCAATTTAATTTTGGGATTTAAGATTCAATTGCCATTGTACTGCCGTGCAAATGTAGTGGCAAATTAGTACTGCATAATTAACTGGATAAAAATCTAAATGTCAATGTACAATGTACATATAGTCAGAAGTTTATGTACAGTATGTCAATAATTTAAGTATTATAAAAATAATTTTCAGTTGAGAAATAAATATTGGCAAACACACGCTTAATGAGATCATTTGCACCATTATTTGCTCTTAGCCTAAATAAATACATTTAAATACAAAGTGATACATTTAATGTTTAAATCACAATTGCAAATATGCATCATAATAATAATGTGATTTGTTTTTAGCAAAGAAGACAGCTACTGTAAATACAGAAAAGTGCATGTCTTTATTCTTAAAATAGCTAATATCTATTCAAAACTAGCTAAATTGCTTGTGCAACAAAAGTCTAAAGGATGTTCAACATTAAAAACTGAACAAATAGTCAATTCAAAATCCTTTCATTTTAGAACATTTAGCACTACCGATAAGAGCTCGCCAGCATCTGAGTTGTTTGCATATCGTTTTTCTGGATGAAGACTCAGCCATGTTTTTTTTTTTTTTTTTACTGCATCAGCAGTAGCATAAAGACCTCACAAGTGCCTCAGCCAGCATCAATCCAGATTAATTAGAACAGCACTACTCTGATCTTTACAATCTTTAATCATTAGACATGGTTTATTAGTATGCTAAAAATGAGTCATGCTAACCAAAGTACACACATTCATAAACCCGAACGGAGCGGACAGCAGAAAATTAAAATCGATAACTTGAAAAGAGAGGGGGGTCTGTAGATTTCACACTGTCAAAAAGATTTCTTCGACAATATGCACCCCTGTAAGAGGTACAAATCTGTGAATAGGACACACCACAACAATCAGACAAACCATGACTAATCTTGTTGGGGTTTCACTGCAAGACCATCATATCTTGAGAACAAAATAGATAGATTTTGTCTATATTAGTAATGCTGAAAGCGTGGTGTCTCCAACTCAAGAAGACTTGTAATGTGCCATTTATTTTCTTAAATTTTACACAGCTGAATAAGCAAGTCATCAGATTACAACCACCTACACGAGCAAAATTTGCCTCTTTATACAGAATTCTTTGACTCATTATTGTATATCTTTTATCTAATAATGTGTAGACTATTATAATTGTATTTCAGAAGCACTGTTAAAGAATCCTAGAGCTACTGTAGCATGCAGTTAATTTGAACCCGTTATAAGGCACACATTGAAATACTTGGACATTCAAAATTTCAAGACCGACCCAATCATTTTTATTTTGCAAATTAGGGTTAGTAAAGTTACCATGGATGATTTCCCACCTGTCTTGTGTCTGTCACAAATATATTTAGAAAAACACACAGATAAAGTGAAAGCACATTAATTTAAACATAAATTGCCAAAAATACAAATATACTTTTTTTCTTGAGCTACTGATACTGCACTACGTTTACAAATGTGGTAAAGTTTTTATTATTTAGCAAATTATCAGACTGCTAATTTGTATCATTTGTAAAATTAAAAGAATTAAATAAATTTGTATCATTTATAGAATTAAAAGACATTTATTTCAGTCTTGTTTATACAAAATCAAAAAAACATATTGTATAATATAAATACATTAATATAGGTTTTTAAAAATGCCAATTATATGGGTTTTTTATTTTTTATTTTTGTTCTATGATAAATACTGTACAAATCTGTGTAAAAGCTAGCTAATGTGCTAGAAATATGCGGAACAGTCAGTCAAGAAGACCGCAGCGGTAAATGTTAATGAGCTAAAAGCTTAATGATGTGTGAAGCAGGATGAGGCTGACTGCTGGTTAGTTAACTCTGAACGGAGGAATGTCAACTACAAGTTAAACAGAAAGAAAAGTTGGACATATGAATTAGATGTTTCAAGGACATGGGTGCTATCAGTGCACTCTGAGATGTGTAATGATTATTGATCTCTTTTTGTCTATCATTGATTCTGGGATCAATAAATTGGCCCCTGGGGAAAATTTATTTTAATGATTATCTTATTGTGTGTGTATGTGCGAGAGAGAGAGAGAGAGAGAGAGAGACCAATGCAGTGAACATGAATGTTGACTAGGGAGAAAGTCTGTTCTAAACCAGCAGGTGTTTAAACAGAAATAATGACCTTTAGCCTGAACAGATGACAAACTCTGCAGGCCCATGATAGAATATTAACGATTGCCCCTTTTCATGCTTCCTTATCCAGTTACAGTTATATTGTCGGGGCATCACTATGTCGTATCATAATGCCATGCCTAGTTCTGAAGTTGTCTTTTTATCTCAACTGTGTACTAAATGCACTAATTAAATAATCAAGGCCTTAATTGATATAGCCTTAATTAATAAATCTAGTGTTCATAAATACTTGTTAATTTAGGATATAAAATGTTTGTTTTTATTGTTGTGACAAAAAGCTTGACTACATGGTTACGGTCTTGTGTTAGCATAAATAGCTTGTGAAGTGCAATGTTTTTATACTAGACTAAAAGAGATTGGTATTAGAGATGGGGTAAAAAAAAAAAAAAAAAAAATCATCTATCACCAAACACCAAATGACTCCAAAATCGATTTTTAAAAATGTATTTATAATTTATATGTTTGCATTCGAGAGGATAAAATGGTAGCGACTATTCACACATTGGCAGGCCGCACTGTATCCTATGTGGTAGAAGCAAATTGTTTGTTTAGAATTGTAACAAATTTTTAAAAATATTATTAAACCAGGATATTCATAAAATCATCATATTCACTTAATACAAATCAAATCGACCCCTGTGATAACATTGTATTAGCTGGTCCCTGGTTATTCCTGTCCTTACTGTGTATCCTGCTAAAAAGGGTTTACTATAGGTTGTATATAGTAACCCTTTGATTAATCAATGTTTAAATTAATTGCCTACTTTAAAACAGTAGATAGATAGATAGATAGATGTATTAATCGCAAAGTTCAATTATAAAGTTACAGCAGCCAGTTCACAGATTATGCAACTAATAAGCATCAAGGCAAAGAAGAATAAAGGCCAGGTTAAAATTCAAAAAAGCACATTAAGAAAGGGGAAAATTAAAGAAAGAAAAATAACCTATGATACACTGTATAAAATTTAACGTGCATTAATGCGGTAAAAAAATGTTGTAAAATAATAAGAATATAATTACATGATGATTGTATACACAGAAGGGAACTTATGTACAGTAACTGTATATAAGGTGCACCAGCAACTTGAAATATTAATAAAAGAGAGACTGAAAGAAAATGTCAGAAAAGGAGATTCTTCTTATGACACAGAACAAAGAAAATTTTCATTCTACATTTCTAAAATAAATTAAATATGAACTGCAATTATAAAAATCTATTACAACTGCAAAAAAATAAAAAATAAAAATGAACGATTGGGAAATGTAAGAGTGGGGTCCAAAAGTCCACCCTGAAATCTGGAGGGACAAATTAAAATAGGAAACAAACAAATGAAAGTAAATATTCAGTATCTTTAATATTTAACATTTAAGCTTCTATGCTATTTCTCTGTTCTTGTTCCAATATAAGCAAATTTGTGATATTGATCATGTTAACTGCTTATCCTCATGCCTAATGAAGGATTCTATTGTAACATGTTAATCTGATGTTTTTTATCTAAACGGATCAACTGATATATTTGATCAAAATGGATCATAAGGTTCTTGTGGAGTCCAGGCGAGCTTGAGTGCACACTCTCATGAAAGTAAACAAGAGGACATACAGTGCCAAATACTAATCAACTTTGAAATACAGAATACAGACAAACCTCAGCATTCAATTTTAATCTGTTCTGTAGGTGAGTTTTTAAGGGGAAAATTAACATTCCAATACAATTGTCCCCTAAGAAATAATGTAAGTGTAGATAATCCGTTTCAGCTGTTCCAATTATTTAATTTGATGAAATTTTTTGAAGCATTGTCACTATTGGTATAGATAAGGCAGTTAAAATATTCTGGAGTCACATCTTCAATGCTGAGGTTGAGACGAGTGTTTTGTGAGTACCATTCAATGACGCTGCCAGTTGAGGACCAGTGAGACGTCTTTTTCTTACACTGGAGACTCTGATGTAATTGTTTTCCATCTCAGTTGTGTACCAGGGCCTCCCACTTCTCTTTCTGTCCTGGTTAGAAACAGTTAGTATTGTTCTTTGAAGAGAGTAATATTCTTTCTGAGCAATTTGTCACATGGAATTCCACCTCTGTACTGATGAGTTTCATAGGAGTTATTTTTCTGTTAATTTTGAGTCTGTAACCCACTAATGCTGATGGTCCAGGTACTCAACAAAACTAAAGCAGAATGCTTCTCAGCTGTGCTAACATACTATACAGTAAGTGCAAAAGTGTTTTCTAATGAACATGAGTCTTTTTTTATTTTGATCATGTAGCCATTGCCAGTTACCAATGCATAGACTGTGTCTTTGGTTGTGTCCACAACCATAATAAATGCATTAATTAAGGATTTTTTTCCTGTTACGATATGATAGCTGGTATGTTGTTTACATTACAATAGAATGTCTGTACCGTTCATTTAACTGTTAAGTGTAATTAAAAGCATGTAATTAAATGTTCAGTTTGTGACTGTAGGATACCTGCTAGGGCTGCACGATGTTAGGAAAATATGCGATATGCAATATTGTTGTTGAATATTGCGATAACGATATTTCTTGCGATATAACATTTATTGGCTATTTTTAAAAAATCATTTATAGTATATAAATGATATAATGATCATACTAAAATAAACAGGTAATAGATATTCGTCTGATGTAATTAAACCTAATTCAGGCTAAAAAGAAACT
>JAQMYG010000002.1:21825979-21842484 GCA_030014215.1 Clariallabes teugelsi | reverse complement strand
TATATTTATGATATGCTGCTGGAGCTTGATGTTAATTTGGATCCTAACTGCACTCAGTAATTGGACTTTAATTGATCAATGAGAACTTCTGTAATGAGAGGGAGTGTAGCCTTCATATTTAGCCTGAAATGGAAGACTTTTCCATGTTTTTTTTTTTTTTATAACGACATAATGCTGTGAACTGATATGCTGTGGGAGACTGTGCACTAGGCAAATCTGTCGTTCAAATGTACCAGTGCTATAACAAAAAGCAGCAACAAAAATGTGGATCATACTGCTAGAGGTGTCTCTCTGGTGGGTTCCCGTCTGCCAAATGATGTAATCTGTCCAACATATCAAAGTAGTAGAAAGTAGCTTAAACCATATCTCCAATGCGACACTTGCTGTCATATAGTAGGAGTAGAAATATTGTTGTTTTCTCATGGGTTGTGAAAAAGGCCAGAGGACAGCTGTAACGACACCGCAGGCCAGTAAATATACAGTGTGATAGAGTCATCCAGTACAAAGGGAGCAGGGTAAACTTGATTTTAACCTTTTATACACATTTTAAGTTGTTATAGAAGTTCAAAATCTCTCAGGACTGCCGACACTATGGACTTTGGGAATTTCATTCTGTAACTGATATTGCACAAATTCGAAGCAAGCATGTGTGGCTGCTGCAGTTCAGCTTTGCTGACTCAAAGGTGCATGATGGAACTATGCCAGTGTGTTTATAAGTGGTTGTATTAATGGCTGCAGGTTGCACATAATCAAAGGTGTAGTTGTGCTTGGTGTGGTTCATATAAAAATTGAACGATGAAGAAAATATAAAAGATTAATTTTATTCACGACACATTTATTTCTGTAAGCATTTAATACATTTAGTGCTTAATTTGACCTAATCACATACAAATCGAAATGGCCTGTACAATTATTTAATCACAAAAAAAGCTGTAATTTATTACAAGTTATATATGTATAGCCAGGAATTTGTGTGGAGTTGTCCAATTATTTAGATAAATACGGGGGAATACAAAATATTACATTTATTAGTTTAAATTGCAATCACAATCAAACAAATTGTGCAGCCCTAACTGCTAGCATTTAATAAATAAATGTTTTTAATCATTTTTTTTTTATTGAATCGGTTTTAAAAATTAGAACCCTAAAATTTCATCCCTAAAGATAAATCTCAATAATAATGAAAAAAAAAAAAAAAAAGCAAACGCTGGGTCAAAGGAAAAGTGGACATTTTATTGAGTCATCTAACTCTGGCCACTTTGAAAACATCAACTTTTTTCCTGGCATTCCAAGATAACTCACCTTTGACCTAATATACATAAAATATATGTATATTTTTAAAATGTAAATTTCATTATCATTGCGATTTATATTTAGGGTTAAATTTTATTTATTTTTTTTTTTATTTTAAAGGGAACGGCAAGAATAAAGACTTTACAGAAAAAAATATTTAAGTTTGCAAATACAATGCATCATGCACTTCCTTTCTTAAACTATTACGGCCATTGTTCTGGACTAAGTTCTGTCTAAACTCATCAGTCCATATGATCGTTTTATATTGCACGATACGCCGTGAAATACTTACACGACTGTTTGTGATCTTGAAAAGAAAAAATGGAAGTAAGGATGCATAAATGCTTATAGGAAAGAATAAAAAAATATAAAATACAAAACCTGCTATCTTTTGTTACAATAAAATAAAATAGAATAAAATAAAGTGTAATGTAGAAATATGGGGGGGGGGAAAAGGCAGGCTGTCCAAATGTCCAATCTCTGTGCTCGCTGATAAATTGAAGTCTTTTTTTTCCTGATTAGTCTCACTAACAGGTGGTTTTCTTATGGCCACACAGTTGTTTAGTCCCAAACCTGTGAGTTCTCATTACATTCCATGTGTATGTAAATGCTATTACTTTCACTATTAAACATAGCTATGTTTTTTTTTACTGTTGATGTTTTACCATGTATCTCTACCAAGTGTTTAAGTGATCTCCATTCATAATTTTTTTGACTACATTTCTTCCACAAAGTTGATGGTTCAGCACTATCCTTCCAGGTTTTGATAATATCCCGATTTCAAATCTCCTTGTTTTCTTTTCTTGATGCAGCCCAATAATTTGATTCTTCTGATATCGTCATTGTTTTGGACAGGTAGTAGTATACTTTTGTCATATTCCAAGCACCATACTTTCATAGTACTGCTTGAAATAGTGCTGATTAAAGTAGTGTAATTCTGAACAAAATGTTGCAATATTTAAAGAAGACTGTTAAAGTAAAAGTAAAAAAAAATAGTATTTTGTTAAATTCTGGTTCACAAATTTAACTGACACAATAAGGGAACACTTCTTCTCGTAATAGTTTTTAAACAGCATCTATTTTTTTTTAATGTTGTTAGCTGATATTCATAAATAGATAGTCCAATACTATAATACATAGCTTTTACAAAGCACACTCAAGCTGGGTCACAGGTATTGAGGCTCAAATAGTTCATACAGATCCTCCTCACAAAGGATAAGCCTCTTTGAATCTACAGGATTATGTTTACACAGGGGATTGCTGGTCAGGTAGCATCATAGAAGGAAAAATGCCTCCCATTACAGAGCTTAAGTCAGCTGTCTGCAGCAGTTCATGTTTATGCCAAGTAATTGCAGTTCATTTTACGACTGAGTTCCCTTGCAAGTTACACAGACGGATTACTGCAGTCAACAAGAATCTTTCCTGCAGGCAGATTTCCATTCCTCACCAGGCAGATAATGATAAATTTGCCTTTCATGACAGATGTATGAGATTTTCTGGAGTATGGACACGTGCATTTGAATATATATGTATATGTGAGTGCACAGAAATTATATGTTCTACTTTCCTATAATATCACAGTTGATTTTGTTCATCAGTTTGAAATGGAAGACTTTTCCTAGTTCAAGTGTTTTTTGTTTGTTTTTAACACCATTGTCAGATATCATCATTGTAGTATTTTTTTTAGATTCATTGGTGTAATTTACTTTCGACAAGAAATTCACAATTGTTCTGCACTTATTAATCCATGTCACAACCAAGGGTACAATATACCCTTTTTTGTGTTGCTACACTGCAGACATGGTAATTATGAAAATGTCATTAGTGCAAGTTTGTAACAGGCAAATGTGCTAATGGAAATTTGGAAAGATTTTTGAAGTCAAGATCCATTTGTTTTTTCAAGCAAAAAGACATGAGCTTTAACCGCTACTGGTGTCTGCTTGACATTTGTAAGGGAAAATGCCTTAATGTGATAGATCACATGCTCTGATGAAAGGAAGGCTGCAAAACGTATGGAGCATTCACTGCAATTGCTTTTTGCACTTGAGGTTAATTTCTCTTTGTCTGACACAGTTCTGCTATCTGATGGGATTAAAACCTCCAAAGCGGAGTAAAGAAACGGAATGTAAAGAAATTGGCTTTTTTTTTGCAGTTTGTAAGGCAGTAAAAAAAAAAACAATAAAAAGGAAAAACCTACCCACAAAGCTCAGTGAAGCTAGTGTGACATGTATTCTTTGCATTTTCCCTTCTCTATAATGTACTTGCATCTCTTGCATTTTGCTAACCCACCTTTGGCTCATGTAATGAGATCTGCATTGCATACCCCCACACCCCTATTTTCATTTCTCTGCATCACCTCTCCTCCTTTGCCCGCTGATTTTTCGACAGATAAGTGCATCCCACCTGCTCTTGCCTTTAGTATGCTGGCCCTAGTCTTCCCTGCCATACACTTCAAAGCACAAGTGTATGGTAAAGTAAACTTGCTGAAGGATTGGGCCATGCTTCTTATGTTTCCTTTTCTCTGTTCTATTGTTGTTTTTGCAGAGAAAATGACGGTTTAACATTACTGATGTTAGAATATTATATGTTTAATCCTGATCTTTTTTTCATTAGACCCACAAGGCCCCAAATCGGATGGTACTCACAAGAAAGGTACTTCCTTTTTCTTTATCCAGGACTAATGAAGCTTAGTAATTAATATACCTGGAGTGATGTCCCTCTCATATAATCCGAAGGGGAAAAAATGTGCTTGACTGTGTGAGGTTTCTCCCATGCACTGGTTTGTATCAGTAGATGGAGATGTGTTCTTGTGTTTCAGGACCACACATTTATTTATTTTATGGTTGAGTATCTGCATATACTTGTGTTGATCCAGACGTTTCTCTTTCTTCTGTGTCAGTGCTCATTTTTTATCTTATGTATGAGCTGAAAGAATCCTGAATGAGCCCTAACAATGTGTATATCATATATATCATGTGTGTGTGTGTGTCTTAAATGTCACTGTTACTTATGTAAAATAGCATTCACAAATGTGCAGTTTAGTACTGGTCTGTGTGAAGTTTTTTTTTTTTTTTAGTGCAGCATTTCAGCAGTTTCAGTGTTCACAAAACATTTGCTTTAGGCTGGAGAATCAGCTTGCTATTAGGTCTTGCCTTTCTGTGGATAATAGCATTTTTGGTGTTTGCTCTCTAAGCACCCTGAAGCTCTGGTGCTGTAACGAGATGGCTGGCTTGGGTATTATAACTAGCATTGTTTTTTTACCTTTACTTTTTAAGATTTATTATTGCACCAGTGTGTTTTTTTCCTTTAAAATAAATAATGGTAGAAAAGTGCAACATTTTGGTTATAAAATATCTAAATTGAATTTCAGTGTTAAATATTCTACTGGCATGAAACTAGGCTGTAGTAAGATCTGAGTCGTGTGTGTGTGTGTGTGTGGGTCTGTGTGTGTGTGTGTGTGTGTGTGTGTGTGTGTGTGTGTGGAAAATAAGGGAGCAAATTTAGCACTGACTGCAGTCTTAGCCCTGTTGGCTCAGCACTGGCATCGGATCCTTATTACACTCCTTTTATTTAGCTTTATCAAGAACGGTTCAGGATGTTGTATACATGGCTCATTTCCAAACACAACAGTTTGGTGTTGAGTAATGCACAGCTTGGGGATATGTTTCAGTGTGCCAGTGCTATCAAATGGATGGTCATTGCATCAGCATCCACAAATCTCCTTAGTGGGCATTACTCTTCATACATCATGCAGTTTTTTAATTATCATTTACCTCCCTGAAGTTACCCCAGGCCTAAAAGTAACGAATTTTAGAAATGCTCATGGAAATAGCATATGTAATATTTATCAAAAACTTAACATTTCTGCATTGGAAGGACAAGCACTAGTTTTTGTGGTTATAGTCATGAAAAGATCTGGATTTAAAAATCAGTAGCAGATTTTATTAAGAGCCAGCAGATAATAATGTGCACAGTGTTCTGCAGGAAAAGTACGCAGTCTAGTGGTCTGGTCTAAATTGCCCGATTCCACATCAAATTTGGGGGAATTTTTTTATTTATTTAGCCAACTAGCGTAAGCACTGCATTCTGTCTAACGTCTGGATAAACGTTTTTACCTCAAGAAGTTCTGTTTTAGCATTTGGCTAACACATTTACCTTAGAAAATGCCATTTTAGCAGTCTGCTAATAATTTTGCATCATACACTCTGGTTAATACTTTTACCTTGTTAAATTGTATTGTGGCTTGTGGCTAATAATCTTTTAGTTTCTGCCTATTTCTATTTCCTTAGTAAATCTCCTTTTGTCTTCTGGCTAATAGCCTAATACCTCCATAAATTCTGTTTTAGTGTCAGGATAATGATTTTACCTCAGTAAATTGTTTTAGCTTCTGGCTAATACTTTTACCTCAGTAAATTGTGTTTTAGATTCTGATTATTACTTTCATCTCAGTTAATTGTGTTTTAGTTTCTGGCTTATACTTTTACCTCAGTAAATTGCTTTTTAGCTTCTGGCTAATACTTTTATCTTAATAAATTTTCTTTAAATGTAAATAAATGTACCTTGATAAATTCTCTTTTAGCTTATGGTTAATAATTTTACTTCAGTTGCTGATTACAGAAGTGTTTGACCATGGTCAGTGGTGTACTTGAATAACCACTGAGTTTTCCCTGGAGTGGAAATGAAGTTTATTTTGGTTTCTAAATTTTATAATCTCTGATATTATACTAATATGAATTTTGTTTTTAAAAAAAAGCAAACAAACAACCAAAAAAAAAAAAAAGTATGTTCTACATATTTGTCTGTTGGCTTTTAGTGAGCCTTGTTTTTGATCTCTTACACTTTGTTCATTTTAAATAAATGTCAATGCAGTGCACATCATGTTGCTGCATACTGTACGTTATATCAAAGTCAAATGCCTTAACGCATCATGGCATTTTCATTTTGATTGTGATGCACCATTTATCACTTGATAATTAGGATAAATTGCCTATGTGGGTATCACGACAGTGAAACATTACAAAAAGCTATACATCTCCATGAGTTACACTGATTGCTTCAGGCTGAATCATTCTGATTTTTCATCAGATCTGCTTGCGCAGAAACGTTTTCTGTTTAAGAGGTAGACATTTTCTTTTATTTATTACATTTTTTTTTTTTTTGTAAACTGTTTTTTTAGGGGTCTTTAAACCCAGATAGAATGACAACGAGTTATTATGCCTTTGCCAAAAGTGCAATGACAGATATGGTCATTTTTTTTCTTTTTGCACATTTATTCATTCGTTTGCATTACAAAATGGTGACGGAAGTTCTTTTGCATCTCCTAAGATTACTAAGGTATATTATAATAGAGCATAGTAAAAAAAAAAAAGGTTATGGCTATAAGACTAATACAGTTATCATCCAGTTTAAAATATTCTTGTCTTTTAATGTCATTCCCAATATTGTAACATATAGGCATGTCTCCTAAATTTGGTTATTGAATTGTGGCTTATGTGGGCCTATATGTAATGTCTAATTATGAACTTAGTAAGTTAGAAAATATGCTGCATAGTCTCAACTGTAGAAGAGCTGACCTTTCATCATAAAAATGTCATTTTTATCTGGTTCTTTCACACTACACGTAGCTGTAGATCAACAGAGTATGTTCCCCATTGTTAAAACGATGAGTGCACGCTCAGCGTAAACACCTCCACTACATTGTTGACCACATTGTCCTATCCTTCATCGAATCTGGGGAAAAAAACTTGTCTCGTAAGCCAGTATAATCACACTGCAGTCAATTTGTTCTCTATCCCGAACTGCATGCCGTGGCCCTCCTATTGATTTATGTCCCTCTCCATGCACAAGGCTGTCATGTCCCCATGTCAGTCAGTGCTAGCCTCGGGGGCAGCATAGGGACTCTGGTGATTTAGCAACCTGTCATTACTTTCAGGAGTGTGACGTTGCAAACTCAGGCTGTTCACTCAGCCTGGCCCACAGCAACCCTGCTTTTATGAATTTTAATACAATCTTTCTAATGGTGGGGGTTGCCTCTAGCTGAATGAAATGCACAATGATGGATGGTCAGGCTGTGTCCTCATCTTGCTTCTTATCAGGGTGCTGTTGTGGTATAAACAGAATACAGAAATAGTTTAATGCTTTAGCATTTCAGGCAGGATGGATGAAGATAAGGGGTCTACCAGCAGTGATCACACTTTGCTGTGTTTGCAGAGCTTTGGAGGAAAGCTGTTTGGATTTCAGGACATCCTGCTGTAGTTGTATTTTATAGGAAGGCATTATAAGATTCTGTTAAATTCACACTTGGGAGCTACATATAATAGGCTACTATTCACCATGACTGATACTTTGGGAATCTGTTGAAAAATATGCTGTACGGATTTTCACACATTAACATTAAATCTCTCGCTTTCTGATGCAGTGGAAAAATTTGGTTTTATGATTTGCTGTCCTGTTTCGTGCAAAACAGGGCTATTTGCAGCTCGAATTTGAACCCTTTCTTTTTGTCAGCTTGACTTTTTTCTGACATTTGTTGCCTGAAATTAAAAACCATCCTGTGCTCTGAGTCAACTAAGCTGCTTATAAACGAATAACAGAACCTCTGACATTTAACACAGCATTGACATACAGCAACATGGAGTTCTAGGTGAGGCAGCTGGAGAGTTGTGTTTTTTCCTCTTCTTCAGAGAAGGTGAAATGAGTTGTGCTCCACTTGTCTATGCATCTGGGCAATATCCTGTTTATTAGTTCAATAAAAACTTGCCTTGCCAACACCTTCTAGGTACAGCCTGGGTGATATGAATATTTAATGTGCCATGGGCATTGTGATTCTGCTGAGAGCAGCTGGAAATTTTAACATAAGCAATATCATTAAGATTTCTTTATTTATGTGGTGCATTTTCTTCAGTGGCAATCCACTTATCCAAGAGGCATCCAGAGTGCCAATTTATTGTAATAAATTTGTTTGCTTTGCTTTTAGAGGGCTGTCAATGTAGTCACATCAGGCCAGGCATGACATTCCCGCCAGTAATTAGGAAGGGGGATAGTTGGGTGTTGGGTGTTTTATATAATTCTTACAGGTTTACTATGTCCTAACGTTGGTATTGATGAGTTGGCTGATGCAGTGTTTTCTGTAAAGGACAGCTATAAACCAGTCACCATGCTGGGTTGCAGTGTTGGTGAATAAACTAATAACTTATTCTATTTAATTCATCTGCAACCCATGGAGGCAACATTCATCCAGGAGGAAGCTGGAAAAGTGATCTACTGCAGGAATGAATCAAAATAATAAAATTCTGAATTTCTTCAATGAGCTTTTGAGGAACTCAATCGCTCATAGCCTACAGCACTGTGGCTTCCAAATCCAAGCTTTCTCTTATCAGTTCTCCTTAAGGAGAAGCAAAACTGCCCTTTTAGAGCAAACGTGTCGTGTTTATGATCCTGCAATATATGGCAGCGCAGTGAAACGTGGGATGCTTCTTAACTACCGTCATTCTGCAAAAAGGGTGTGGAGATGTGCCATCGAAATGAGACTTCGATTCACGGGGACAGAGATGCTGAGGAAAAAAATCTTCCTTTTATGGCTGCTGTGTGTGTTTGCAGGTTTGCCCAGATCATTTGGCAAAAAATGTAGTAAAACAAATCGTTCTGGGCAATGAGTCACCCCAGTCTTACAGTTAATGAGCACAGGCTCTTTCTCTTCATTGGAGGAGGTGGGGACTAAACCGCATAGGCAACAAGGACGCTAGCGCTCCCCAGCACTGCATAACACACGGCAAGGAATGTCAAGAAAAGACAAATTATTCTAAGCAGTGCATTAGCCAGCGAACAGAGTGTGCAAATAGTGTAAGGCTAGAAAGCCTTACAATGCACTTAAACATATATGAAATTAGTTTTAAAACATGCCGTTACTGATGCAAATGTTATATTTCAAAGTAATCTTCATATCGTATTCCATAAAATGGAGCTGTAATTAATTTTTTACATTATGTTTTTTTTTTATGTTAGAAAATATTAACTACCTACTAATGTATTTTTCCTAGGAGTGTATCTTTCTTTTTAAATGGAAAATTTACAGCTTAAAAGTAATGAAAACTGCATTTCCTTGCAAGTGGGTATATGGTACTTTCCAGTGATCTACTTATTTTACACCCTGAGATGCTCTTCTGCTTTGGACAATGGGCTGAAAAAGAGAGTTGGATTTTTTTTTTCCTCCTGTTCAGCAGGCCTGTGTGTGATTATATCAAAAATCTGGAACAAGTTGACAGCATTTATGAGATGTGTCACTCTGGATTTTATGTACAGAAAGAAGATGTGATCTTTGATTTCATTTATTTCGCTGCAAACACGAGTTAGGTTGAATGACTTGTGTCTGTCTGGCAAAGACTATTTTTAATTATTTTAATGCCCCCCAAAAAAGAGCACCTTGGCAGTCATACTTTATACAATAGACATGGATGTCATGACTCATCTAAACAATATTGACTTGCTTGTTTACAGCATAGTACAGGTTTCAATGAAATTCTGTTCCAATCACAGTCTAATCTTATTAATGCTTGTACGAGCAACTATTCAGGTCCAATGAGAAGGGTCACTACAACATTGAATTATTTTCCCTAACCTTGATACTGTCCTCTCAGTGGAATCTATTTTAGCTCAACTGGTTTTAAAGTATCCTACTTCTGCTGCCCAAAGACTGTCACCTTGGAAAAAGTATTTTTTTTATTATTCATTATGTAAATGGTGTTTTGTTTGACTTTTGTTTGTCTTAAGCATCCGGTAAGTTACGGACTATAAATATCCATCCTTAAGTAAAGCTGTGTTATTTAGTGATCATTATTACCTACTTGGCTAATATTAAAGCTGACATGACTGATATATTCTTTTTGCATTTTTTTACAGGTCCACCTGTGAATGTAACATGCAACATTTTTATTAACAGTTTTGGATCCATTGCTGAAACAACAATGGTGAGCCAAAAGATTATTTTCACGTAATAAATATAAAAATGTACAGGTTAGGTATTTTTTACATGTAATCAACTATAATATTTATGTTTGATAGCTGAGAACAGAGTGTAAACTGTCTGTCAAAGAAAAGGAAAAAAAACAGTTAATTACAATGATACCTTGAAATTTATTGAATTATTGAATTAAATTGATTAAAGATTTAATACAATTAAAAGAAAAAAAATCAACATAGTATCTTTAAAAAAAATGGGGAAAATGTACAGTAGATTTAGGCTTTATGCTTTTGATTTGGAGGAATTGCAGAAACCTTGCTTTATTGTGTGAATAAGATTTTGGTGTGTATACAGAACTTACTAATGTAATTGAATTCTTTCATGTGCATCTATTAAAAATCTTTACATTATTATCCTTTAAATTACATGCCAAGTATAATTCTGATTAACGGCAGGTAGAAACACTTACAAATTGTTTAAAATATGTTATGAATATTAAACAAAAGAGTGCAGCCTTGTGTGTTCTATCTCATAGCTCAGTACAACTTGCCTTATTTGATGTGCCAAATAACTTGGACTAATCCCGCCCCACACACACATCACCCCCCACCCATTTATATATTAAATCCCCTTCCAAACTGTGTTTGACTGAGGGCACTTAGTTAGTTACCTAATAACCCAATGTACATATCTATCCAATGGCGGAAACTTCCAAGCACTTTTTGTAAGTCGCTCTGGATAAGTGCTAAATGTAAATGAAATGTAAATGTGCCAACATTGAAACCATACATTATGACCTAAGAATATACACTGTCTGGCCCAAAAAAAAGTCCCCCCTTCTTTATAGGCATTTTTACATTAGGGACCTGAGATCGTTTCTGAGAGTATTTGAGCCCAAACTTTTGTTAATTTTCATTTGTGAGAACACAAACATTCCGTGCTGAGGAATTGTGCCTGAGTCTGCTGGAAAAGGTGGTCTCAAGCATGGTATGCGCATCAAGAATCAGATACGAAAGCCAATCATACCTGAACACGGAAGCAGACCTCTGTTTAGACTGCAATGGAGAAAGGAGCAATCGTCTCTGGGTACAGAACAAAACAGCCGTGCCTAGTGTGAAAGCGCCTTTCAGCTTTGATTACAGTATACAAATTGTTGGCCAGTTTATGTGTGAAAATGATTATTCATGCCCCCAGATCCACTCTTCGAAATATGCTGTGCCATGAGGGACGATAAACTCCACTGATGCGATCACCCGGTCTTTCAGTACATTCAGGTTGTCAGCTGACTTTATTTAATTGCCACATAGCATTGCTTGGCCTAGACCTGACCGGTTGAAGCAGCCCCAGAACCTAACTTCCTCCAGAGGCTTGTACAGTGGGCACTATGCATGATGGGTACATTGCTTCATGCACTTCTCTTCTTATCCTGACACACGCATCACTCTGGAATAAGGTCAGTCTGGACTCATCAGACCACATGACCTTTTACCATTGCTCCAAAGTCCAATCTTTATGCACCCTAACAAATTGTAGCCTTTTTTTTCATATTTGCCTCATAACAACTGCTTTCCTTATGGCCACACAGATGTTTAGTATTAATCCTGTTAGTCATGTGTGTATGGAAATGCTCTTACATTCATAATTAAACATAGCCATGGTTTTTACTTGATTTTTTCCATGCAACGTTAACCAAGTGGTTAAGTAATCTCTATTCATGATTTTTTTTACCACATTACTTCCACAAAGTTGACGGTTCAACCATGTGTTGATTGGTTCTTACCCCAGTTCCAGTAGTTGTAAATCTCCTAAGTTGTTTTCTTTGCTTGATGCATCTAAGTAATTTGACTCTTCAAAAATTATTTTTTGGCCAGGCAAGTGTATATGTGTATGAAAAAAAAGGAGAAATTTCACAATTTAAGATATTCTGTGAAAAATGTGGCACCCTGGTCCTGCTTGGACACCGTGGTTGGTGCTGAGACACTCCTGCAGTTAACAATTCACACCCTTTCACAAGCACTTTAAAGCCCTCTCAAATGCCTCCAGCAGAGCCACACAAGTACTTTCAATGCCAAGCCTTGAATGAGCCGAGCTTTATTGCTCAGCCACTGCTGAACTGACCAAAAATTGCTGCAGCCCACAGGAGTAGCTCGTGCAAAACAAATGCGGTATTTTCCACTCCTTTTCCCCTCTACAGCCAGAGAAATTGATCTAAGGCACTGACACTGACGAGCAGGAGGAGCAAGGTGCTATGAATGGGAATGACATCTTATTGGCCTGTTGAGAATCATGCTTTTTGCTGTAATGATCAGACAGTACCTGACCCACTACTGAGACCAGCAACTCTCCCTGGACTGCTGATAGCCACATTATTTACACTATTTAGGATGTCTGAGGTTTAGGGAGGGGTTGACTGGCCATTTAATTAGCTTACATACTCTTCGTTTTCTCAAGTAGAAGAGACAGCAAAAGCGAAAAAGAGAGAGAGAGAGAGGGTGGAGAGAGAGAGAGAGAGAGCAAATAAATCCAAAAACTCTCCCATTTCTTAGTGGCAGTCGTCAAAGTAGAGTCATGAAAGCAGCCAAACTTTTTCTAATCTGTCACCGTCAGAAAGGGATCTTAGCCTTGAGCTTGAATCACATTATGTGTCTGCTGTTGTCATAAATCAGTCTCCTTAGCCTGGAGAAATCATAACGGGAAATATGAGGCCTTTTTCCCCTCTTTACTTTATGCTGATGAATGCGTGCCCACTCTATGCTTTGTTTGCTAGATCATTCCGTTGCGGGGGGCGGAGGGTCCGCTTTGTTTCAGGCTTTCATTCTCTGTCCGGATTTCGTCTGCGATAATTGACAGACAAATTGACGTGGTAGACTTGAGAATGATTCACAATTAACTATAAAATGAGTGATTTCCTAGCATGTCCAAAAAATAAGACAAACCATGAAGTAGGCAATCAGTAAACCTGATAAATCACCCGAGGTGAGAATGTTGTAGGAACGTGTGCACTTCTAGCTTGATGTGGTTGCATTGTTATTTTGCAGTGCCCATGCACAGCTTATTATCAAGGAGTTGATTATTTCACACTTGTCATGTTTTACTAATTATGAAGGGAAAATATTGACATGGAAAAAAAGGTGAGGTTTGCATTTCCCACTGCACTGATTGCTTTTAAGGAGACACAAATCTAATAACCTTGAAAAAGATGATCTGACATGATCGAAAAATTTCGAAATATCGTTGCATTAGGATAATTGCTGTATAATGTGGCTGATTTCTATTGCAAAGGTCACCTGGAATATTTTCCCCTACATTTGTAAGTCATCCTACTGTACATTACTTCCCAGGAAGGACACAACTGCATGCAGTTGTGGTTCAAGTGTGTCTAGCGCCCTTGACGAACAGCAACCCCTGAAAACAAATTGAAAATCCCTATCTTGAACACTTGCGTGAGAGACCTTCCTAATGCAGTAGTACACTGCCTTGCTCAAAAACTAGATTTAGTATGGCAGCGCGGTTTATTGACCAACATGACATGAACCACATGACGAGCAAAAGAGTGATAGCAAAATGAGCAGGCAAAAATTATTCATATATTATGGATATATATAATATCATTCAAAAAAAAATAATCTTTTTTTTCCCCATGCACTCTGGGCACCCCCAGCAAAATTGTTCCCAGTGCATCTGCCCATGTCGCCTATGTCGCCCATGTCTAAATCTGGAACTGACTGCATGACTCGTTTTGAGAGCATGACATTGATGATAATAAACTTTTCATGTAAATTACCTATGCTTTTATTGGGATAAATATTCGGATAAATATAACCCAGTGAATTTTTCCAGAACTAAGCAATCACACTAGTTACTTTGAAAGAACATGTGCAGCTTAGTATTAAAGTGTTTTTTTTTTTTTGTGCTTATGCCCACCGTAATGCCATTGTAGGATGGCAAAGTCTTTCATACGGTGGAAAGTCCTAGTGTTATTTTTTTTGTGTAGTTGGGAACCAATGTCCAATATTTAATAGGCAAATGTAAACATGCAGAAACTCTCAGACCATCACTGCTTCATTTATACAAAGATCTATTTAAATATGTGGCCTTAAAAAGTTATAAACAAATCTAAATCACTTCAATTACATAGCAACATACATGTATAACTGCTTAAAAATCATTAATTAAAAGATTCCTTAAGGAAGCAAAAATAGGTTTTAGGGAACCAAAAATATTTTGAAGTTTCTGTAATGAATGCATTCTGGTTTCTTTAATTATAAGAATACATTTGTGACAAGAACATACAGTATTAATTTGTAATTGTAATTTTATTTAGACATTCTGGTTTCTGCAAGTCCTACCACGGTCATACAAAATGAGAATAAATACCATTGGTCACCATTGGCCTCCACAGACCCTAGCTGGACTACAGAGATTCCTGTATGGATGAATGAATGGATAGATTTTACAAATACTGTGTTCAAAATAATGTTGTGAATAAAAAGCTAAATAAACAGCTAACATGAATAAGACTTTTTAACACTCATACTCAATAAGACTCATATTTGCAACAATATGGTAATTTTCATTTCTTAAAAACAAAACATAACATTGTCTCATTCTTGATGGTGTTTCATAGCGCTAATGATGGTAAGTAAATTGGAATTCCTGTGTACGCTTTCACCTCTGGTCTGCTGACATAGCCCCTGTTGTCTTACAGGATTACAGAGTGAACATTTTCCTGAGACAGCAGTGGAATGACCCCCGACTGGCTTACAGTGAATACCCTGACGACTCCCTCGACCTCGACCCCTCCATGTTGGACTCCATTTGGAAGCCAGATTTGTTCTTTGCCAATGAAAAGGGTGCCAATTTCCACGAGGTTACCACTGACAACAAGCTGCTGAGGATCTCTAAAAATGGGAATGTTTTGTATAGCATAAGGTGACAGGCCCTAAATTATCAAGCTTTACTGCTGGATCCATTCAGAATTTAGAGTTTCTGCTTGTCTAATTTAGCTATTTAGGCTGATGAGTTGCATATTTGTAGTATAATATTTTTCATTTGTTATGACAAGCCTTTACAAGATAATATACAATTTTAAAACAGGCAATGGTTGTTCAAGGAAATACAGTACTTTAATTCTGGGAGTATTGAAATTGCTAAGACATATTAGAGACATTGAAAACAATTAAATTTTCATTAAGAATTACAAAGATACATTTATACAAAGCTACTTGAAGCTATATTTAATCCACTGACCAGAAATAAACAGGGTGTATGAGGTAGCATCTTGTGATTATTGTCATACTCCAAAGCTATGGATAGACCTCTCTTATGTACATGCTACAGTATGTGAGTATGAATTATTGTATGATATCACAGCCATTATTCGAATCGAGCACTGTAGTGTGCACTAGCCATAGTTTGGCAGTTAGCAATAAGAGTTTTATTGAGTTGCTTCTCAAACTGTTTTTATAAGAGCGTTGTTTGCCAGATTGTTGGATGTTTTCTCTCTCAAGCATGTCTAACATGCACAGTTAAGTGTCATAGCAATTGTATTCCCTCTTTATACCATGCACTATTTACTGATGAGTCTGCTGTTCTTAGCTGGGATTCCTGGTAATACACAATTCTTTTTTAGCATGGGTATTCCCTTAACAGCAACACCAAATAAAAAAAAAAGTCTGCATTTCTGGACTTTGGTCAGATTGTCTCCATTGTCTACATTCTACTCGCTAGGTAGCCCCTGCCAACCATAATATAGACAATGTCCGAAGCTCTTGAAACACAAAAATGGGCATCAGCTATGTGCCCACTACCTTAACATTGCCCATCTTAAAGAAGCTGTGTCTGACTCAGCCACCTCCTGGTTTGAGTGCATGGTATTACACATATGCTTGGTTGGCACATTTAAGTTCTGGCTTAAACTTTTTTTTTAAATTTTGTCCAGGATTCTTAGTGTAAACACTCTATTG
Source organism: Clariallabes teugelsi (assembly GCA_030014215.1). Taxonomy (NCBI): domain Eukaryota; kingdom Metazoa; phylum Chordata; class Actinopteri; order Siluriformes; family Clariidae; genus Clariallabes; species Clariallabes teugelsi. The sequence goes on along the minus strand of JAQMYG010000002.1, from coordinate 21,826,266 downwards.
TTTAAAATGCCTAGGCCCAATTACACATGATAAGTGCTGGAAGATGAGATGCTCTCTAGACGGCTTGGCAGCAGACATGGTTCAGCTGAAATGATTGCCTCTAGAACTAAATCTGGGAGTGTAACTCAGAGCCCTGTAATCTTTAGGATAGCCCATCATATACAAACCCTTCACTATGTTCAACTTCACTTGTCTTGAGGGTACCCTCTCACTTATTGTAAGGAAAGCCTAAGAGAACATCTGTGTTCTTGGTATAATAAATAATACTAATAATACCAAATAATGTA
>JAQMYG010000002.1:21792673-21812124 GCA_030014215.1 Clariallabes teugelsi | reverse complement strand
CACACCCAGGTATCGGATCAGTACTCGGTATCGGCCGATACCCTGAGCCCAAGTATCGGAATCGGTATCGGGAGGGGGAAAATGGTATCGGAACATCTCTAGTAATTATCATTTATTTGTTTTTGTTTCATGGCATTGTGTATTGGCATTCACTAATTAAGTTTTCTTTTAGTTTAAAAATGCAATATGCAGAGACATTAGATATTGTTATTAGTCAGAATTAAGGATATTAAGGAGATCTCGTGCATATGAATTTACCGAAATGTAGCACTAAAATGCATTTAAAATGCATATAATAAGATTCAGTAAGATGTGCTCACAATATGTATTTTCTCTCTCTCTCTGTCTTTTGGGGCAAAAGACTTTTTGGGATATGAAAGCTTTGCGACACAAAGTATAACACACTCTTTGTACTGGAATTCCTGGCACTGGTAATGTTGTGCTGAGGAATGTTTTACACGTCATATATTTATTGTGACTCGTTGAGTATTATAATATATTGGTTTGCCACATTTTAACAAGAACGCACAATAGATAAAAGCCAGGTTTGTGTGGAGATGCAGAGGGAGGCAGAAACGGAGACAGAAAAATAGATAGAAACGCTATTGCCTCAGTATTGTCTCCTTTTTTTCTTTTCAAAATATATGTATTGATATACATTTAGTATTCGATCCACCACCCAGCCCTACTATATACTTGTTTTGCTTTTGCATATATACTGCTAGATCTCGTACCAGGACTAATTTACATAATTAGATATGCTTAGTCCCCCGACATATAGACTTACTAGGACTTGATAATTAGTGCGCCTTTAACACTCTGAGTGTAACCCACAGAGTTAGTCCTAACACATAGTAGCCCTTAAAACTCAGAGCATTTTAGGCATTTCTTTCTCATATATACAGAGTCAGCCAAAAAAATGCATACACACTTCAGGAAAAGAAAAACGTGTATAAATATTTCATTACTATGTTTATTGGTATACGTTATATATTCATGTGTGTAATGTATGATAATATTTTTTGCCTGACTTTCATTTCATTCTCTCTCTCTATGTGATATTGTTATAGAGTGGCTTTATCTTTTTTTTTTTTAATACAAAAATGACTGAGAAAAAAAAAAAAAAAAAAGGTCACACAAAAATGTTATTTTATTATGTTTGTTTTCAATTATTTTTATGGGCAAAAAAAAAAAAGAATCCAAGCATTTGGTGAGTTTTTTAATGGTCATTGACCAATGCAGTGTTGCTGCTAGAAAAGAATATGCTATGTAGTGGGACCAGTAGAATATAGTCTAAAAAACATAATAATTATATGTATACCAGCATTCTAGTATCTAATTGGTAAAAAGGTGATTACGCACATCGCATAACATCGATAACATCGCAGCTTTAAGAATCGTAACACCACACTGATAGTATTAATGCTCTCACATTAATACACTGATGTTTTTATAGCAACAGCTCATTTAGTGGGACTTGTGTGACAAATACTCCAGATAATGTACTTTAATCAATGGAAAAATGTATAATCATTTACATTGTGAAGTTTTATATAAGAAGACATTTATTTAATAACAATGGTGTTGGGTGTCAGCGCTATGTAACAGTCAGTACGTTTGCCAGATTTCCGTTGAGGGAAATTGTTTTCTGGGTTTTGTTTTTTTTTTTTTTTTTTTTTTTTTTTTTCTGGCTTAGGGTAACACTAACATCAAGTCACATCAAGTGTTATTCCACACACATTACACTCTCTGTGATCATTCATACGACCTCATTATTTAACAAATATGAGTCAGTAAATACGTACACTGTCACTTAAACTAGGTTTGCCTGAGCCGTTAATAGTCATATATTAATATTAATAGAACCAAGAAAACCCCAGTTTTTAAAGTGTGTCTGAAGTCCTAAAGTATTTAAGCTTTTTTGAAGTATTCAACCCTGACGAAAACATAACCCTTGAGCTAATATGATCCTTCCTTGCAGTCAGAACTGCTGTAAAAGATGTTAGATGAATTTAATCATAATCTTCTGGCCAATTAGATTTGAGAGGCAGTGAAAATTTTTCAACTTGCATGAAAACTGATCATTTAGGATGCTTAGTTACTTGGAGTATAGTTTCCTCTCCAATTATAATCCTGGCAGAATGAATGATTACTAATCAGTGGTGTCCAGTATAATCTGGAAAGGCCTGGCTTGGCTGCAGGTTTTAATGCCAGCCAAGGCGGAGCCACACCTGATTCCCATTGAGTTTGCAAATATAAAATAAGAATAAAATGTAAAGAAAAACAATAAAATGTGCAAATACACAAAAAGAATAAAAGAAAAAATATATAGAGAAACTTACGTAAGTATATACATGGGAAAATATAAAAAACTATAAATATTTGGAGATGTGTAATATGTCAGATTGCACAATAATAATGCGTGATGGGTGACCAAAACAGTTATGATTGTCTTAATATAAAGTTCAGAGTGTCTATGTGTCTCATTGATTCATGTGAACAAAAAACAGGATGAGAGCAGTGCATTAGCTGCTGATAGACTCAAGGTAAGAGTAGAGAAAGTTACCTTGGTGGTTCATGGGTTTGGAAAGATGGCCATTAGAGTGAGCACAGAAAGGTACCTCCGAAGGATTAGAGTCAAAACTCACAAGGGGATGGTGAAGGCTCATCAGTTGATCTGTTGGGTTAGAGGAGCCAAAGACCACAGAAGTGTAACTCCAGGGCAACAAGTTGTGGGAAATCTCGTCCTATGGGGCAGTCCGTTGGGGAAAACTGTTGCTGGAGCACACCCAGATCTGTTTGGGAAGGTGGATGTGGCAGCACATGAGTCTGAGACGCATTTTGCTCGGTCCATGAGGGCAGCTGCAGTAAAGTATGAGGAAATCTTTGAAAAGGCTGAGGCTCCAAATATCCCCAAGATAATCCAAAGAGGGAAAAGTCATGTGGCTAAAACAAAAAGCTCACTGGCAAGTAACCAAGATTCTCTTGAGTGGTGGAAGTGGGACAGTATCGGGGCAGCCTGCGAACCAAAGTGTGGTGGGTGCCATTGTGGTAACTGTCAGACTGGAGGAAAAGAAATGACTCTAACGGAAGAGAAAGAACTTAAGATCATAAGAGAGGGTCTCATCTATGTTGAAAAAAATTCCCACAGTAAGTCTCCACACTGGGATACAAAGTATCCATGGATTCAGGACCCATCCACCCTTCCAGAACAGGTGGGGTGGAAAGTGCTTACCTAAGAACGGAAAAACAACTCAAGAGAGTACCAGAACAGCGAGGTATTTATGCAGCTCAGGTCCATGATATGGTCAAAAGAGAAGCAGCGATGAAATTCACCAAGGAAGTGATTAAGAAGTGGAAGGGACCAGTTTGGTATGTCAGCCACTTAGTGGCACCAAACCCCCACTCAACAACCTCTCCGGTACATCTGTTCTGGAATAGTAGCCAAAAACTCAATGGACTGAGCATGAATGATCTCCTGCTAAAAGGACCAGATGTACTCAACCCTATCAGAGCTGTCTTGCTTCGATTTAGAAAGGGAGCATTTGCTACTCTTGGAGACATTAAGAAGAGGTACAACTCTGTCTCGCTTGAAGAGCATGAAGTGCATCTTCACAGGTTCCTCTGGAGGGATACTGAGGAAGAAGAAATAGGCGAGTATGCCATAACAAGGGTCAACATCGGAGATCGCCCTGCTGGATGCATTGCGCAATTAGCTGTGCGTGAAACTGCACGATTGGCAAAGTTTGCTCATTTGAAAGAGGAGCGCAGAGTACTTGAGGAGGATAGCAACGTGGATGACATCCTCACATCCCACAATAACCGGGAGAGACTGACCATGATAATAAATGGAATTGAAGAGATTCTGACAGCCGGCGGATTTGCACTCAAGCCATGGGTTAGGTCAGGGCAAAGTGGGAAGCAAGTGACTGGTGCACTAACTCAAAGTCAAGCGATCATACTTACGAACCAGATGAAGGAAGAAGAAAATAAAGCTTTGGGAACAGGGTAGTACTTGGTAGAAGATGACAAACTCTACATCATGACTTCCATTAACTTCTCAAAAAGGGAAAAGAAAATGAGAACAGGCCAGAAACTTCCTGAAGGCGAAGTGAAACTGAAAATGCCTAACCCGTTGACCAGGAGACAGCTACTAAGCCAGGTTCCTGGGCTCTATGACCCAATTGGTCTCGTTATGCCTGCCAAGCAAAAAGGTGCAATTCTTGTCAGGAAGGCATTCCAAGAGACAGGAAATGGGAGCTTAACTCGATAAACATGGGCAAGCCACTTTCTGGAAATCTCAGAAATAAGGCCATCAAACTCTTCGAGAAGAATTGGCAGATGAAAGTTGAACATTGGTTTCACCTAGTAGACAGTCAGATTGTGCTGGGGGCCATTCAGTGTGATAACTTTGGGTTCCAGACGTTCTTTGCAAACAGAGTTTTGGAAATCCAAATGGCTGAGCCATCAAGTGACTGGTGGTGGATCCCAGGAAATGGCCCTGGAAAATCGATCCTGCAAGTTCTCGTTACAGGAATGGGGCAGCAGAGACCACTGTTCGCATTGTACATTGAGCGTCACAGACAAGACAGAGAACGTCATGAAGAAACTGAAAATCAAGATTCCTGTGACCATCCTTCACAGAGGTGTTAGACGGCTAGTCGTCTTGGTTCCTGCAGAAGAAAAGAAGTGTGAACTACTTGGGTTCAAGAACCAGTAGTGGGAGTGGGAGGTGTAAAGCTAAAATAAGTGAAATGATGGAGCTGAAGTCATTTGACAAGGAAAAACTGTGACACGATCAGAGTATGACATCACAGTATGCAACACCTCACAGTCATTAATGGAGCAAAGGTACAGACTCAACATACAAGCACCATCTGTGACAGAGAATTGCCACCTCACAGTCTCTACTATGATGTAACTATGATGTAACAGTATAAAACCTGCGTGTTAGAGACTGCAATCAGTAACATGTGAGACAGGGAAGTGCATCGGCTGCTGGTCATGGGTCACGGACACTTATGGTATAATAATACCGCTCTTCAGTGGTAGGTGTTTTGCCTGCCATGCGGAAGGCCCGGGTTCGATTTTCCAGCCAGTGCCCAAACCCCCCAGCCACTGGATGCAATGCCGGTCCCTAGCCTGGATAAAATGGGAGGGTTGCATCAGGAAGGGCATCCGGCGTAAAACCTGTGCCAAGTTGTGCGGACCAGATATTCCGATACTCCCCTTGCCGCGAGCAGCCGAAAGACCAACAACTTATACGAAGGACTGATCACTTGAATTTGAGATTGTTATTTAAGTGTTTCCATGTATTCACACAGAATGTAATATGATGTGCATTACATGTTTGCTAAACGGTTTGCGAATAGTATGTGTTAAATACATACTTTTTTTTTTGTGTTAAATAATTTGGTTGTATTTTTTTACATTTTATATAACTAATATTTATTAGAAGTAGTGATTGAACTATTATTTATTTGAAGTATTGTTTTACCTATTATTTATCAGAAGTAGTGATGTACCTTTTTTGTGGGTTTTTCTTCGTTTAAGGTTATCGACCACTTACTGTAGTTGAGTCTACTTTGAACAATTGTTGTGTAACCTGCAAAGCTGTCAGACACAAGAATTAAAAAGTGATTCCAGAGTTGATCCTCATGTCCCCTGTAGTTGGCTAATGGCTTTTTTCGAGTTTGAAGCAGAAGCTGATGTGCAAATTCCCAGATAACTCGACAGTTCAAACAGGGTGAGCATTACCATGCTGAGGTGGTTGCGTCAAAGTCACGACATGAGACGTGAAAAAATAAGATAATGAATAAATATCTGTTTTTTTTTCTAGAAAGGTATTCAAATTCTTACAAATGATTACAGCAATACTCAGGGCGGTTTCTTTCTATAAGGAATGCAAGCAATCGTGTAGGGCCTCCAGACCACCAGAGTTTTGTGTATCAGGCAGCACTCCATTGTGTTGTGAAAAAAAACAAAAAACTTTAGTTTAAATAACTATGGTAACCAAGACCAGAATTTCTGATTTAAGTCCTTGACTTCATAGTTCTTCTTCAGTGGTTTTAATTTTATAATTAATTTTGAATGGTGAGGGGTCCCTCATCAACTCATTTTGGATCCTCAAATATTTATAAATGGTCCGGCAAATACTGCAAGTGTTGTACACATGGCTCTACAAAAGGCAAATGATGTGTGACATTCCAGGAATTAAAATCTGAAATACTGGTTAAATAAGCATTTTTGAGAATAACGAAGGACTCTGTAAGCTAAACTGTAATGAATGACTATAACAGGGACTATGGATCACCCTAATCCTTTTGTATTTTAACTCATAAAGAAGAGAATTTTTTAATTGAACCAATGGAAGCATAATAAACCCTGTACACTAGTAATGTAATATCAATTTAAAATACTATTAATACAAATACTTAAACTTAATATTTCTGAATCCAATGGACTGAAAAGTCTCATTAGAAAAGTGTTGTCAGGCTGAAAGATCCAGATAAACTCCAGCTGCTTCATACTTTCCCTTGTGAGGTTTTACAGTTAATCCCAAATTTAATATAGGGAGCTATACCTAAATCTTGATTCCTACTGTGATCCATAACCTAATAGGTGCAGATAACAACAACAATGCACTCCTTGCTTCTACAAGCTTTCTCCAGGTACAGTAAATCCAGCAAAGAAAGTGCTCAGTTGGTGTTGATCTCATCCTGCATTATTCACCAGTCACCTGCTGACAGCACAAACTGCACATCCTGCTGTTTCACTTCACTCTTGATATTATTTCATGAGAAGACTGCAGGAATGTACAGTGTATCTTAGCGTATAGTACATACTGTACTACATTACTTGTTTGTTCAAAAATGTTCAAAAGCTAGTTACTCCCTGTTTTAATTCTATGTAATAAAAACATCTGATCATAATTAGCTTTAATATTAGGCAAATGCAACCTCAGATTAACAACAATTTATAAAATTCCCACAGAGCAATTATTTATTTAACAAAAATTAGGACAGCCTGGTGCTGCTATTCATCAGCCCTTTATTTAATTAGAAAAAGGAATGACATAAGCAATGGTCTCAGAGAAGCAATTGTTGATGTACATCAATCTGGGTTATAAAACCATTTCAACCAGTTCAACATTCTAGTGGAAAGCATTCAAGATAGTTGCCAGTCTTTCTAGGACTGGATGTCCCAGCACATTCACCTCAAGGTCAGACCGAGCAATGCTCAAACAATCAACAGGCCTTACTGATCATGTTAAATGTTAAGTCCTTGACAGCACAATTACAAAAAGAATGAACAAGTATGGTTTGCTTGGAAGAGTTCGCCAGAAGAGTTGGTTTGTTTGGTAGAGTTCTCTTTCATCTAAAAAGAACATTTGAAGCACAATTGAGGTTCGCAAATCTGCATCTGAACAACCCATAAGCCTTCTGGAACAACAATGTCCCATGCATAGAAGAGGACAAATTGAAGTTGTTTGGCCTTAATGCCCAGTGCCATGTTTGGCAAAAAAAACAACAAAAAAAAACAGCATTTCAGCGAAACATCTCAAGCACCTTGGTGGATGGGAGATGATTTGGGCTAATTTTGCAACCACAGGACATGGACCTCTTGCAGTTATTGAGTTGACCATTAACTCCTTTGTATACCAATTCCAGAGGCAAATATAAAGCCATCTTACCAACAGCTAAAGCTTGGTTTAAAATGGGTCATGCAACAGAACAATGATCCAAAGCACACCTACATCAGATCTACATCAGAATGGCTGAAAAAGAAAGGAATCAAAGTTTTAGAATGGCCTAGTCTAAGTTCAGACCTCAAACCATTTGAAATGCTGTGGTGGGACCTTAAGAGATCTGTCATTAAGCAAATGCCCAAAAACCTCAATGAAATTGAGCAATGTTGTAAAGAGGAATGGGCCAAAATTCCGCCACAATGATGTGAGAAACTGATAGTCATATAGGAAATAATTCCTTCAGTTTATTGCTGTTGAAGGTGGATCTCCAAGCTATTGAGTCATGGAGGTACAGTACTTGAGGTTGGTTTTGTTTTTTATAATTTTCAAGCTGGCTGCTGTAACAATCAAATGTCCATTTAGTATATTAGAATTAATAACATACTATCTATCCATCCATCCATCCATCAGATTTGTTGGGCATTTTATGTCATGGTAATCCAAATGATATTGCCAGAAATATAAATAAATATTAGCTTGCATTTTAGTTTATAGTCAGGGACAAAACATTGAGTGAAGTTGGAGAAATTATTACACAATTTATATGCCTGCATACTATTCTAAAATAGCAAATAGATTCTCGCTACCATCGGGCCTCAATTATTAATCTGGATAGAAATTAATTGGTAAATAGTTTGTGTAAATGGTTACAGAAAGAAATTTGGTGTTTAAAAATGAAATCCTACCTATGCTCCTGAGTATGTATATTTTCTGCACTTTGTGAATGAAATTTCCTGATAAATTAGACTTAAGTGAAAGTATACAGTAGGTCATGCGTGAAAATCTTACTCACTTGAGGTGGAAGTAGTTCAAGTGAAAGTTAATAAATTGTGACTTATATATTCAATATATATAATATATTAAAGTATTATACAGTACAAAGCAATACAAATACAAAACAAATTTGTTTATCTGATTCAATTCCAATATGATTTGATAGCTGCAATTTGACTCGCTCTCTAGTCAGTCATGTTGAATAACATAGCATGAGCATGAGCAACAAATACAGCCTAACATTGTTAAATATAGCCAGTTAATGTTGGCAAATTAGCAATTAATTGCTTACTCCATCATACTGAAACATTTTAATGAGGTAGTGACACGCTGGCTAGTCCGGTGGCTTCAAACACACACAGAGAGATAACTAGCGCACAACTACATTGTGTCGAATGAGAAGTGAACGGTCAAATTGTATGATTCTTGATAGCACTTTTTTCCCCCTACATTAAAACTAATTGATTGGATGCTAAACTGAGCCACTGGATTGATGTGCAGCATGCAGTCCTAATAATGCTCATAATTTTAATAATGCTCAAGTAAAGTATATAATAATAATGAAGTGTAACAATGTACAATCGATCAAATTTCTAATGAGGTTTATGTAAAGAAAACTTTCTGCTTATGAATATTGTTCACACTGGATGTTCAGTCATATGGGGAAGTTCATCTTAGATTAAACCTTTAAGGTTAAGGTCATGTTAAATAATAACTTTAATTCAAATACTTGAGAAATACTTATCAAATGCTCTTGAAATATTGAAAACCGCTTACAAAAAGGTAATTATGTTTAATTGATTTGCACATGCAGTCATTCCCAGGGTGACTTTGAGGCCTGCAGTAAAAATTCATTCACCTCTCTGCATAGATGTCACCCTGCATTTTGTTTATTTATTTATTTATTTATTTATCTGATGCCTTGCACCTCCAGGGTCCGGGTTCGCTTCCCGGCCAGGCTCGATTCCCGTCTCTGTGTACATGAAGTTTGCATGTTCTCCCCGTACTTGGTGGGTTTCCTGCAGATTAGGCTAATTGGCGTTTTCAGATTGCCTGTAGTGTGTGTGTGACCATGTGTGTGCCCTGCGATGGATTGGCACCCTGTCCAGGGTGTACCCCGCCTCCTAGGATAGGCTCCAAGCCCCCCGACCTTTAATACAGAATAAAGCGGTATAGAAGATAGGAGATGACAAAAAACAGGACGTTGAATCCTCCTATATAGAACATGTTAAAATTAGCTTGTATTTTTTCTTTTATTTTTGGTGTTTGCAAGTTTGCATGTGAACGCCACTGGAATATGATTTTGTTATCGAATCTGCTCATAACTATTTTGTCCATTCTCTTCACCCCTTTGTGTACAATGTATTTAAAATAATTATGATATGTTTTAGAACATCACACTAATCATTATTCAGTTGTATGATAAATGTATGTTGTACGTATAGACCAAATCGCATCAGAGGCACAAAATGGCTGTGTATGTTGTCGATGTAATGTCCCAGTCGTCCAGTTGGGGTGCAGCGACATGATAAATGGTGAGCAGACTGAGCGGTAGCAGCAGGGTTGCTACACTATCACAACCTCTCTTAATGAAGCTCGCTGGCAGAGGTGATCCACAGCTGGTCTCAAGCTTTCCATTGCACCTTGCAGCGACCATTATTCAGAATGGCTGCTGCAGCTCAGTGCTGTTATGAGAGCTTATTCAAGCCCTTTTGTCTCATGCTGCCTCACAGAGTAGACACAGGATTCCCCCTGCTGGACAGACACTAGTGGAGTAAAAGCATATCCAGGTAGAAAAGATGAACATTTTAAACATCTTATAAGAAAATTTTTTATTATTTTTTTTTTAATTAACCAAGCCTGTGCACAAAGTGCGTCTCCAAATTGGTATTTAATATAGGTTGCAACCAGTGCATACAAATACACAAAACTATACATTTAGATTTTATTTAATCCCAAGGATAAGTTGTAACAGAACCCCAAACAGATTCCTGCAGAAGTATAATTTTAGCACACATTCTGTTGTAACCATCAGGCTCAGACTATTGGAACGATGAGCTCTGTAGTCACACAAGGGACACGACAGGGTACATGAGACTTTCAGTTGTCCCCAGCTGCTCAACATTATGCTCATCCAGAGTGTTAATAGATAAAAGAGAGGCTTTTGACTGAAGGCACAGCCTTTGTCGTGCTAAGTGAGGATTACGGAGTATCTTACCGGTGGTGATCAATCAATTTGTTAGTGGTGATTGCTGCTCAGATGGAGCACTCAATCAGAATGGTCTCCTTTCCCCTCTCCCAGGTTCGGCTAGTTACCTTTCCCGAGCACAAATGAGGGCGAGGAGTGTTTATGTAAATCAGAACAGAAAGAGATCACAAAGCCATTGTTTTGGTCCTCAGGTGGAGTGCACTTTAGTGTGTTGAAGATCTTTGTAACCTGTGGCCACTTGTAAAACCAAAGTGGTTATGATCAGTACAGTGGGATTAGCTGAAGTGTGTAGTGTGTGCTGAAGGAATGAATAAGTGCTGGCATATTACATGATGGAGTGAGATTGATTTGCGCAGTCAGACTGCCTGTAAAAGCTCTTGCCGAGCCCACTGGGTGCCTGTTTGTTTGGATGTTTTGTTCTTTTCCAGGATAATTGAAATAATTAATATGAGTTATTGGCTTCAGATGGGATTTGAACCAGAAACAGTAACTCTTTTTTTTTTTGTAAACAAAGATTCACAACAGAATCGTAATTGTTACGTAGATTTGCATAATGCATGCGTATTTTTATTCCATTTCATTTGTAGTAAACGCAGCGGAATCATATGCAGAAGCACATAATAACCAATAGAAATCTCGGAGGTTTGGGATGTTATGTAAATCTAATACATTGCAATGGAATACTGGCTGAGAGTGCAGATATAAATGGAATTTATTATGCATAGTCCCTGTCTTCATATTGCTCAATAAACAAGCTTTCCTAGGAGGTTGAAAAATATTAAAGAGCATATGCGATAAAAGCTTTGACTGACTGTCATATATTCGGATGTTTAATTTGTGATATTAATCACATGGGCCCGGTCGAGGCTATAGATGCCTCAATCCCAGGGGGAAAAAAAAGATGGATGGTGGCTGAAAGACCCGAGAGGTACATGGCACCAGATGCTTGTGCCTCTGAAAAGCAGAAGTGAGCTGCATTCTAATGGCCAGAGAGAAAATTGTATTTTAAAAGGAGCTGTTAAGGGCGCATATCGCTTTTTCCATCCTGTTCTTTTGCTCCTGTTGCAAGCCAGCGAGGTTGGGGAAAAAACCCTGGCATGTTGCAGTGTTTGGTAATGGCGGCATTTTAATTACGGAGAGAGCTAATGAATCCGGCACAACCGGGAAGGACAAAGCACGGGAGTGATGCAGCACCGCAGCCCTGCACCTCTTTACAGCACCATGTCACGTCTCCACGCCACCACATTAATCATATGGCAGCGGGAATAAAGTGGAGCATCTGTAATGGGTACAAATGGTGTGGCGCTCAAGGACAATGCAAGGTCGAAGCACCCGGCGTTGGAGAGAAACCTGTGCACTAAACTGCAGGGCAAAGGAAATGACGTGATACACACATTGAGAATGTTCTTCTATTTCTATCCGTTGTGCATTAAAGGATAGAAATTAAATAATAAGAGGGCAAGGACAAAAACGAGGGTAAATTGGCTAAAAATGGAGTCGTGTTAAAAAAGAAAAAAGCGAAGCAGACTATACGTTAGCGTATCTCAGTGCTCAGTGTTACATGTTTACATCTGGCACCAAACACTGCAGGAAGATAAGTACCCTGCTTTGCATTACCAATTTGTGCTTTTGCAAGTAGTGAAACATTGATGCGTACTGAAATGTAATTAATCTTGGCGCTTGCTTTGGGTTTGCATATATTAAGCATCTGCTCGTTCTCTAATAAGTGTGAGCAAAGGTACCGTGATCGTTCCATTAATTCGCCTAAAAAATGATGCATTCTATCACACTCCCCCTGCAATTAATTCCCATGAACACATCTAGTCTGAATAAAGCTTCACAATGTGGCAGGTAAGGCAAAGGATTAAACAAGTCAATAACAGGACACTCTTGGGTCCATTAAAGCTATGCACGGATCAGTAGCATTTGCTTTAAATGCTTTTGAACAATAATATACAGTACACGATTCCACGTTTTTTATTATTAAACTACATAGTTAGCTCCTTTTTTAAATAAAGAGCTGATTCATATTTATAGAGTACAGCCTAAATTGAGAAGATGCTTTACTTCGTATAGTTAGCATGACTAATCCCTGTCAAATGTTTTGTTGCACTCCATAATGGACCATTATAATGCAACAAAAGATTTGGTTCTTTTTTTGTCAGACCCATCCACGGATTCAATTCCCAATACTCAAACCCCATCCACTGGATGCAGTGCCATTCCCATGCCCGGATAAAATGGGAGGGTTGCATCAGGAAGGGCATCAGCATAAAAACCTGTGCCAAGTTGTGTGCAGTCCAGTTGGAACGCTGGGGCAACCCGTCGACAGGATCAGCCGAAAGACGAACAACAACATATACACCAGGCCCAGATTACATAGCAAAAAAATTACATTTTAACAAGTGATAATAGCTTTAATATTGTTAATCTAGTCATTCTTATTACAAATTTCCTGTAATTCGAATACAGCCAGCCGAAACCAAGATTTTGTTTGACTACATGTAGCTTTGATTGCAGCACACAATGTGGTGGCCAATTCATGTATGAAAATGATTCCTCGTGCTCCCAGAACACGGTTTGAGTCCTGGAATATGCCTGTGCCATCAGGAAGGAAAACCCCCATAGATGTGATAATATATGTGATCATTCATGTAGTCGGTTTTTTTGCCACACAGTTTTGCTGACCCTAGACCTGACCAACTGAAGCAACCCCAAACCTCCAGAGGCTTGTACAGTGGCCACAATGCGTGATGGGTGCATTGCTTCATGCGCTTCCATTCTTACCTTGACACACCTGGAATAAGGTCAAACTGAACTCATCAGACCACATGGCCTTTTTCAAATATCGCTCCAAAGCCCAATCTTTATGCTCCCCAAGAAATGTGAGTCCAGTAATTTGGGAGTTCACGGTAATATTTCTGAAAGAAAATTGATCAGAGAGGTAACATTACAAAACTAAGAGATATGTGACATAATATACATATGCTACAGTATGTCATAGAAGCTGTTGTGTCTTAAACCTAAGGAACCATAAATGTGGTCAGATGTTGTGCAAATGGATGTTAATCAGCATTAATGCTCCAAATAAAGTTTCAAGATTGTGTGTTTAGTCACTCTAACTTTTAAAAACAATGTTATCCGAACGGTGGACTTTACAACTATATTCCAACCTTGGCTGGGTTTTTGGTTTGTTCAAAATTACATAGTACAATTAATTTCTTTCAGTGAAGAGCATGCTTTAATAAGCAGCGAATACAAAGGTAGAAGGTGAATGTCAACCTGTACCCGGGTAGTTAACAATCATTCGGACTAATAGGTGCTGTGTGTCTGTGTGTTCTGCAGGAGGAGGAGGCAGGTGAAGGGCGCTTCAGCTTCGCTGCCTACGGGATGGGCCCTGCGTGTCTGCAGGCCAAAGATGGCATGGCCATCAAGGGCAACAACAACGCGCCTGCCTCCAGCATGCCACCTGAGAAGAGCGTGGAGGAGATGCGCAAGCTCTTCATCAGCCGCGCCAAGCGCATCGACACGGTGTCGCGGGTTGCCTTCCCACTCGTCTTCCTTATTTTTAACATTTTCTACTGGATCATTTACAAGATCATCCGCAGCGAGGATATTCACAAGCAGTAAATATTCAAAGAAAAGGGTGAGATCCGAGCTGGAAAAGCTGCCGCTATCGCTGCCCACCGCCCTCCACCCCTCTTTCCCCTTTCCCTTTGCCCAATTCCTGTCCTCAGCACTCACTTGCTTTCAGTGCCGAGCCCCTGGCAGAGGTATTTCTAGATATTCGTTTTCTTTCTTCTGTCCTTTTCCTCCATTTCCCCTGAATAATCTGGACCTGTGCAATACGATGCAGTAAAATGCATGATATATGAATGTGGCAATATATTTACTAAAAAAAAAAAATCTACATAAAAATGGCAACATAAATATTCGACTTTTACAAATACATCAGAGAACCTCTGAGCAAACTAAAATTCATGGGGATGTTGCTCTTGTGTGGCATATTTTTTCTTTTTTTTTCTTTGCAACTTGAAGACATGCTGTATTATAGGGGTGTAAAGGAGATTACACGCAGCACTGTAATATGTCAAGTATTTAAAACGAAACTCAAATTATTTCAAGAGAGATGACTGGAAAACGGAAAGGGTTTTAAAGAACGCCATGCGGTTCGGTGCTTCCATATATAAGTAATGCAAGAGTCGCTGGAATATATCTATATCTATGTCTAGATTTGCTTCAATATATGTATTGCAAGCACTTGTCAATGCCCAGATAAACAGGACGTCATGATGATGATGATGAAGTCCTGTCATGATGTCACCTTACCAGTGAAAGCTTGACGAGTGACCGTCAAAAATATATTGTTTATACCAGCTGTGGTCAGTGTGAATTTTTTGTCCAAGTTACATCATTTACTCATGTGCCAAGTGAACAGCATGTTGCTGTACCATGTTCCTCAGCTTTTGTGATCAACAAGAAAAAAAAAAAAAAAACAAGAAAGAAACTTTGGGCTATAAACCTTTATTGCTTTATTTATTCAGACGACAGACATATTTACAAGCTATGTATTATGACGTGACTGAGGAAAACAAGAGGAAAACGTACGAGAAGTGTTTTAACTATCAGCTCCATCGGTTTGCATTTCCGCAGCATAGACATCATGAAAAAGAAAGAAAGAAAAAAAAAGTGATCATTTTCTTCCCCTTAAAGGCATCACGTTGTTTTTCAGCGTCGGCATCGGCTCCAGCAGAAAATGTTATTTTTATAAGCAGTCAGCTCAACCATACACTTAAATATATATTTAACAACCAAACGTGTATTACTGTGACTTTTAACTCTGAATCAAAGTATGTATTCGTGCAGCAGTCTAAATCATTTGCAATGTATTTAAATATGATGATTTCGGTTACAACAAGCTTCCATGGATTACATCCTCATCCGGCTTCTCTATGCAATAAGAATATATGCAATTATTTTCTTTTCTTTTTTTTTTTCCTCAAGTGGCCCATGGTCACATTACCAAAATGATATGTATGTTATTTATTTATTTATTTATTTATTCATTCATTCATTCATTGGTTCATTCATTTTCAATGGGGCACTCAGTCCACTATCCGTGACATGGCGTCCTTCTTTATGTTATGCGCATTGTTTTCTTTTGTTTAGGGTTTTTTTTGGTGCCATTTTTCCCTCTTTGCTAATGTTTTATATTCTTGACAGAAATGAAAGTACATTCTCACCACGCGAGGTCCTGGAGGCAGTGTGAATTATGATTCATTACCATTCACAGGACTGGTGCAGTGTTTCGCTCCATTCGACATTCTGTTTATCCACTTGATTTGTTTTCTCGGCCAAAGAGTATATCTTCTTAAAGCATTGCCACTGCCTTTCAGCTACGCAAAAGCTAGTACCTGATGTAAAGGGGTTTACCTGTTTATGAGAAATACTGTATGTGTACTATCTTTCTCATTGGTCAGTATGTTGTTTATCCCGTAAGGTAATCTGGTTAGCTTTAATTAAAAAAAGAATAATAAAATGCAACAACGCGTTATATCATAGCTATGTTTTGTTTTTTTTGGGTTTTTTTTGTAGCGTTGCCTAGAGAAATGTGATTGAATTAATAAGAGGTGTAATTACTTCATAAGGCCCATATTTATTCATTTGTTATATAAGTATATTTCGAATATCGGTTCATAGATCTGAGATGAGAAATGAATGTAGCACGTTAGAGTTGTATTAGAGTGGGACTGGCGTGGTGTGCCGGAGTGCAATCATCACAGAACTTCCCAGTTTAACACGTTCCTTGCTCCAGGACAGATGATTCAGCTTGTGCAAGGCATGAAAATTGTGTGCCGCACTGAATCATGACGGGGAAATGGGAAAAATCCTAAACCGTGTTGTTCTGCGCTCCTCCACCAAGCCACTCCGTCATGATAATTCATAGGAATCCTCACATATCTTTATTTACATCATTTTTTTTTGTTAATATATTAATGAAAGTCCTGCAAGTAGATGATGCAAGTACTGAGCTCTCTTGACCATTGACCATTCAGAACACGACACTGAACGTGCATTAGTATTCACCGAATTTGTAGCACTTCAGCAAAGCAGTTATGAAACTGCAATAATCTGCAGTTTATTCTTTCTATAAATAGATAGGTAGATTTTAATTTTGATTTGTAGCATTCAATTTAAGAATCATTTTTGTCCTTCATGCTGACATGCATTCAGATGCTCCACTCATACACCAGTTGTATATTGTACTATTTACATTTCGGCTTTATACATTTCTGTAAGCTGTGAAGTCAAATCAAACGTCACCAATGTTTTAACACGTGTCGACAACATTTGTAAAACTGATTATGCTTCGCTAAATGTTGCTGTTCCCCCAACACTCCCCCCCCAACACACCCCAAATACCCTTGATGATTAACGCTGCTCCAAGCCACTTATCGTACTCCGCTGCTGTTTTGTCCTTTATGTGTAAGACTGCATTCACACACGGATCCTCTCCTTAACTACTAGCTATGGTACTAGAGACTGGAAGATCACAGAGGACTAATAGTGATTTGGGAAGGAGGACAGCGCGACGCGAAACATCTGCTATGTGCAACCGAGCCTTTACGAGGCAAAACTATCATGCAAATATCAAATTAAAAAGTTTGCATTGGTTCTTTAAATTGTCAGTTTATGAGGCATGATATGATTCCTTTTATGATTTCTTTTTTTTTTTTTCTATCGATACCTTTTTATTGCTAGCTCTTGAAGGGTGATCGCTGAGAGTGACTTTAGGCATGACCGTTTCTTGTGACTCGAAGCCGTGAAGAAGGTTTTGTGGGTTGTTTTTTGCATAAGCTTGTATGGCCTTAATCTGTGTTTTTCATTTCTTGTTTTACTTGCGTATATCATGTATTGGCACAAAGTGCACATCTTCATTTGCGAATTATCCTAATTAAAGTGTGCAATTCTCTTTTAAGGAGTTAAAAAAAAAATACAGCTAATGTGTTCTTTTTTTTTTCTAAATCTGAAACATAGAATATTTTGCATGAATATAAATAATGGCAGATATTTTTGGCTTGTACAGAAATGTGAGCACTTTGAAGAAAAAAAAAAGGAATGTACCATTTCTGCTGTATCTGTATATAATTAAATATTTATTGAAATATGTCATTATGCTAAAGCTAATTCTACTATTAAAGGTTTTCTGAACAAAGTCTCGGAACTGATTTTTCTTCTATCGCAAAGTTTACTTATTTATTAAACTAACGAGCGTCGTGATCTTAGAGAAGAACATAAAAAAAGAGCTCTCTTGTTTGTATTTGGTTATGAAGTCATAATGACTATGAGGCTCTTGTGTGTTTTTGTAAGACTAAAGTGATGACACAAGTGTGTATGTGTGTGTGTTATATTACTAATGCACCCAAAACAACCATCAATAAATAATGTTGATGGTATTATGCTATTTTCCAGGATAAACATGAGTACTGCACCAGTCAAAATTGTTGACAGAGTGGCAGGATGTTCATAGTAAATTTTCGTGATTTCTGTTCTTGATTTTATTATTCTGGTGTGCAAGTCTCAGTTTGTTCATGCAGCCCTGTGACTGTACCAATCCATCTTGCTTTAATACTGAATATAAATGATTTATTTTGCATGCTGGTTCATTATAGCAACATATCACTGTAGTGAATAGCAGTATGCAGTCAAGATTAATCTTAACCTTTAATAATCAGCCACGCTTGCAGTGCAGACGGAAACAGTGGCTTTTAGTGGTTAGCACAGTCGCCTCGGGCATCTAGGGTCCGGGTTCGATTTCCACCTCTGTGTATATGGAGTTTGTATGTTCTCCTCATGCTTGGTGGGTTTCCTCCGGGTACTCCGGTTTTCTCCCACAGTCCAAAGACATGCAGATTATGCTAATTCCTTGTAGTGTGTGTATGTGTGCAATGGATTGGCACCTTGTCCAGTGTGTACCCCAAGTCTACTGGGATAGGCTCCAGGCCCCCTGCTACACTATATACAGGATAAAAGCGGTATTAAGATGCATGAGAGTGAATGACTTGCAGTTATTTATTTATTTTTATTTTACATTTTTTGTCAAATATTTTATTGGCTACTATGAACATTTAGGAACTTTCAACCAAATAAAGAATGTTTTTTCTCTTGATAGCCGCATCCAACAATTAACGATAAAATAAATGCATTCGTCCTTACTGGGACCAGGACAATTTACGGATATAGGTTATAACAGTTTGTGGACACCTGACAGAGTTCTCCCATAGCAACCTTGGCAAATTATGTCTTTCGTTGAGCTTGGGATATTGTTATGCTGGAACAGGTTTGGGCTCCTTCCAGTAACACGACAAATTAGGATATCATGTAAAAGTTCATTTATTTCAGTAATGCAAATTGGTGAAAAAGGTGAAACTAATATATAAGAAAGACTCATTACATGCAAAGCAAGATAGTTCAAGCCGTGATTTGCTATAATTGAGATGATTATGGCTTACAGCTCATGAAAACCCCAAATCCACAATCTCATAAAAATTAGAATATTACATTCAATCAATAAAACAAGGATTGTACATAGAACATATCGGACCTCTGAAAAGTATGCACATGTACTCAGTACTTGGTTTGCGCCCCTTTTGCAGCAATTACTGCCTCAATGCGGTGTGGCATGGAAGCTATCAGCCTGTGGCACTGCTGAGGTGTTAT
>JAQMYG010000002.1:21780468-21792573 GCA_030014215.1 Clariallabes teugelsi | reverse complement strand
CCAGCCTCAGTCCACTCCTTGTGAAAGTCCCCAACACTTTTGAATGGCCTTTTCCTGACAATCCTCTCCAGGCTGCGATCATCCCCGCCTGCTTGTGCACCTTTTTCTTCCTCACTTTTCCCTTCCACATAACTTTATATCAATGTGCTTTGATACAGCACTTTGGGAGCAATTTTGCAATTACCTTTTGAGGCTTTCACACCTTGTGGAGGATGTCAATGATGCTTTTCTGCACAACTGTCAGGTCAGCAGTCTTTCCTATGATTGTGCTTCCTACCGAACCAGACTGAGAGACCATTTAAAGGCTCAGGAACCCTTTGCAGGTGTTAAGGCTTAATTAGCTGATTAGAGTGGGACACTTTGAGCCTAGAATATTGAACCTTTTCACAATATTCTAATTTTCTGACATTGTGGATTTGGGGTTTTCATGAGCTGTAAGCCATAATCATCTCAATTATGACAAATCACGGCTTGAAATGTCTTGCTTTGCATGTAATGAGTATCATATATTAGTATCACCTTTTAAGTTGCATTACTGAAATAAATGAACTTTTGCACGATATTGCAAAAATTCTTCGAGTTTCACCTGTATAAGTAGATTACAAAATGTCAGAAGTTTTCCTGCTTTACCTGACGCCATCATCATAAATTTTTCTGTTCTGCACAACACAAAAGTTTGTCATCCTGAACATGAGTGCAGTGTAAGTAATCGGGTCATATTTCACAACCCTTGTTCCGTATAAAAATGTATTCCAAAGTTCAGCTGAGACTTGTATGCAATCTCACTGAGCTAAATCAAGTTTGTATTTTTTGTTTGATGTATCTAATATTTAATTCTACTTTCCCTGAAACTAGCCATACGGCTAACTGGAGCTAGCTGTATTTTTGCATGGAAGGAGGGTTGTGAAATTTAGGGCTGGGTAATCAATTGAAAATTAATCGAAACCAACATTCTGAACCTCTAATCAACATAATCTTGCCCATGTCATTTTTTTTTTAAGAATTGTTAAATATTTCTTAATTATGTTAATGCTTTTCCCACTGTGTGTGTTCATGTACTGTACTCTTAAAAACATACCACTGTGTGTGTAGTCACATAACACCACCCTACCCAGCCTGCAACATGGAAGCAACATGGAGGAGAACAAAAAAAAGACAGCTTTAATAGTGGAGCATGTTTATCATTATGGAAAAATGTTATATCATGCAGCACTAGTTACAGTAATACCACAATTTTCTACAGTTTGTTCTCAAGAGCTATAGTAAATACTTCGGTTTACTACAGTATACTATTATTATACTAATATATTAATCACATGGAAGTCTACATACACATTATGTCTATGGTTTGCCTTCAACCTTTCGGTGAAACCTTTTGGGGAAAGCCCACATATGGGCATGATTGTCAGGTGTCCACATGCACTCATCTTTTATGCAGTTATCCAATCAAGTGGCGACAGTGCAATGCATAAAATCATGCAGATCCAGGTGAAGAGTTTCAGGTAAACGTTGACATCAAACACCAGAATGGGCGGAAAACGTGACCACAGCAAAGCAGTTAAGAAACTGATCAGCAATCTGTTGTCTCTATAAATAAATGGGTAGGTTTTAAATTTGAATTGTAGCATTAAATTTAGAAATCATTTTCTATTTTGCATTCATGTGCTCCACTCATACAGTAGTTGTATATTGTACTATTTACATTTCGGATACATTTCTGTAAGCTATGACGTCAAATCCAACATCACCAATGTTTTACCATGTCAACATTTGTAAAACTGATGCTTCACTAGATGTTGCTGTTTCCCACAAATACATGGCATCATATGAAACATCAAACAAAATAAATGATATGGTAGTTCAGTACAAGATGGGCTGGTTGGAGTTGAGAATGAGAAAAAGACCATTTTCAACTGTCAAATTTCAGTGAATTTCATGATAGTGTCAGATTCCTGTTCTTGGAGTCTTCTGCTGCTGCAGCTCATCCACTGCAAGGCTTGACGTTTTGTATATGCTGAGATGGTTTTGTGCTTACCATGATTGTAAAGATTCGATTCGATTCGATTTGCTTTGATTCAGTTTGATTCAATTCAACTTTATTGAATGTGCAACAAGTACATGTTAGCATCAGAATTGCATAAATGGCTTATTTACAACAAATAAAGTATTAAAATAAGGTTATGGGTTTAAATGTACAGTACAGCAGTATGAGTGTCTTATGCACAGAAGTTGAAGTAGATATATAAGCGTGACTATTTGAATTCCTATATCCTTCCTGGCAGTTCAAACTAATCATTTAGGCATTTTCATCTGACCTCTCTTATCAACAAGGTGGTTCCACCCACAGAACTGTTGCTCCCTCTATTTTATTTTTTAACTGCATTATTCCTTCGACTGTTGTGTGTGAAAATCCCAGGAGATTAGCAGTATCTGAAACACTCGAATCCGCCCTACTGGTACCAACATCAGGAGATCACACCTGGTTTCCTGGTTTTTACATTATCTGATGTTCTTGATCATGTCTCTGCATGAATTTTTATTGATTAGATGAACACTGCATGAATGATCAGGTTTTCCTAATAAAGTGGACAATGACTTTGTAAAGTGTGTTTCTCAACGTTGAGACCACTTCAGAGTTTGAACCTTCTTCCACATGATGTCAGAAACGTATAGACAGTCATAGTTTAACATACAGCGTTTACTCAGAAATGTGGGTTGTAAAATGCAGGTACAGTTTTATATTACAGTGGACAAGTTCACAGTTTACTTATAAATGATACCGCCTGTGGGAAGACATTTTTTGAGAGATGTGCTGTGTTGGTTTCAGCTGCTCTAAAGCCTTTTCCACAGTGTGATCACTCAAACAGGGTCTGCAGTGATATTCTCTGAATGCTTCTTTAATCTGGTCTTGTACAGTTGGCTGATGGATGGCAGGCATTACCCGATTATCTTTTCTGAAGTGCGGATGATGCAGTATGTTTTTTTTTTTTTTTCCTTGGCCTGAGCAGAAGCAGCACCAACCAGACAATTATGGAGGATGTCAAGATGAAGTCAGTGATAGCTGTGTAGAACTGGACCAGTACTGCCTGGGGGAGATTGAATTTCTTGAGCTGTTACAGAAAAAATAGCCTTTGCTGAGCCTTTTTATGATACTGGCTATGTTTCGATCCCACTTGAGATAGCTTAAACTGACAAGACCAAGGTATTTGGTACTCAACCACTTTAACGAGTCCCTTAGAGCAATTTGGGAATCAAGGGGTTGTTTTTATTCCTGAAATCAATAACATCTTATTCTTTTTTATTATTATTATTATTATTATTATTATTGTGATATTCAGGTCAAAGTTACTGTGCCTGTACAAAGTTGCCATGTGTTTGTATATGGTCTCATCATTGTTGAATATACAGCCACAAACTTGAGGAGCATGACAGATTGGTCCATAGAGGTACTGTACAGTCGTTGGTATATTTGGAGACAAATAAGGAGTAGACCACGCACCAGGGAGCTGAACCAGTATCGAGGGTTATTACGCCTGACATGCAATTTTCAATCCACACATACTGCTGACGGTCTGTCAAGTACTCCATGATCCAATGGCAGATGCAGTTTGGCAGGTTGCTTGTCCACCAGCTGTATTAAGGGCTAAGGTGAAGTAAATAAATAAGATTCTTGCGCATGTACCAGCTGTGTCAGGATTCTAGTGGATGAATTGTTCATCTATATTTAATACACCCTTAACCAAACTGTTGGCTCCCTAGGAAAACTGCAAGGAGCTCAAGCAAGTCCTCTGTGGGTGCACTTTGCTTGATCATATAATAAGAGATGAGATCTGGGCCAATGACTTTCCTAATAAAAACTAATGGAAAAAAAGTCTAACTTTTATCTTTTTTTCTAACTTATCTGTTTTTTTTTTTTTAGCTTGTCAAGATTTTGGGTAATAGCAATGGTTAAACGCCTGCATCATGAAAACTCATTTCTAAGAACATAAAAACAGCCGACTGTTACAAAGTGGTGATGCTTGACTCGAGTGGTGATACTGGCCACATCATTAGTTACACCCATTCAACTGCCCATTAACACAAATACTTAATCAGCCAATCACATGGCAGCAGCTCAACGAATTTAGGCATGTAGACCTTGCTAAAATTCAAAACATCAGAATGGGGAAGAAAGGTGATTTATGCAACTTTGAACGTTGCATGATTGGTGGTGCCAGACAGACTGGTCTGAGAATTTCCGAAACTTCTGATCTACTGAGATTTTTTTCACGCACCACCTCTAAGGTTTACAGAGCATGGTTTGAAAAAGAGAAATTATCCAGTGATGGCAGTTCTCTAAGTGACGATGCCATAGGTCAGAAGAGAATCGCCAGATTGGTTTAAGCTGATGAAAAGGCAAGAGTAACTCTCACAACACGGCAAACCTTGAAGCAGATGGGCTACAGCAGCAGAAGACCACACTAGGTGCCACTCCTGTCGGCTAAGAACAGGAAACTGAGACTACAGTTCACAAGGGCTCACCAAAACTAGACTGTACTGTAGAAGATAGAAAAAATATTGCCTGGTCTGATGAGTCTCAATTTCCACTGTGATGGTTGGGTCAGTAATAGTGTAAACATGAAGGTATGGATTCATCCTGACTTTTCAGGTTGACAATTCAGGGTGGTGGTGTAATGGTAAGGGGGATATTGTCTTGGGTCCTTTCATATTAACTGAGCATTGTTTAAATACCGCAACCTACCCGAATATTGTTGCTGACCATGTCCATCCCTTTATGACCATAGGAAGATACATCATGTCAAAGCTAACACCATCTCACACTAACTTCTTGAACTAATGAAAATGAGTTCACTGGACGCGAATGGCCTCCGTCACCGGAGAGCCCTTTTGCAATGTGGTGGAACAAGAGATTCACATTATGAATGTGCAGCCAGCAAACCGGCAACAAATGTGTGATGCTATGTCAATACAGACCAAAACCTTTATGGATTTTTCCAGTACCTTGTTAGACCTTTGCCATGAAGAATTATGGAAGTTCTGAAGACAAAAATAGGTTGAAGTCAATATTAGCAAGGTGTAACTAATGAAGTGTCCACTGAGTGTAAATCTTGAAATATAACGATACCTTTTAATATCGACTCCCTAAGCAAAGGAGTATGCAGCTGCATAGCACATCTCATGTTGCAGGCTTTTATTAGGGCACTCCATCTGTTGTATGGGTCAATGCCAGCTGAGGAGGACATCTTGAGCTCATGGGGTGAGAACTACAGCATGCATATGATGGAGGAAAGCAGTGGTGTTTCTGAACAGTAATCTTGCACCTCCTGCTGACACATTTACCTCAGTCTGATGAGTTCTACACAGTAGCAGCTACACTTAATTCAATTTCTCAGGTACTACATATGGCCATGTCTCCCCCCTCGCCATTTTTTAAATGTAGTGTGGAGAAAGAATGCAAAGACCTCAGTACTATTATTTGTTGTACTGTGGCATAAAATAAAGTTACACACAATTTGTAGATTTTGGGGAATAAGGCTGGAGTTATGAATAAACAGGGAACACTGCCCAATTAAGTTATGAGAACATTTATTCATAAAACCAAGTAAACTAAAGATTTCTTACCAGACAAGATATACCTGCCATTCACTTTGAGGGCCAACATCTCAAATTCAAACTTGTGTAGTGTTGGAGATTTATAGATAACAAAACCCACCCTGATGTGCCACAGACTGGAAGTGTGCAAATTCAGTTGGAGGAGCAAGCTGATTTGACATGTGAACTGGGACCTGTTATGAAAAAGCAAGCTTTGCCTGTTTGGGGTTTTGCCTTGGGGTATCTGCAGGAATGAGTAAATGTTACCTTGAAAATGAAAGTTTTTAAAGAATCAAGCTGCACTTTAAGATTGCAATTGGAAAAAATAAAATCAATAGCGTACTGCAAAACACACAGGGATCAAAACAGTACATCAAGTTTATTGTTCTCTCATCAGCAGAGTTGTTAAAATATGTAATTCTTGATGAAGTGCAACAGTAGAAGGCAAACAGGATTCTTTACATGCTAGTCACTCAGACACAACCATGATTTGACTTGGCGACAATTCCAAATAAAACCATATTTGCACTTTGACCTGACAAGCGGGCGCTAGCAATACACAGGATTGCCCGAGAAGTAAAAACACGTTCCTTTAAGAAACAGGGAGAGAACGCTAAAACAAAAAAACAAAACAAAAAAAACTGAAAGAAACAAAAATTCTGGGTTTTTCCTTTTCCACAATTCAAGTAGTTTGTGTACAACAAATTCGAGTTCAAACTCAAATGAGGAGTCCAGATAAAGGGGATATGCCATTCTGCAGCCCAGGAGCAGCATGGCAAACAGGATGAGGAAAGCTGTTATTCAGGGTGACTTGCATCAGCAGTGATCTGAGACAAGTTCTGCTTCACTGGCGTGGTCCCGCATAACGCCCCTCGCTGGAGCCCGCACCGCGACCGGCACCAAAACTTGGCTTCTGAGCCATGCCCCCTCGAGGAGGCGGGCCCCTTGGCCCTCCTATCCTGTCCCGTGGTCCTCCTGGGCCTCTGGGACGAATGTGCCTCTCTCCTTCACGTGCTGAACGTGTTTTCTTTTCCTCCACATTCAAACGAACATCACCCCGCAGCTTAATGGGCTACAACACAAATTAATATTGTCATAAAAAAAATATCTATTTAAAAAATACAAAAACTATAAATTATTCCATTGTCAGACATACCCGATTGCTCAGGATCTTCTGTACGGGCTCTGAATCATCAAAAACCACAAATCCAAAGTTGGGCAGCTTGCCACCACTGTTGATCCTCAACTCCAATACCGTTCCATACTCTGAAGTCAGACAAATAATGCTTAAATTAAAAACGTCCATATACACAGAACCTGAAACATGCATGTACACTTCCCCATAGGGACAAAGGCTTACGTTCAAAGAACTCTTTCAGCTCCGCCCTGTCCACATCATGTGGCACATTTCCCACAAAGAGTTGCTGGCTGTCGGGATACCGGACCACACGCCTGACCTCAGGCTCTCCACTCTCTCCTTCCCGCACTACAAAACAACAGCAGTTTTAGAGATTAAGCCATGATTTACATTACTTTACCCCTGACACATCGAAAATTGCTCCTGGCCGAACCGCATTATAATGTATTGCATTATAAAAACTTAATTTGGTGGGAAGACATGCAATTTTATTTAGTGAGGGCAAAGGAAGGGTGCAGCATGTAGTTAAGCTTGCTGAAGGCAGTCTCAAATCATGCCAGAGAAAGGAAAAAAAAAAAAAAAAAAGCCATTTTCTCGTAAAGACTGGGCCTTGTGTAATTACTTTGATTAAAATGACCCAATTATTTCTGGCAATGGCAAACCCTTAAGCAGAAGACAGAATTTACAATGGCAATGAATGAACAACACAATGCAACCGATTTACACAGAGTGCATTTAGGGCGGCACAATCTGTCTATATGATGTTGCATACCTCCTGGTCTTGGAGCTCTCTGTGCTGAAAGGGGTCCTGGTCTTTGTTCACGTGGTCTCTGGTCTCTCTGAGGTCTCTGTACTGTGGTCTGGGGTTCGGGTTTTACTTCGACTCTGGGCTGATGTAACAAGGCAATCAATATATAACCAAAGGGGGGGAGGGAAAAAAAAAAAAAATATATATATACACACAAGTTTTTGGTAAAAATTTTGCACATCCCTATTTAACTTGCATAAATCACAACAGCTGCTAAAGGAACAGTTCACCCTGAAAACTATACATGTTATTCAAACTATTGTGATGTGCTTAGAAGTTCTGTCTGTAATTTTGTTTTTATTCCCTTTAATTTCTATAAGATGCTTCATCACTCTGTCATGAAAATTGCTAGCACAAAAAGTTGTGAAATTCTGAACTCAAACATAAGAAATCCAAAAGTGCTGACTTGAAGCAAGGGTTAAAAATCAAACAAAACTTACAATATAAAATGCTGGATGCTGTTGATCACCACAGCAATTACAACTCAAGGTGGATTGTCATTCAATGAGCCAAGCATCCTGTCACAAGTTTAGACTACCAATTAAAATTCAAACGATGAGCTGTTTATGATAGCACACCTGATTTGCTGGAGCTTTGACTACGTGAGGGGGGATTCCTGAAGCTGGCACCACTCCTCCCTGGGGGAGATTCTTACTGGTGACTAAAGCCCATGAGAAAGGCTGAGGGGGGAAAAAAAATAAAAAGAAATTTACCTTCGAGCCCACAGTCTATACTTGTACTATAATTTAAAGTTTGTTGAGCAAATCTTATGCACTGTTATTCGTATTTGTCAAATGAAATTAGGAGCAATAATGCGTGCCTACTTAAATGTTTAAGCTTTCTTAGAACTTAAATGATCTGTTGAGGCTAGATCAGTAATGAACACATACCCGGTTTTCGTCTGGTACGGTGGCTGCAGACTCAGCGGGGGTAGGTGAGGGTGGAGCTCTTGGGCTTTTCTCCACATTCAGAGGCTCAGCCTGGCTTGCTGAATCCTGTTTCAGTTCCACAGCAGCTGCCTCAGGCTCCATCTCAGGCTCAGGATCAGGTTGGGGCTCTGGGGATACAGATACCTCCTCCTGAGGAACCTCTGGCTCCACACTGAAATGACACGCCCATGTTTACACTTTGACCACTGCGATAAATGATTAACAATACATTGCAAATTGTTGTCTTTTAGACAAAAAGTAAAGCCTTCCTTATTAATCCAAGTTTAGTTCCCTGAAAAAGTTGTGCAACTACAAGGCAGGTATACTTTGCTCAAGGTGGCCTACATTAGATATTGGCATTAGTTACCACTGCATCAGGTAAGATTGGGTATCTAATTTAAGTATGTGGATTCAACATCTGAATGACAGTTCATTTGTAATAAAAGCTTCACTTAACATAACTAAAAGAGAAATTTTTAATGCAAGGCTTGACCATTTCAACACCATCTAAAAACACCCTTTCTTTAAACTTCAAGTGGTAACAGGACACATTAAGCCAAGCAACTGATAAGTCATGACAATAAGCAAAATTAACGTTGCAATCATTGCACCCCAGCCCAGAACAAGGCCCAACCTTGTACACACACTACCTATAAAACAAGCCCCACATCCAACTGAATTTCATATAAAAAAAATAATAAACCACAACTCATTTAATTTCACTAGGTGGAGAAACACGTATTGTGCATATGCGTGACTATTTACATTTAGGCACTTGGCAGACGACCTTATCCAGAGCGACTATTATTTTTATTTCATTAATTTGGCCATCGAACTTTACCATTTGTTAGTGACACAGCTTCTTTTGTCGTCAAACGGACAGAAATAGAAAATGGGACATTACCAAGGACTCTGTTCATAGAACGCAGCCGCCTCCTCCTGCTGCACCTCAGGCGAGTTCACCCTCTCCTCCAGCTCCTCCACTTCCTCTTCAGACTCTGGAAAGGTAAGAGATGAACAATATGATGCCATGTGCAATGCACATAGGCTACTAGCATGAAAGCAACATGCAAGTGGCTCACCCTCAGGAGGTTCAGAGTCAGAGTCCCCAAAGACTTCATCCTGATAGCGGAAGATGTCATTGTGCACATAGAACTTGTTTGCAACAGTGCCCTGAATCAAAGAATATTTAAAATAAATAACAGGGAAGGTGTAGCTGACATGATAGAAAAATCATTAAGAATATAAAGAAGAGAAAAAAGTTAATCACCAAAATATGCAACCTCAAACACACACAACAGTTTATTTATTTATAAAACTATCTAAATGAAATGTAATTTAAAGGCTTAAATTAAAACCGTTACAGCAAATTATATTTCTAAAAATCAGTTTCCACTTAATTTGTAGCAAAAATCATGATGGTTTCATGCTAAAATCACCATAGGTCCTAGCAGCAGTTTTTTTTTTTATGACTCGTAGGTCTCCCAATGGAAAAACTGTTCATTTTAATAGGCATATCTGTGGTCATTTGTGGTCTTCTGTAGTCAGTCACAAGCACTAGTCACATGACAGTAGGACAATCTTTAATGACATCAATAATGAAAGGAAACTGGGCTTAAGACCTCTTCTGATGCATAGTGTAATAAAATGCTAATAATATCTAAAGAGTTGGATGCTGTACCTCGGGGGCCAACACAAAGGTCTGCATGAATTTTCTCATGGGCTGCATGTTGTTGGACAGCTCTCCCATCACCTGCACCACAACCCCCTCGTTCAGAGTAGCATGAGCATCAACATGCCTGATTTTGGTGTGGCAGTCACGGAAGCTTTGAGACATCACCTTTTTATGAATTTCCTACCCAGAACAAAGGAAAAAAACAAAAATTTAGAACACCAAACTATGAGAGGACACTTAATAGAGGCTGGTAAAAGTGTGTACTTACCGACTGCCCATAAACAGCCTCTGCGGGTTTGCCATTGTTGTCCAAACCACCATGCACGTAAGAAGAATTCTTGCCATAAAACCTATTAAAAAAAAATTTTTAATTAAAGATTAACTGATAAAACAGTAAACATGGCTGAGATACTTTAGTATTATGTTTGCACTGAAAAACATGAAATATCCAGCATGATTCTAAGACATAAAATAATTAATTTCATCCATTTTTAATGACAACAGATTACAAACCAAAGGGCCCTGAATCAACACCCATGATGAAGATGTGGATTTTAATTCATAAAGTTTCTTAAGTATGCATTTTGCAGAAAATAACCCAAAACTGTATTTTAAAGACAGTCTCGAAGTAACTGTCACATTACCCACCCTGAAGTCTAGCAGCTGTGAAGAATAAACCATGCCAAAGAACAAAAGCAAAAACCCCTGCTAAGGCAGCACAAAATTAGCTTCACAATCATTCTCAGTGCAATTCCATAGATATCGTACCACATGACCTTAAATCTGAAGCATTAATCTACAGAAGAAAAGGCAGGAATTTAAATTTTTAGGGTGAATAAAACACCTTGTCGTGGTCAGAAAGATCAAACCTGTTCCAAATGTTTAAATATTATACACTGAATATTCACTTTCCCAGTTTTAAAAACAAAATGTGTGTACCAAAGGAATAAAGCGAGTCACGTCTGCATGTGCAGTCTTGTCAAAAAGTGCTAGTAAAACAAAATGTTTATCAAGACTGATTTCCTCACCTACCTGTCTTGAGTTATTTTCAGCAGATTAGAAATAAAAAACTAATTGTCACTATTACATAATCACTAGGAATTATTTAATCAGCTGTTATATCTGGTTTCCTAACTATTGAAAATATACTGCACACTCTTAGCACATTGATACGCTTATACATTAAACATCAATTTATTCACTCAGGATCACATTTTAAATCTAATTCATAATTTAGATGAGAAATCATACATAATCCAAAGCTAGGTCTGCCACCACAAAGAATTAAATATAGTAATAAAAAAATGTGTCGGCTAATTTCCCCAGTGGCATGTTAAAATAATGAAAAACCTTTATATAAAAAAAATAATAAATAAAATTTGGGAGGTCTGAAAGTAAAAAATAAAAATTGTCAAGATTATTAAGATTTTGTATGCGTTACAAGTACCTTACATCTTGATTTCCCCACCCCTCGCATATCCCAGTTAGGAAGCTGGGGTGAGAGCACAGGGTCAGCCAGGATACAACACCCCTGGACCACATAGGGTTAAGAGCCTTGCTCAAAGGCTCAAAAGTGGAAGGCTGGCAGTGCTAGGGCTTGAACCCCCGACCTTTCGATCAGTAACCCATAGCCCTTTACCATTTGAGCCGCTTCCCCCATTGCGAACTAAGAGTTATGAAACCATTAAATTCATGAATTGTTTAATTTTTGCAAATTATTTGTTTAATTCCTTTTCAGGATTGACAGCTAATTAAGCCTCCAATACACTGCAGAATGCATCATACAAATATGTAAGCAATAGACCATAACTTTTAATGTGAATGTAAATTAACAAACATGTTTACTTGCTTTTCTCCTAAAAATGTCGGACCCTAATTTTTTTAACCTCAATATCATGATGACACATACTGTGAATTACACCGCTGTCCGAGTATAGGGAGGGGGGGGGGGGGGGGGGGGGCA
>JAQMYG010000002.1:21757849-21771890 GCA_030014215.1 Clariallabes teugelsi | reverse complement strand
GGATAGGCTCCAGGCCCCCCGCGACCCTGAATAGAGGATAAAGCGGTATAGAAAATGAATGAATGAATGAATGAACAACTCATGAATTTAACAGTTACATTTTTTTTTTATTCATAATGGGGGGTGGCAGTCGTAGCTTAAAGGGTTAAGGCTTTAAGTTACTGTTTGGAAGATCAGAGGTTCAAGCCCCAGCTCCACCAGTTTGCTCCAGGGGTGCAATATCATGGCTACACTGGGATATGTGAAAAAAATTTTCACTGTGCAATAATGTAAATATATGACAAATAACATTATCACAATATAATAATTATTTAGCAGTATAAGATGAATATTACACAATATAATTTTTAAAGTTTAAATTGCTCACTTATTTAAATTGCTCCTAATTTTGTGTGACTTGTTTTG
Source organism: Clariallabes teugelsi (assembly GCA_030014215.1). Lineage (NCBI taxonomy): Eukaryota > Metazoa > Chordata > Actinopteri > Siluriformes > Clariidae > Clariallabes > Clariallabes teugelsi. Next base: position 21,771,485 of record JAQMYG010000002.1, on the reverse strand, counting down.
TCTTTGTATATTTATGTGTTGTCCTGTGTATGCACTTACACAGAGTAGTACGTGTATATTCATAAATGCTAAAATGTTTGTGAGTGTGTTATTCAAATACTCACATAATCATAATGGAAGCTATTCTTCCACTTGGGGGCGACAGTTTACAGTCAGCAGTAGACTGGAGGCCATGAAAAGTTTTAGGGATGTATACTAATTACAGAAGGTCAGCTAATCACTCAATGGCTAATGACTACTTATTGTTTAATTAGGCAAAACATGTATTTAGGTTTATATGCCAGAATTCGATTAATATTTGTTCAAAGAATCTTTTAATCCCATGTATACACTAACTTAACTAGCTGAAAATGCTTCTTAGCAAAGTTCTTTGATCTACACTTCTTAGATAGAATTCTCCACTACGCTTCATAGATTTGCATGCAAATACACGTTTTAGACTTTTTTTTTTCCATGGGATTAACCTGTTCTGAATTGTGTGTTTTGCTCATTTGCTGACATGTAGGAGGAGGACTGAAAATCCGAGGCTCTCTCCTCCCTCTTGTGTAAGGGGCCGAGCCTCTCCGTCTCCAGTTCTTTGTACTTGGAGCTCTGCCATTGTTGGAGATTCCTGACTGGAGTGTCTGGCTGAAAGGGTAAAGCTGGAGGCCGGGTGAAATTGGTTCTCTCTCTCTAGAGCAGAGCGATTCCCAAGCTTGCACTTCTATACTGAAACTCAACCCAGAGTTGTGGCTCATATTTCCCAGGATGTATTCCAACAGATATGTGTTTACAGAAAATGAAAATGACCTGCATTTGGTTTTTTCCTCAAGGGAGAAATTTTGAGTGGTTATTACAATCCTGACCACAGAATATAGCTTTAAAAAAAGCAGTTATAGCTGTTTTTATATGTTTATCCTTACACATTAGAGTTTGAATTGTGGTTCGAGCAGGAAGTTCTGTTTTAAAATAATCTCGAAAAGTACAGGATACAGAAATACCTTCTCTGTGCAATGAAAACATAACAGACGCACACTCCACCCTTTCCAATGGAAATGGCACATGTGGAAGTCTTTGCCAGATATTTTCAAATGCAGGTTTTTTTCTATTTCTAAATAATTTAGTTTTTGCTTCCCCTTGTTTATATACTGTACAGTACTATCCTTTTCTGTAGCTCTTACAGTTATGCTGTACCCATAAATACTGTGCTTTAATAATAGCTTTTAACATATAACATAAAAATAGACAAGAAAAAGGGACATTATATAACACTCATAGTGTTCATAGTGTTTTGCATGCTGTGCTAATCATAAACAAAGATATGCGAATTACAATTGCAGAAGCAGAAGGGAGACAAATTCAGATATCCAGATAGCAGAAAGATGAAGCATTGAGAGAAGGCATGCAAAGTTTGGGTTTGGACACTTTAACAGCTTTATTCATGTAAGTTCAAAGTGCTCACATGGTGGCAAATACTGCAAATGCACGTGAACATGATCGAGGGAGAAACTTCTCATCCTGCGAGATTCTTTCCTCTTTGAATTCAATTCATATTTTCTTCTCTTGTCCAAAAAAAAAAAAAAAAACCCGCTCAACATTTCACCCTGGCAAGAATCAACAGGAAAACACACATCAACTGTTTTTCTAACCGAGGTTCAAATATAAAGGTTTGTCAAATCTAACAAAGAACCAAAAACAGTGTATCCCCAACCAAAAGAGTGCAACAAACAAAACTAAAAGGGTTATAAAGCAAGCAGGAAAGACATTTATTTGGAAACTTTATTTTTTTTCCTTTTTACAAGTTCTCCTCTTTATTTTTAAACTGACATTAAGATCAAGCCCTGATCATTTAAAAAATATTTAAATCTTTGTGCATCCACTTCCAAGAAAGCCTTCTGATGTACAAAGTCCATCTATTATCTTGCCATAGTGTCGTTCATTTCAAATGTCCACTCTATTCATTTAGTATAGCTTTACCATTTGCACGTTTTGAAAGAAATAATGGCAACAAGATTTTTAAAAAGCTATTATCACTTACTGTGATTGTTAGTTTGGACCGGGCATTTTTCCTTTTTACATTTTTTATTTTTATTTTAGTGGTATACATAGGTTACTGGAAATTGCAAATAGCACCATTAATGGGAATTGTTAGCACCTCGTCCCAATAGCAGGCTAACTAGAAAGCGTCAACGGTGGCCAGGTTTTAGATAATAAGGTCCTTGTCGATATCCTCTGCAAGCAAAAACAAAAAAATTAATATTGAAGTCAATCTTTCAATTTTATTTCAACCACAAGGGAGAAACCTCCAGAAATGTTTGAAACTCACGTTCTTTAAGGCCGAAGCAGCCGGCCCACTCCTCCAGAGCGATGTAATTGTCCTGGTCAGCATCACATGCCTCGAAGAAGTTAGTGGTGCAGTGCTCCATGGGAATAAGAGGAGCACGAAGAGGAGCCAGCTCAGTGTGGGACAGGAAGCTGAAACATTTTTTTAATGCCAAGAAATGAGAAATATGCATTGAGGTAATTTTAGAGCAGACACTAAAAGCTGTAAGAACGTACCCATCAGAGGGGTGCTGGTCGAGCTGGCCGAACTGCCAGTGCACAGGGAAGATGTACATGTTGTAGTTCTTTTCGAAGTCCAGGGCCAGCAGATCCAGAGAGTGGTCACCAGCCTCCAGGCGCTTCTCGTTCTCAAAGATCTTCCTCACCTGAAGACAAAACACACGTTTTTTTAAAAGAAGTTTTTTTTTAGATCAGTTATGTGGTCACCTATTCTCATTTAATGTTTGTATTAATAAGACTTTACAGTTAATAATGCTAACTGTACTCATCATAACCTTAGATGCATTCACGCTAAAAATTTTTGATGATGTTGATTTTTTCTGGGTGTTCTGATTACATATTTATTTCTGATAATTAAAATAATCAAAATGGTAAGATGGTACTCAAATTAATGCTTCAAAAAAATTTTCAATTCAGAAAACATTTTAACCTAAAAACATAAACCGGGCTGTGAAATTTGATTTAATTGCGACATTGCAGACTTTGCAGGAATGTTCGTTCTGAAACCACTGTGGTTTCACCTCTAAACCTGCTTAACAAATGACTGAATTTTGAAAATGCATTCTCTGTTAGTTGGCATGATTAATTATAGTGCAAGTTGGGGAAATCTATAACACTCTCACTGGAATTCAGCTATGCTTTCGATAAACAACATAAAAGCATGTTGTCTATTGACCAACATCGACTGTATCCTCGTGTTTTTGCTGAATTCTGGCTAATTAGGTACCATAAACCATTAGGGATAGTATGAGGACTAATGAGCTTCTGAAAAGCTAACGAGACAGACAGAACTCGGACAAACCCTCAGCTTCTGCTTCTCGTTCAGCAGATTGTTGTCCTCATCACGCTCATACAGAGTGACCATCACGTTCTTCAGCCAGTCCCTCATACGCAGGGGGAACTCGCTCAGCTCGTTCTCCAGGCATGGAGCGATGTCTGGATTAGACGAAGACAAACAAAGTAATTAACATGCATCTTCACACGTACTGTATAGTAAATGTCTTGACAGACTGTATATTAAACAATCCTTCATGAAACGGCGGCAATGCCCCTGGTGCTAAATATATCATTAAAGCTTGATTTATAACCCTAGAGCTTTGAATCGCATTAATGGAGTTAAGAAATGTCAAAACACATTTTGCGCAGTTCATTTGTGACGATGCAGCTCTGCTTTTTTGCATGGCTTTGCCAGAGAAGCAGCTCCATCTGGACCCTTCAGGCCAGACACTCAGGTGGCTCTGCACGCACACATACACACAAATGCTGATTCTCCTTGCTTTGTAGGGTGGAGTAACGCAGACTAGTCAGGACCTGCCCTGTGTGTGGGGGCCCTATGAGGGAAGCCTAGAGCCTGGAGCTAATCAGTCACATTGAAATACTTAGCTTTGCACAACTTTTTTTTTTTTGGATGATGCTGTGGCTTGATTAAATATTGGATATTTGGAACAAATGGACTGGATTTTGGCGCAATGGCGTTTTTTTCCCCCCGAAGTATGCAATCACGCGCCCTTACATTTGCAGGGTCCAATGTAGTCCAGGTGCAGTTTATGGCCCTTCTTGGTGCCCTCCAGAGCACACTTTGTGGCAAAGAATTGGCAGGAGGAGTCATAGGTCTTGTTGTCAGTGCCACAGACCTGTTGGATACAAGGAGGTAATAGTAAATAGAAGAGAATTTTGACTCTCGGCATTATTGCTGCTCTCCATTTATGGCTTTCTAAAATTATAGAAAGCAAATGATTGTGACTCAGACTTGCTTTAGTAATAACTCACATGCTCAAACTCTCCTACTGGGGCAGCGCACGTCAGGGGATCCTGGCACACACACATTGGCTCGTTGTCATCATCAAGCTCGCACACCTTGCCCTTCTTGCAGTGATGGTTGAGGCAGGGGTCTTAGAGAAGAAATGTAAGAGAAGTTTTTTTCTCTTGTGTGAACCTTCGACAAATGTTCTAAAAGACCTATTTCTAGTTAAGACATTTCATAAAAGTGACACATGCAATGTGGCAAACTTTTCCGAAGCCACAGTCTAATTCAACTCCATAATTATAGCTCGTCTGGTTTAGCCAGCCTGTCATTACCAGTACTTTCAAGAACCTGGTGATGTGTAATTCCCTCATGCTCTCATCACACAAGTGTTATGGAGAAATAAACACAAAAATTTTATAAAGTAAAGAATTCAGACTACTGCAACTGAAGTAAAGTAAGATTCCGTGTTCTTCCCTGCATCTGAACTCATAACTCCAGCTTCTGAGGTTATATAGGTTTTTTTTTTAAGCGTACTTACTCTCTGCAACAACATCCTCCACAACCTCAATGGCTTCATCAAACTCTCCAATCTCCACTTGAACTGGGTTGGATCCCACTTCTACCTGCTGGGTTATGAGATAAAGAGCAGTGTTGAAGCAGTGTGTTTAACTAATGATAACTTATTTGAAATTAAATTTATTTGAAAAAAATTTATTACTTAAAGCAAAATAGGTAAGATCTGGAAAGCAAGGACTTATTTCAGACCAGAACTGTATGGTGTCCTTGTACACAAAAAACAACTTCTTATGTCCCATATATAGACGATGTGTTCATTCTCTAAACCCCAATAAACTACAGGAGAGAAAATGAGATGCGGGATCTCAGCTGGATTGCTCTGTTTTATATCTAGAGTAAATGGCATTTACCTCATCAATGACTGGCTCCTCTTCGACCTGCGGAATAAATGTACACAGTTAGATTTTTTTTTGTGTGTGTGTCATTAGAGGCTCTCTTTTGTTTAAGTCTTTACTGCTGACCTCAGAAACTTGGGTTTAATTTAATTAACTTTAGCAAATAAAACTCCTCGTAAAACTACTGAATCATCACCTTCACTTTTTATTAGTGAGGACGCTATGACCTGCAAGCGCACACACACAAGGACATGATTGCTTTACTATCCATGTAAAGACTTTGCGATGGCACAGTTATTAATGCAGCAAATTTAATAAACATTCTCATTTATTTGTTTGTGTTTGTTTGTTCATTAACAGTTTTTTGTAGCTCGTGAGAACCAGCCCAATTTCTAAATGTGAAAACTGTTAGATATTCTTTTCCTAGTGGAGACACTTACTTGCTCCCCATCTGTATGTATATATAGTTATATATACATACAGATGTATATATGTATGTGTGTGTGTGTGTGTGTGTGTGTGTGTAACTGTGTAACATAACTGAAAACACATACTGAGCATGCAGACACACAGTACAGACATTGAACTTACTGGGACAGCCAGGGCCTTTCCAGCAAGGCACAAAAGGAAGACAATCCACACCCTCATGTTGGGATTCAGCCTGCAGGAATACAAACCAAAACATCCACTTATATCACAGTGCGGGAGTAACCATACACGCATATCAAAGATCTGTCGACATTATCTGGAACTTGTTTCATGTATTCTATTTCATGTTTGTCCTTTTTTGACCAAGTCTCTGACATGAGACCCATATTTCTCCCATTCATAATCTCTGTATATTCTTATATAATCCGTTTAACTCCAGGCAGACCTGCCCTTTATGCTCACTGAGAGGCAATTATGCACGAATGAGTCGGCTTGCTTTACTCTCACATCTGGGAGTCCACAGCCAGGAGGCGTTTGAGTGCCTGTGATCTGTTTGCTTCATTTACAGGGAGATCCCTAAAAAGAGATGTGCTCTCCTTATAAACCCCATGAATGCATGCACACTAGCACACACACATACACACACACACACAATGCAAATGAAACATGAGCTTTTATGATATTAAAAACATGTTCACTCATCCCAGAACTTCTTTTACGCTACTAGACTTTTAATACATTTAATACAGTTTCCCATTTTATGATTGTAGCGATTTATATTTCCACTATACAGTGGCACCCAGAACAGGATGGCTTCACTTGGATGGACTCAAATTTCTTCGTCATGTTATCTCAGAGAGCTATCATTTTCGCTCTCAGTTCTTGGTTGCTCAGTGCGATTGAAATCTACCTCTGGAATTCTTTAAGGAGACTTTTGCGACAATTTCTATTGCAAAAAAAAAGGAATATAGACATCTTCCTCTTGCAATCTGACCATACAAAAAGATCAACCATGAGATGATGAGATGGAATCCAAATGATGCCACAGCAAACACCATAAAAGGTTGTTCTCTGGGAGTGTTATCGCTTTCTTGCCAGTAGCTAAAAATGTGGGTGCCTGTGTGCTCATGTAGAAGAGGGCAGTTAGCACTTGCCATCTTGCGTGTATTCAGCTGCTCTGTAAAAAAGAGCAACAGTTTTAGAAGCTGTGGTTGGGGGTGGAACAAACACAGGAGTTGTGTGCTAGCCATCACCTCTAGGTAGGCAGTGGCCAGTGACGTGGAGAAAATATGAGTAAAAATAAGCCAAAAAAATAAAGGCAGACTTTGTTTAGGGTTGCATGCTCAAAAACAGCATAAGTGCACCGTTCTGTGCTAACGGCATCAAATGATCATGAGTAAATGTTGTAAAAGTCAGTGCATAGATGAAAGCTAACTTGCCCATGTGAGAAGCTTTCTCATGGGGGTACAGAACATGTCAGACATTCCCTTTAAAATGGGAACTGAGATGCTCCAAGTAAGAGATATCTGTAATCTGTGTTGTGGCTTCAAAAGCATTTATTGTTCAAATATATATCATATATTTGAATATGTAAAAGGAATAGTACAGCAGAATCATATTGGTGATTTTATGCTTGAGGAAAGCATTACAATGACATGCTTTAATGATTGAATAGGAAATCATCGTTTTTTGGGGGGATTTTACCGGCTCCTTGATAGACTTGGGGACTAACAAACGTTTCTGATGTTTTGCTACAGACAGAGGAGTCCTTGTTCCATGGACAAAGAGTTCCCAACGTGTCACACATTCTTTAGGGAAATGAGCAGTTTGGATGAAATTCAAGATGTGAATCAAGCTTTGTGTGTTTTGTGCTGTATATTATATTAAAAAGAAATAGATGATCCCAATATTTTCTAAAAGAAAAAAAAAAGTGTTCACATTCTATTGAATGACTCAGTAGTATACAATGGTTAAGGAGTAGCCCATCATTACTGTTTAATCTGATGAGCACTTAGGGATAATGTGCCTTGACAAGTCCTTTAGATGCAGATGTTTCCTCTTGTGTCGATGTGGCACGATCTCACATTTCTCCAGACAGCTGCCGGGAAAGAAGACTTGCCAAATAACACTTTTTATTTTAACCTGACAAGCCAGCCAAATTCAAAATGAGCCCAAGTCAGGCTCCTTCCCCTCATCTGTTTTTATTGGAGACGTTAAAAGTGAGCTTCTGCTCTGATGGAAAAACACAGAGTCCGGTCTGCAAAGGCTGACGACTCCAAACACGGCAAACAAGGACTCTTCTCACCCAGTTGCTCAAAGGAAGGAAAAATAGAGCAATTTCCCAAGGAATACAGTGTCCTATACGAAAGTTAAATACTTCAGATCGTCTGTAGTGTTTAGTTTGGAAAGATCATCTTTTTTCCCCTTTGAGAGACATTTTTACATAAATTTGCATGTTTATTTTCACAGATGAGGCGTAACGCTGTCAGTTCGTTGGTCCTCCTTACGTAAGAGCAAAACAAGCTGTTTTATTTGGAAAGTTGTGCTCATACTCAAACAGGCTTAAAATTAAGGGGTGGCAGCGGCATGAAGGATGCCTTTTTTTGCGCTCACTGTTTGATTTTGAGGTTAGTTAGGTAAGCAAGCTGTGAGACGAAAACAGAGGAACAGTACTCCGCTTTTCAAGGGCACCTTTTTTTTTCTAAAAGGATCAGAATTAGGAAATTCTTTCTTCTTTTCTAGAGTGACTTAAACAGGTGGTCTGGAAAAACAGTGAAGGCGAATCAGTGTACCAAGCCGCAAATAAACAGTCAAGTCTTTTCCACCGTCTAAACCATTTAAGCAAACAAGCTTACAAGCAAGTTTATTGTCTGCTCTCCAACAGAGTGCAAAATCTAATAATTAGAAAGGCAATATTTAAGGTTTTTTTTGTTATTCAGAGCTTCGAAATATCCACATTAATGTTTAATCTGCTCAATAAGTGTTAATCACCATAATTTGCATCTGCATCTGTGGGCACAAAGGGTGGCTCAGGAGTTCAATTTTTGGAACAGGAAACCACTGAGTATGCCACCTGTCCATTACCAGGTAATTACAGTGCTTCGTCGGGGTGATGTTCAGTGCTGAGCATTGATATCTCCACCGAGTATATGGAACAGAACACTTGCCAGCAAGGCATCTGGTCAGAAGCAAAAAAAAAAAGAACAAACCTGACAAAAGGCATTAAGGTTTCCGGAAAAAATGCGCAAAGTATAGTCAAGACAGTCCTGCAGGTGTTCTGTTCAAGAACACCAGATCTGTTTGGTTTGGCTTCTCTTTCCTCCGTCACCTGCTTTTTAAGAATATAATTCAGGTAGCCTACTAAGCCTCCATTTTACCGCAATCAAAAGTCAAGCGAATGAAGTAGTCTTTGTAGTAAATCTCGCTCTGTTGAATGGGTTGACAGAAATGAAGCATTCTGATACCAGAGAGCTTAGACACGGACAATAGAGAGTCAGAGAAGAGCAATGAAATCCATGTAACCTGAGTTTCCAGTCAGCTGACCTTTTGGAACCTCTTTGCCCTTCCCCCAGAGCTGCTGAGACATTATCTATGTGCTTTACTCGCTGGTCTGATTCCCTTGTGTGGCAAAAAGAACAGCTGTGGAATCTGTGGAAATGGGAAATGTTCACACTGAGGAAATTTAGGATTCCATCATTTTCTCCAAACCTGGATTTCATGGTAAAAGTTGGCTCAGTAGAACTCATTACTGGTTAAAGGTAATGGTGGTGGTGCTGGTCCTTGACTTGACTGTTTATTATTTTCATCTATGCCCCACGCCTAGATAAAACTTTCCAAAGCATGTTTGCTGAACAGTTCAATTCCCTCTTTGGGAAATGTAAACCAGAAGCTCTATTTGCCTTTAACTCGAGGCAGACATGAAGCCAATCTGTTACTTGCTGTTGCAGCCTTTAAACAAACTGAACATTTCTATTCACATGTCAGTGTAACCCAAGTGAAAAGGTGATGGCATGTGCTAAGGCCTGCCCACACTCCACAACAGCTTTTATAGGCGGGCCACAAAGATGCTTCGTATATAGTCCTCTCATATTTGCAGTGTGGTTCATGGCTTACGGCATATTACTATTATAAAGTAACAAAAAAAAAAACATTTTACCCAGTGGCTTTGATATATGTACAAGACTTTCAGTTCCAGACTTTTTTTTTTTTTCATTTCTCATTTCATCTTTCTTTATAATCCTAAAAACTGAGATAAAATGTCTATTAGGTGATATTTTTTCTTTCTCATGCTACGTGGTAAAACATATGTCCAGGGCTCTAAAGAAAGCCTGGTGTTTCCCATTAATTAATAAATGAATATAGGCTGCTGTGTAAACATTTGTCTTTTTTTCTTGCATTATTCTTCTTCCATGGTTTTTATCAGACAGGATATTCGGCAGCTGTGGACAATGAGCTTGTTCCCATAGTGTTGTTGTTTGCCAAGAGAATTGACATCTACACAATTTTAACAGCTGGTGAAAATGGTCATGGCAACTGACATTCCTTTTGATGAGAGTAACTGTGAGGGGAGGGACCGATGTGAAAATTGACCTGCTTTCTTTCTCACTGTCTGCTTTTTTATGTCTTTCTCAGGCTTTGTACTTCTCTTTCCCCTCCCCCTTTCCCCAAAATCTGTGGTCACCCCTCCTCTTGCCTATGTGGCACACAATACTTTAACACTGCGCTTGCTCCAGAGTTGAATGTCAACAATAGATTGAGATGTTCTCAGTTCTGGCAAATAGTTTATTAATGTGATTTTGAATGGTGCCTTTTAAAAATGGAGGGAAATCGTACCATTTGGATGCAAAATAAACAAATGGAGCCTATGAACATTTAAAACAACACTGGAACATTGAAGCTGTTAGTTCTCAAGTACTATTGTGCAAAAGCAAAATAGTTTGTCTGATATAGCTAATTGACATATTGAAGAGCACCAAACAAAGCATCAAAGTATTTCTCTTTTGAAAGTTCAAAAAAAGGAACAAAAGTTCAAAGCCGGTGTAAGAACCTAGGCATCAAGAAATGATGGAGTGAGTGATCTTACCTTCACTTCAGCAAGCAGGCAAGCCAAGGAAGAAGTCAGCTGGAGCAGGACTCTGGAACTATCTAACAGCAACACAAGTTCACACTGAAGACATTTGCAGTGGGCAGGGCCAGTCGAACCCCCCTCACAGCTCTGGAATGGGACGTCCCACTGTTTAACTCTTTTCAGCCAGTCGAAGCTCCAGCTCAGGCCATAGAAATCGGGCCTGCTGTGCGTGTTTAGACGAGTACCGCAGGCGATTCATCTGTCTTCCTCTCCTACTCTAATATTTTAGGTTTGTTTTCAAACAATATTGTTTAAGCAAGAGGGAAAATGCATCAAAAGTGTAGGATTTGAAAGGCCCAGATTTGATGTTCATTTCCTCCTGGATCTAATATCTTTATTGCAATTCTTTTTTTTAATATCATTAACGTCATTAAAATCATGATGTGTGAATGTAATGTCACTTTATGTTGTGTTAGTGCATTGTTGTACATGGCAAAAAATCTCTTAGCAAGGGAAGATACTTTGAATGAAGTTTATTTAAAATTTCTCATGAAGCCTACTGCTGGACAGATTTCCAAATTTTGTGGCTTTTTTTCTAGAAATAAATGCTTGAATATAAAGAATAATAGAATAGAATATTAGAACAACAGAATATTATTTACACTGGTCTACATTTATTAATGGGCTTAATCATCTTTAAGTATATTAAAAAAATAATAATAAAGAGACATGTTAGTTGAATATGCCTATATCCATATATTTGAGATATTTTTCTTGCTAAGATATGATTAGACTATAAGTGTTAATTCCATGGGGATGTTATATTGTTTTCTCTAAAATGAAGAAGTATGCAAAAACCCATTTAAAAATTAATTTAGTTAATTTTCAAACAAACTCATTAGTGGTGTGTACATGAGCCTGAAACCATGAATGGTCCTTACACTTATTATAAACTTTCATATATATCACAATATGTAATATTTAAAACATAGCTGAAGAAATTCTATGTCTTATAGAGTAAACTATCTCTCTCTCTCTCTCTCTCTCTCTCTCTCTCTCTCTCTTTCTGTGAAGGAGGGGAGCTGGAGAGGGTGATGGTGGGTGTCGGTCGACTATGTGTACTGTGGATTACTAAGAAATCATCAGGCAAAAGTAATCCTAGATACAGTTTCATTCAGTTTTTGGTCTCTCTGCCTCAGAGACAGCGTTGAGAAACGCTCTGCTCTGGATTGCTAATGTCTGTTCTCTCAGTGTCTTTTGAGGAGTATGTAGAGAAACATCTGGATGTGAAAAAGGCTGGAAAAAAGTAGCAGCTATGCAACGTGGCATTTTCCATTCTGGCTGCTGCAGACACAGCTAGAATCAGAGCAGATCAGACCATGGTGAAGACGTAATTACTCACTTCTCCCAAGCTGCAGACGTGGCATTGTCTACAGTACCCTAACAAGTCTTCACATGGCCAGAGGCTCAGGGAACCAATCCCCCCATCTAATTACAATTAAGCCTAATTATACCATCTGCAGATTGCAAGCACAACACCTGAGCTGTGTGAGGGTATAAATTATAGGACACCTTTGCTGTCTGTTATTTGGATGCTGTTAAAATATGATTGTATTACCTTATATAGGAGAGAATTTAGTGCAATCAGCTTGTTGCATCACCGTTGTGGGGGCTTGATTTATTTGGAATGTAGCCACTTCAGAGCCAGTTTATGGGAAATACCTCTCTAGTGGTTTGTGTGAACATAGTTAGATTCTGATTCTTGCACGAAGTTGACCACCATTTCCTCCCGAGACTCTTTAAAAGATCACAACCTCAGCTAAACAAGGCTTCTATTCATTCTGGTTCCTGTTTTTGCCTCTGTGTAAACTCTGGGCACCCTGCAATAGCAAACCTAATATTAACATGAGAGCAGAATAAACCATTGCACCTGAGCTTATAGTGTAGATAAACCAGCCTTACTGTGCCACTGTTTGGTAAATAAAAATATAGCTTCATTTTAGTCTTTGGTGAGAGTCGGTTGATTGTAAAACTCAGCCTCAGAGGTTCTAGTAGGGGTATACGAAATAACATATAACATATATAACATTCCTGTCGCATAAGAAATATTATTTACATTTACATTTGCAGTATCTATCAGACACACTTATCTAGATTAACTTAGAGAACTCTCTATCTATAGCATTAGCACAAATAGGCCATAAAATAAAGCTGCATTGAACTTAACCCTTAAAAATCGGGTGGCACAGATACATGCTGGCAACACAGCATAGGTCAATGGCAATAAAAATAATATATGTGTGTTTATATTGAAGCCTTGCCTGTGTGTGTTAGAACAAAAGTTATCACCTCTTTTATAAAGGGTAAATTTTACTGCTAAAGGAAAATGGGAATAACGTCGCAAAGATGTAGAAATCTCAAAATGAGCATATTATTATTATTATTATTATTATGTGCTATTTCCTTGCCTATTTGAGCCATTTTTTTGTTCAGTCATGTTTGGGTAAATTTAAATTCAGTTCATCATATTACCTATTTTACAGGATAAGGATATGTCTCTCTATACTGCAATTCTGAGCCCTGTATATGTTTATTAAACAACAACAAAGCAAATGATGGCTAAAAAGCTCTAAGCTACATTGGAAAGCAGAACTGCATTAGACCATTTTCCATTAGACCAACTTCATACATTAAGTTACAAAGTGGTATAAAACATGAATGCCTCCATGTTTGGCCTTCGCTTTCAACAAAATTAAGTATGTTTTCTTTGTATATTCAGTGTTTTTTTTTAAATAGATATATTTAACATGATAGATCGCTGGTTCGATTCCCAGGTGAGGCTGTAACTTCTCGCAGCCAGAGGTCTAGAACTCCGCTGTTGCCGGTTCCCAAGTGCCGGATGAGAAAGGAGAAGGGTTGGGCGTTGGGCTAGCAACCCGC
>JAQMYG010000002.1:21713483-21732544 GCA_030014215.1 Clariallabes teugelsi | reverse complement strand
TATAAAGAAAAGGTTTTACTCAGTCCTTTAACCTGGAACACTTAAAAGTTGGAATCTTGTTCCCTTGTGCAGTTTTAGAGAAAATGTAAAAGTTATTTAATAGTCAATGTTAATTTTTTTGGACTATTAAAAATATTTGCATATGCTACAAATTTTTGTTATTTAGAAAAACAAAAATATAAAAAATGTATGCATCACTGCTTTAAATGTGATCTTACATAATATGCACTAGATTGTATAATTGGCTTTAAAAGTAAATTTTTCCTGTTTCCTTTATTGTCTGCTTACGTTTCTTTATGATCTAAAAAAAAAAAAAAAAATTTTTTTTTTTTTTAATGAACTGCACTGGCTAATTGATCTCCACACTACTGATTCATTAAAGGATTAGTCTGAGCAACTCCTTGAATGTGCAATAGAAGGCATGTCCCGTATGTTGGATTTTGGTTAGTAGCTTATTTGCTCTGTAATTTACTCAACCTGATTTTCCGGATCTGTTGTTTTTGTGTGTTCTTCTGTAGGATGTATCAGGCTGTGAAGCTGCTGTACTCATTTGGGATTTTTATCACGTATGCTCTGCAATTCTACGTGCCAGCTGAAATCCTCATTCCCCCGGCAGTGGCGAGGGTCAGGCCCAAGTGGACACTGCTTGTGGACCTCAGCATTCGCGTGGGCCTCGTCCTACTTACATGTAAGCCAAAATAAATATAAAAAAAAAAAAAAACCACTACAAATTAAGAAGCTTATCACATTTATACCTCATAAAACCCTACATATATGATGTCTGCGTGTGGCGACCTGTGAAATCCTGTCCAACGTGGTTGTGGATGAATCCTGGAAAACTGACCCCAAAAAACGAAATTGAAATCTTAATTACTTTTCAATTCAGGCATATTCATGATCTCATGTCTGAATAACGGCGATTCACTTGCATGTATTTTCCCTGTTTTCACAACACGCTGCATTCACGTGTCCACTTATTTACTTGACATATGCAATCCCAGATTTCTACAGTATATCAGTCATGCCTATTGGTCACACGTGCACAGTGTAATGCAAAACAGCATTAAGTCACCAATCAGGCCAGAGATTAGCGAAAGAAACTCAATCGCTTTCTCTCATCTCTCTTCCTCTTTTACAACATTCCATTATTAGTGCTTGGTCAATACCACAATGCTCACTCATTGTGTTAAACTGTTGCACTTTCTTCTCTTCTTGCATTTAGCAGCTAGTATATACTTTTTCATAGCAAAACATTATCAAAGCTGACATCGCATTCTGAACTTTTTTGTGTTTTTGGAGGTTTAACACATGTCAAAGCATGGGTCAACTGCAGTCTTTAAAGCATCTCCTTATGGTTTAGGAGATATCTAGTATCATAGTGCTTGTATAATACACAACAACTAAAATTGAATGTCTTTAAATGTCAGTTGTGCGATGTTTAGCTGATGATTCATGGTGTGACTGTAAGAGAGTTGGCGCGTGTTCTCAGCAGGGTGCTGTCCGTTTCAATTTCCACTGTGTGTGAATATCGTCTGATGTGAAGGGAACGATGTCCTCCGGAGAGCACAAGAAATTGTGCTGGCGAGCAATTAGCATGTCACATGCACTTTGTTACTGTTCTTACAACCATTCTGTACCCAGCATGAGACGATTTTTAGGAGCTTCAAAAGATGACAATTTCTGTGATCATGTTTTAGTTGGTTTGGTTTTGTTTTTTTTAGTTTTCACATAGGGTTTGGAATTGCTATATACGGTCCATATTAAATGCCATACCCTAGCCACTGGATGCAATGGGAGGGTTTCATCAGGAAGGGCATCCGGCATAAAACGTGTGCCTAGTCGTGTGCAGATCAGATGGTCCGCTGTGGCGACCCCTTGACCGGAGCAGCCAAAAGACTAACAACATTATATTATTAGAAGGCGGTATGATGCTTTCAGCCTCCACAACTGTTTTGTGCATCATTTTCGTTTGCTCTTCCGTTTCCATTCCCTTGAATCACCTTAAAGTGGGTGGGATTTACAGAGTGAGACTTGTAAATTTGTATATAAAAGGGAAATAAAAAAACGAAATTATTTGCATCATAGGACATTGTGCATGGACTTTTTAAAATTCAAACTTGGCATAAACTGACCAAAATTTAAACATGGCCATTTGGGTATGAAAATGAGTTTCGGGATTGAACGGCTAAATTGCTGGGAGTGGGAGCACTGATTGTAGGTCAGGAGCCTGAATCTTATTCATATGAATTGTAAGTTGTTTTGAAGTCTGTTGCTCATTGTGGAGGAGTTTAAGTTGAAAGAGGAGTCTTTTCTAATCAAAACTTGGTGCGACTGCAAAATTGAAATTAGTAAAAGGTCACCAGTAGCCATTGCAAACTCAAGTTGCCTCACATTTGCAATACATTTATATGTAAATGAAATAGAGGGTGAGCAGAACATTCTCAACGTTCTCAAAAATAGGAACAGCACCAGGTTAACCGGGTTGTAATACAATGCAACTATGAAACCACTAGGGGGAAGTAGGCACTGCGTGGCGGGTCAAGTGATACAGGTCACAGTTTTTGTAGACATAAATGATAGATTATTGATTAAGATCCTTACAGATGTGGTAAATATTGAATTTTAATGCTGGAGTTAATCCTTTATCAACATGGATTATATTTTCACCAGCATTCATCTTACCATCTTAATAAATACATTGACAAAATGTCCAGGCATGCCTTATCATTGCAAATTCCAAATGATACATGATCGTTATTCACTGAAAGATAGATTAGGCATTATTAATATCATTATTAATCCACGGCACTACTGTATACTGACATAACAAACTAGGTGTAACAAAAGAACTTGGGCTCTCTTTGTGTATTCTAGAGCATCCTGCTATGAAATATACACTACCTGTGTGGATTGGGATGTTAAAAAAAAGTAGAATACATTTCATTAAATAAGTACCATTTATTTGAACTGACAAAAATAACTCACAATATTCTGTTAAAGACAAACTGAGCACTTTCGACTCTACTTCAGGATTTATTTTATTTAGTAAATAATTTGGCATTCTGCTCCAGATGTACTGCTTACTGCAATTAAACCAATTCAGTTTTATTTGTATAGCGCTTTTAACAATGGTCATTGTTGCAAAGCAGCTTTACAGAATCAAAATTATGGAAATGTGTATGAAATGTGAAAAGATGTGTCTGAATCAAAATAATCAGATTGTCCCTGATGAGCAAGCCGAGGGTGACGGTGGCAATGTGGCAACAGGAAGAAACCTTGAGAGGAACCAGACTCAACGGGGAACCCATCCTCATTTGGGTGATAACAGATAGTAAGAATTGTTTTGCAGTCATACTGTGTGTTAAGCAGCTGGAAGTTCAATATAACAGATGAGATCTTTAAGTTAATATGAAGTCCAGTTTGTTATTGGAGACTCAGGTAAAATGTAGGAAATTCCTCAGAAAAGTCCTCAGAAAATAGCTGCCTGCATCAACCTTGTACCCTGGTAAAGTGGAACCATCCCTAACGATCGAGGTGTACCTATTAGACGAGATCTCCATGCAGAAGCGGTGCACCAGGATGAGTCAGACAGGTCCAGAGGTAAGAGGGGGTCTGGATCACTGGAAGCTCAGCAGCACCATGTGTAGCTCAACAGAGAGGAAGAGAGAGAGAGAGGAGAAGAAATGAGAAGAGAAGGAGACATAACAGCTAGGTATGGTCACAGTCACAAAATCTATAAGGTACCGTATATTTAGTTCAGTGTGCAAGCAGGGACTCCGGCAGGACTAACTATGACGGCTTAACTAAAAGGGAGAGCCAGAAGCAAACACAGACATAAAGGCTCCCTGGGATTTAAAGCAACCAGTCACTTCATCATCAATAAATCTGAGTAATCAATGAAAGTGGGGAAAGACAGCATCTAAACATACCAGTTTGCCATAATACTCTACATCCATGAGTCCCCCAGATCTGCTCCTTTACCTAAGGCAAATCTATTTACAAAAAGGTTTGGCTAAATAAATAGGTTTTTAGCCTAGACTTAAACACTGAAACATTAATTCCATAACTTTAAGGCTTTGTAAGAAAAAGCTGTAGTTTTGATTGAAGTAGGCGTGGCAGATCATAAGACACTAGCAGTTCACTCAGGTACTATGGCACTAGACCATTTATGCTTTATGCTTTATTGATCAAAAGTAGTATTTTAAATTCGATGTGAAATTTCACTGGGAGCCAATGCAGTGTAAATAATATAGTGGTGATGTGCTCGCATCTTCTGGTTTTAGTGAGGACTAACTGAAGCTTGTTTATGCACCTAGCTGAACAAGCAGACAGTAAGGCGTTAGAATATTCCAACCTAGAGAGGACAAAGGCATGAACAAATTTTTCTGCATCGTTTAGTGACAATTTATTCCTTATCTTGGCAATAATTCTGAAATCAAAGATCTGAGATCTACATGAGCTTCAAATTAGGATTCATTCTGTGTGAAAAGTATTATGTGTCAGAAAACAAGTCTTTCATCACATGGCCAATTTTTCACATATTTTCAAAGCCATAGTTAATCCTCCCAAAATAAAATAGTTTAGTGGCAAATATTTACTAGTTTATACAGTAGATATCCATTTTTATGTTAGTCAGTTTTGTTAAAAGAAATAGTATATCAGCCATGTTGATGCTGTCCACACCATGTTTTCTACACTCCCCCGACTTGAAAGCATACTATGATGGCAATAGCTTATGAGTTCTAATCCTATATAAGCAAATTATTATAGGAATGTGCTTTCATTTACAAGTGTGAGTCAAAAATCATCCATACTCTAGTTATATTAAAACTTCTGTTGGCCACATTGTTTTATCAGCACTGGTGCTGTTATTTATTGTCTGAAGTCTTGTAAGGGCTTCATCTTCTTAATTTGATGAAGAAGCGAAGATGCCCTCAGCTCCGTGTAGTAGGCTTTCACAGATGCAGTTTGCATGATGAGCTAGTGCCTTAGCCATTAGCCAATTGCCTTGGTGCTGTTTCAAACGCACTATGAGCAAATTTCATAACTCCATCTACATTCCATATATACAGTATACAGTATGTATATCGATAATATTACCAGGATCAAAACCTTGAATTGTGAGCATAATTGGTTCCAGAAATTTGCTTGTAATCCTAAGCATTCATATTTCAGAAGCGAATTAGGAAATAATGGAAACAACCCAAAAATATTCACAGAAAAATGATTAACACAAAATAAAAAGTAAAAAAAATTGTAAACAAATTTAACCTGCAATTAACTTTCAAAATGAATTGTAGCTGGTGTGAGTGAGAGGAGGAGGGGAGGGGGGTGATTGTGTAGGACGACACACACACACACACACACACACACACACACACACACACACACACACACACGCGTGGCTCACTTGAAACATTTACTTTTTGTGTGACTTATCGAACCAGGAACCTATCTAATGACACTTGCTTTTCACTCGCAGAAATTTGCACACAAAAAAAAGCTTTACACAGACACACACACATGGTCACAATGTTACCGTAAACAGTCATGCACGTACAAAAGTATTTACTCGCCTGCCTTCACATGCATATGAACTTGAGTAACATCCCATTCTTAATCCATAGGGTTTAATATGATGTTGGCCCACCCTTTTTAGCTGTAACAGATTCAACTCTTCTGGGAAGGTTTTCCACAAGGTTTAGGAGTGTGTTTATGGGAATGTTTGACCATTCTTCCAGAAGCGCATTTGTGAGGTCAGACACTGATGTTGGATGAGAAGGCCTGGCTCGCAGTCTCCGCTCTAATTCATCCCAAAGGTGTTTTATTGGGTTGAGGTCAGGACTCTGTGCAGGCCAGTCAAGTTCTTCCACACCTAACTCGCTCATCCATGTCTTTATGGACCTCGCATTGTGCACTGGTACGCAGTCATGTTAGAACTGGTGTGGGGTTGTTTTTCTGGAGTTGGGCTCGGCCCCTTACTTCCAGTGAAAGGAACTCACAATGCTTCAGCATACCAAGACAGTTTGGACAATCTTGAGCTCCCAACTTTGTGGGAACAGTGTGGGGATGGTCCCTTCCTGTTCCAACATAACTGCACACCAGTGTACAAAGTAAGGTCCATAAAGATGCGGATAATAAAGTTTGGAATTTAAGGTCTTGACTGGCCAACTCATTAAAGCAGACTATGAAGCTGAAGTTACATAGACATGGAAGCACAAACCCCTTGGTAACTACCAAAACTAACTAGTAACTGCAAGTTCTAGTCCTGTGTAAGCAAATGATTATAGGAATGTGTTTTCTCTCATGCATGACTTGATCTCTAAGCTGTGTGCTGAATTACAAAGCCAAGACAGCGGGAAAAGTTTCTAAGAGACCGCACTTTATATAACACAAATTTTGTGCACTTTCAAAACTTCTTTCAATCATTAAACTAAAGTCTTAATATCTTTTATACCCTAAGGAATGGTTTGTCATTAAAAACCCACACAGAATGAAGAAAAAGGGGAAAAAAATCCCTCATCATATGTGTGAAGTCTAAAGTCTAATAACAGCGTTGCGAGTTTATCAGGCTCAGCAAAGTCTGAAACCGGCATCAAACACCAAAGGCGCTCCACTGCATTAATCATTAGAAAGGGCTGCTTTGAGCTTCCTTTTTTCTTTATGGAAATGAGAGAAGGAGGAGGGGAGGGTACGTACGCTGGCATGTACTGCAGGATGCTCAGATCTTCGGAGAAAAGCCACAGGGCTTCATCTGGTGTGTGTGGAACTGGAGCAATGTTCACACCTCAAATGATCGCAAGTGTACAATAAAGGGAAATCATACCCAGTGCAGAGAAACAGAGAAACTTTTAAGAAAATGCACATCAGAAAAAAGCGCAATGATCAGTTTTGTTCCTGCAAATCTTGCCTATGCAGCGCACAACATTTACTGAAGATTATCCGCCCTTCAATTACTGAATCAAGAAACCAATTCCAGATATTACCCAGAGCTGGAAAGTAACGAATTACATTTACTCGCGTTAATGTAATTGAGTAGTTTTTTGTGTACTTCTACTTTTTAAAGTATTTTTTTAAATCTGTAATTTTACTTTTACTAAAGTATGTTTTGTTTGAAGTATTGTACTTCGCTACATTTAAAATCATATTCGCTGAAACAAAAATTGCACTTCGGAAACCACTGCACTGATTGATTAATGGGCGTGGAGAATAAACTTGCTAAATTCACAAGAACGATGGAGACGGAGAAAATAGATGCCAGTGATGCAGACCCAGCTGAAAGCGAAATGCCATCAAATTCTTATGAAGCAAACCCCTGGTCATATTTAAGCGACCACTTTGATTTCAAGCACAAGAAAGGAAACAGCTTTATTATGCAAAAGTGTTCATTTAATTAAAAACAACTAGTTTGAGATCTAGTTTGAGATTTAGTGATTTTAATGAGCTACTTTTTACTTTTTCTTGTGTAGATTTTTAGACTGGTAACTTTATTTGTACTTTTGTAAGTAAAATTTGTAAGTAAAATTTCACTGAAGTAACAGTAGTTTTACTTGAGTACAACATTTTATTACTCTTTCCACCTCTGATATTACCTATATGCACATCTAACTTAGTTAGTCTAAGCATAGTTATTTAGTGTTCAATGACAAATATACCCTGTCTAGTAAATTGTCACATTGTCACAAATAAATCCAGATAATAGTAGTAATGGTAATGGCAGTGGCAATAGAAAAACTCATGTAGAACAAGTGAAAAAGTGTGGATAGGAAAAGAAAATGGTGACAAAAGATCTTTTATGAGGAAGAATGGAGACTGGAATAGTTAACTTCATTTTTAGCATTCCTTTTGTATTTATCAGTTGCTTTTCAGCAGACACACAATCAGGATGCTGTAAGTGAACTACTCCTCTCTCTCTCTCTCTCACTTGGTCTTTATCGCTCCCTGGCTTTGAAACCGATAAGCACTAATTAAATTGGCATATTCTGATCAGGTGTGATGAGAGATCTTCCCCATCTTTCCCAATCACCTCACTATTTTGACTGAGCGGTGCTTGCATCTGTCACCACAGAAACCCGTCCTCTTCTCAGTGAAGGTGCATAGTGGGAGTTATTTAAAGTGTATGCTATAAAGGCAAACGATACTGCATTTGTTAAAAGGATGGTCAGTACCAGTGATCTGTAAATAAGAGTCATATGAGCACAGGACAGTAGTTTTGATCATAGCAGCAGTTACGTAGAAGTCTACAGTATGCTGGTGAGAAGCAAGATGGAGCACTTTTTAAGGATCTAAAACTGACTGCAAAATTGAATTTCTGTATTATGAAATTATTACATTCATACTAGTGCTTGTCAATATTAATGCTTTAATGCATTTAATTAAACTAGAAATTTTAACACATTTTTAAACATATTTTAACACAAATTGAGTGTAATCCTAATGGCTTCCCATGATCACAGTGTGGTTACCCGGCTGCATGTAATAATGTCACATTTAGCACAGATAATAAGATGACTGAGGAAATATCACCAGTTGTACTGAAGAGCAAGTCTCCTTATAAAACGCTTCTACATGGATGGGAGGAAGTATTTTTACAAGAATACATTAAATGTAAGATGTGGGAGTGGTGGCTCAGGCGGCTAAGGCTTTACGTTGTTGATTATTGGATTTGAAGCCCCGCTGTCAGTGGGTTGCCACAACCCATATCACCCAGCCACTGCATAGTGCCGGTCCCATTTGAGAGATTTTAAATTAAACATTTGTTCAAGGTTAATGTTTGCGATATTATAACATTGCATACTTTGTTTCCTCTAACCGGTTTGTCATGCATTTCTTTATTCCAACATTGCACCTTTTATAATACAAGTAAATCTGAGTATTTTCAAATTACGATTAATCGTAATTAATCATGGACTACGACTGTGATTAACTAGATTAAAATTTTTTATTGATTGACACTAATTTTGAGGTCAGATTGAGGTCTAACAAACAGCAACTCCATCATAGGAAAGTCGATGCTCTTATCACATTTATTCTATTAAGCAAAATTACTATGCTGCATCCAGTTCAAAATGCATTTTATTTAAAATATAAAGTGGGTCCTGAAGTGTTCTATTCCCCTTAACTCATAGCAAATCCCTAGATTAGACAGTTACTTTTTTTTAATCATTTATACTTACATTTAATGTTATTGAAGACAAGTTCCATCTTGCTTATGGCTGTATCTGGATATTTTTCCTCCTTCTCTATACTCTACAGTATACTGCAATAAATGTGACTTTGCCAAAGCTTGTCATAACGATGCGATGGCGAATATGTGCCATATTGAAAGAAAAAATCAGTCCAACAAAATTGGAGTGTGTGACTTGTTTTTTTGGCCAGGCAGTTTATGCAGGAGGATGATTTATTAATAGGTACCATTTAATTTCTTTCATGGAAATAAGGTTGGTGGAACATTTTTGTGGCACAATCCATTCTCCCTGCAGGAAGTATTCTTGGCTCCTGTAGACCTTTGAGTAGTCTGTTGATGAAAAGCAGAGGGGACACTGCCTCTTGTCATGTACCTTATCCTGGATTCTGCTGTCACCACTGGCAAAACAGTGATAGTTGAGCTCCTGGGAAATAGTAAGTCATTTGCCCTGGAGCAGCTTGACTGGCCTATGGTAGATTTCTCCTTTTGGCACATCTTGGTGCCATTCAGCCATGTACAGATATAAAGCAGATGACCTGAAACTAGAGCGGCAATAATGCCACATAAGAACAGGTGAACATCACTGAAATGGGGACGAAAAGTGCTCCCATTTTGGTTGTTTTAAAGGTTAGGGTTAGGATGCGCTTGTGTGCAATGTGTTGTCTCTGTGTGTACTACAAATCATGCCAGAGCAGGTTGGAACAGCCAGTGTAATAAGAAAATAATTGCCAGATGATTGAATTTTAATAGAAAACCGTAAATAATAGCTTAAATCTTCATCTAACTTTTATTTACCATCCTAATTTTAAATGGTTTCTAATGTACTTGTTTGTCTAACGTAACAGTTTTACATTTCACTTACTGATATATCAGGCAATGTTTGTAGTGTGCCATGTGAATATCTAAATTACTGGTTCTGCTTAACGTGCTGCATCCAAACACACCGTAAAAGTAACAGCGCTGCTAAACCATTTCATCATTTTAAATATCTTTTTAATTTTGTTTTACTATTTTACTGTATGTTTATTAGGGCCCAATCACTATAGGGTGTGCAGGACCCTCTTGTAGTCTTATTATACGCCTGATTGATTTTTAGGAAAGCACTTTGTGACTTTGTTTCTTGAGAAGCGCTATATTAAGTAAATAAAATTAACTTATTTGAACCATTCTCACATCGCCTATACCATCTTATTCTGTATACAGGGTTGTGCTTTTTTAAATGCTTGGGGCACGAGGTGGGATCCCCCCTGGCCAATTCACTGCAGGGCACACATACACACACTTGCACTCATTCACCCACTATGGGCAATTTGGGAACACCAGTTAGCCCAATCTGCATGTTTTTGGACTGTGGGAGAAAACTGGAGTACCCGGAAGAAACCCACCAAGAACATACAAACTCCATGCACAAAGACCCCGAGGCGGGAATCGAACCCGACCCTGGTGAGGCAAGGCAACAATGCTAACCACTGAGCCATCGTGCTGCCTTATTTGAACCAATCTACCTTAAATTTGATGGTTATGAACATAAACTTTCATTATGGTTATGATTAGCAGTGTCTGTAAATAAAATATTTAATGTAACTTAAGTTATAAATTAAATTGACAGTTCAAGGTATGAGAATTGATTGCAAAACAAAATGTGTTCTGCAGTTTCCTTTGGCCAAGAGTGGAAGACAACATGAAATTGTTTATTATGACAACTTTTTTTTTTCATAATTTATATTCCTCACACAACTAATCATAGCTTCAGGTTTTTAACACAACAGGTATGAACAGGATTGTCTCTTTTTTCTTTCTTTCTTTTTTTGCCATCATCAATTGAGATGCTTTGCAACAGGGTTATTTATAAGCTTAATGTGTGACTCTATTCCACACTGTTGGGTGCGCAAATTTACTGTGTGAAGAGTGATAAGCCCTTGATCTGTCATTGCGTAGGCACTCCGATTGCAGCCTGAGCCAAGTTGTATTACTATAATTATTTTTTCTTATGTTCTGTTTTGATGAACAGAACATAAGAAAAAAAAAATAGAAATACAACTTGAATTTTTTAAATTAAAACACCTACCTGTGCATATAAAGAAACAATTGTTATCGGTAAAGTTTATTCCATTCTTTTCACTCAACGTCCAACAGAGAATAAGGAGTTAAACCCCAGAGTGGTGCTGTACAATAGAACTACCCAGGAATACAGCTGAAACTGGTGTAAACACTGCTATTTTGCTACCTCTTGTGGAGGAGAACCATTTATTACAGCAAGAGCTATTAAATAAAAGTAAAACAAGTCAAACTTTGAGATTACAAGATGGTTTAAAAAGGTAAGGACAAAATAACACATGCATCAGATATTCATTTCATACAATATACTCATTGTAGAATTGATTATTGAAGTTGTTTTAGAAGAATGTACTGTATCTACCAGAGTATAATTTCTCTACTTTCTCTACAGTCTCTGTTTTTTGCGTGCTTTTTAATGCTTAGTGGTGTTTTTTGTATCCTCTCTTGATGCTGAAAAGTGTTTCATTAGCTCTCCACTGCTTTGCTAATTGTGCAGAATTAATGGCCCCATCATGTCATGATTTGTGAATGTTAACATCTGTTTCCCCAGCTGAGCACATTAATTTGTAGCTGAGAATATTCACATGTAGTGGTGGTAGCTGAAAGGCTTGGCATGCCTGAACCTGTGAGATTTGATTGTGGATGAAGCTGAATGTGTTGAGGAGTTGGTACCTAGAGGCTTGGTGTGTAGATTAGATTGTTTGTGTGGTTGGAACTGATGGGTTTTGTTTGGGTGGAACTGTGAGCATTGGTGCAGATGTAGCTGATAGTAGTGTGGCTATATTAAAAAAAAAAAAAAAGGTGTGTATGTAGTTGGAGGACTTGATGTTGCTAGAGTTGAGAGTGTTGGTGCGGTTTCAGTGTTGCTGAGGAGGGTTGGTGTGGATGGAGGTGGGTGTTGGTGCATAGCTGAGAGGGTTGGTGTGGATGGAAAAGGGTGTTGGTGCATAGCTCAGAGAGTTGGTGTGTCTGATTTTGGGGCTTTGGCTAGAGATAGGTGGTGTTGCTGGAGGTGCTGTGGTTGGTATGCACTTAGCTGAGCACACCGGTGTGTAAATGAGAGTTTGCGTATGTGAGGTGGAGTAGGTTATTAGAGGAGCAGGCCTTCAGGACATGAACCAAGGTCAGACAGTAATATTTCCAGTCCATTTTGCCTCCATCTTCTGAAATGCTTAAAGGAGACAGGGAACCTTCCCCAGCTGTGTCAGGGCGATATGTTTAAAACGACCCCATGTCTAGGTTTATGTTCTACCTCCAGCTGAACTGCGTATTGGAAACACCTCCTGCTGGCTACGTTTTTAAAGCACTCCAGTTCTTTTTATCTCTCTGTAAATGGAGTGGAGTACTGCAGGGTGAAAGAAAAGGCGTGAGTTTTAAAAATCAGTCAAACGCACAGGGCTTTACAGGTCCTTTCTAAAGCACATATTATGCTAGAATCTAACTAGTATAAAAGAATCAAACAAAATTTCTTCAAATGATGAGAATTAATAATTAACCATCATTTTTTAAATATAAATTGAAGTCTATACAGTGTTTCTGTTCAATCATTTTATCTTTTTCCTGACCCTGTTCTCTGGTCTCTCTGTTTTGCATTTTCCATTCTAATTATAAATTATGTTTGTGAAACATGCGGGATGACGATACAGATATGAGGAAAATTATTTATCTGCTAGTTGTTTTCTGTTTTCTCGTGGCCTTCATATTAAATCCTATATTTATCTGTAGTTCTTACTCGGCATCACTTGGAATAATTTCTTCCCAGGGTCAGTAGCATATGGGGCTTGTGTACAGGGTGTCCCGCAAGTCTGGATCTATGGGCTTTTTCCTTATATTATTATTATTATTATTATTATTATTAATTGCATGTTTTTAGACTTGGGAGGAAACCCAATACACACAAATGAAACCACAAAGAATGAAAAATTGGACTTAACAATACTACACACCAGTCAGCTATAACATTAACACCACTGCCAGATGAATTGAATATCATTGATTACCAGTAAACTGGAGACAGGATAATGGACATCCAAAACCCATTCACGCCCACGGGATCAAAGGCTAGACATGTCTGGTCCAATCCTACAGAAAATCCAATGGAGCACAAACTGCATAAAAATGTTAAAACTAGTCACGATTGAAAGGTATCAGAACACCCAGTGCACCACAGACTACCGTGTGTGAGGCCAAATTCCCCAGATCTCAATCTGATTGAGCCTCCATGGGATGTGCTAGACAAACAAGTTAACTCCATGGAGGTCCTAAACCCACAGCATTCAATGGATCTGCTCCCAACATCCTGGTGCCAGACACCACCGCACACGCACTGAGTTTCCATGGAGCCACATCCTGAGGGGCACAAAGGGAACCTAAAACCTAGACTGTTTTAATGTCGATGGTTTTAAAGTTATGGGTGATCGTTGTATGGCCAAAAGTAAACAGATTATCACACACCATATGTGAATCTTCTACAACTGTTACTAAATTATTGGGAGCACACACTCACACACTCACTCACCGTCTATACTGCTTTATCCTGTATTCGGGGTCGCGGGGGACCTGGAGCCTGTCCATCGCAGGGCACACACACATACTCATTAACAAACTATGGGCAATTTGGAAACACCAGTTGGCCTAATCTGCAGGTCTTTGGTTTGTGGGAGGAAACCGGAGTACCCGGAGGAAACCCACCAAGCATGGGGAGAACATGCAAATTCCATGCACACAGAGACGGGAATCGCGCCTGGCCAGGAATCGAACCCGGGCTCTGGAGGTGAAAGGGGACAGTGCTAACCACTATACCACCTTGCCGCCCTTGGGAGCACACAATTGGAAGTCCCCCATAAAACATGGTTTACCAAGATTGGAAGAACTTAAGTGGCCTGCAAAGAACCCTGGTCTCATCCCCACTGAGCACCCGGAGCACATACTGCACGCCTGTCATTCTTGCCTGACACCAGTGCTTGAATAATATAAGGATGTCCATAGCAGTGCTTTAGAGGAGCGTGATGTCAGGTGTCCATATTCTTTTTTTTTTTTTTGTCATATTGTTAAAAGATTAATAGTTTTAAGTGCTATCATGCGAAGTGCCTTTCTATCACCTTGTTATTCAATTATCTCATGACCGTGGCCCTGTGACTCAAAAGCTTTCAAAGTGTCAGTATCTTAAATGAGAGTGGCCTTTCTCCGGTTTCAATTTTCTTTGCTCCACATCTGAGAAGAGATTAGTATGGGCAAGAGTTTCAACACAGATCCCTGCTTTGACCTAGAAATATTTGTTTTAGCAAATCTGTTCTGTCTGTTAGTGAGCTGTGGGGTTTAAAATTGTTGCAAGTTGTCTGCTAGATGATGCACATTTTTCTGGGAGATGTACTGTATTACTAGAGCGTGATCTTTAGTGTGTCAAAGCTCTACAGCATGTTCATTGAACCATGTCATATAAACAAAGTGTTATAGAAACTATTAGCTGCTTTGAGCTTTATGCCTTGTCCTTACAGAGTTTATTATAAATTTACAAAGGTCAGATTGGAAAAGTCTCACTGGTTTATCTAGCTGAATAATTCAGACAAATCACAGAAAAATATATAAATCAAAATATCTCACATACTGCTTTATTAGACTTTAATGGTTTGGACTTTTGGATTAACTTTTGGATTAACTTTGGATCTTGAACAATCAGTTTGTTGTGCAAGTAATAAAAAATGACATGGCATGATGTCATAAGAAAATTAATCCAACCAACATTTTCTAACACTCACTCTCACTTACTGCAGCACCCTCTACAAATATTGGCACCCCTGGTTAAGGTGTGTTCTGAGTCTTTTAATAAATTATTTTTTACATAAGCATAATCTCACACTGAATTGTAGAAAAATCTAACCTGTAACTTAAGTGAATAAAAAAACAAATAAAATCCATGACTAAAAAAGATTTTTTTTAATTAAAAAAATTGAAGCATTTTTGTCATTTTTACTATAGTTTTTAAAGTTGATCAGAGTAGTGAACTTTTAATTAATAATTCATTAAAAAGACAGGAGAACACCCCCATAGCCACTAACCTAAACTTGCCCATATCTACAGTCAGAGGAATCATTAAGAAGTTTAAAACAACTGAAACAGTGACAAACTAGGCTGGACAAGGACCGAAGTTTATCTTGCTACCACGCAGGGTGAAGAGGATGGTAGAAGAAGTAAAAAATAAAAAAAAATCTCCAAAGCTCATTGTTGGAGAACTGCATCAAAGAGTGGCATCTTGTGGTCACAAAGTCTCCATAACAACCATCAGATGCTACAGTATTTACTGTACATGCCAGCGCGCTGTTTGGGAGGCATGCAATCTACAGTCATAATCACAGCCTACAGTCACAAACATAAACATCTGGAGTTTTCTAAGCAGTACTAGGACTATAACTGGGACTGTGTGCTGTGGTCAGATGAGACTAAGATAGAGCTTTTTGGCAACAAACACTCTAAGTGGGTCTGGCGTAAAAAAAGGGGGGGAAAGCATCTGTGAAGTATGGTGGAGGTTCTGTGATGCTGTGGGCCTGTTTCACTTCCAAAGACACTGAGAACCTTGTTAGTGTGCATGGCATCATGAAATACCAGCACTTTTTAAATCAAAACCTGATGACCTCTGTAAGAAAGCTGAAGATGGGTTGTCATTGGGTTTTTCAGCAGACTAATGACCAAAACATGTGGCGAAATCCACACAAAATGGGTTCAGCAGACACAAAATCAAGCTCCTCCCATGGCCATCTCAGTCCCCACATCTCAACCCAACTGAAAACCTGTGAGGTGAGCTGAAGAGGAAATTGCATAAGAGAGGATCCAGGATTCTGGATGATCTAGAAAGAGGATTGGTCAAAGATCCCTCTATCTATATTCTCCGTTGTTGGTCTTCCAGCTGCTCCTGGCAAGGGGTCGTCCCAGCAGACCATCCGGTCTGCACACACAAGCTTGGCAGAGGTTTTTACAGTGGATGCCCTTCCTGATGCAACCCTTCCATTTTATCTGTATTCTCCAATCTTGTGAAATATTAGAGGAGGAGATTAAGTGCTATCTTGTTGGCAAAAGGGAGTTGTTCAAAGCATTAACATCATGGGTGCCATTAATTGTGTACACATGATTTCATGTTTTAAAAAAAAATAATACTGAATAATTGTACTTCAATTAAAGGTTGGATATTTTTTTGCATTGTGGTTCAATATTGTTTAAATCAAATGAACCCAAGAACACGTCTTAACCAGGGGGTGCCAATAATTGTAGAGGGCGCTGTATCTATACTGTTTGTCCTGTACAGGGTCATGGGAGGCCTGGTACCTTATCTCAGGGGACTTGGGGCTCTAGGCAGTGTACACCCTGGATGGAGTGTCAATCCATCACAGTTCAGTCCAATCAAAATTAAGAATTCAACAATGCTGTAGTATGGTTTATGGTTTAATCTTTTATATATTACCTGCTGTTCTTTCTAATAAGTAGTACTGTGGCCTTTTTTCACATTTTTCTTCTATGTTCATTAAGATGCATTGTCGATTTCTCTTTGTCTCTCTGACAGAATTAAATCCTGCTCTCTTACTCACCCACTCAATGCCTCAGTCACACAGGCTACACTACAAGGTGAGCCAAAGCTGTGAAATGAATGAGATGAACACGGGTCACAAATGAGTAGAACAGGTGATCCAAGCCATTTACAGGACGTCTCTTTTATGAAGTCTCGTCTTGCTAGAGGAGGGTCACAATGAAGGTCCTGTGAAAGACACAGAGAACCGATACAGTTCAGTCAGACAGATATGTATTGAAAGGAATTAAATTTCACAAAGGCTGATGAGCCCCTGCGAGAAGTTTGCAAACTCGTTGCATTAATTATGCAACAAAGACAAATGACCTCGTAGATCCTCTTTTCTTAAGAGGAATTCATGTGCTGATTATATATCTGGTTAGAGGCCTTGGTGAGGATGATATAGAATTTTTTACTGCAGAAACTCTCCAGATTCCTATCCTTTTGTGGTCAATAATGTGCAGTTCATTTCCTCCAAACTTTCCACTGCATTATGCAAGGACGACTATACACTGGTTTCATTTGATGTCCTTGGACTCTTTTTTTTGTTTCTCTTTTGTTGTATCCTGCCCACATGGAGATTCAGTTTTTTTCATAGTTGTATGCTTTGTTCTGTGGTTTTCAATGTGGCCAATACCCTGGTGCAGCACAGTGTTTTTACCATTCCTTGTTTTTGAGTGCAAGTGCTTGTAATTTGGTCTTACAAGAAGGCAAGTACATTAGATTATTTTGCCTCAGGGTGGCTTCATATGCAGTACTGTATAAACTTCAATCCTCACTTAATTAATTTGACAAATTGGCCATGGGTACTAAAGTTAAAGGAAGAGTATCTTTCATCAGTTACTCGACATGTGTCAGGTTTTGCTCGACAGATCTTTTTACCGGCGCTCCAACGGCAGGTTATAACTGGCAGCTAGGCCCTAAGCGGCTTTCGAAGATTTGCAGCTGGTTGTCTACTGGGCAACAGGAGAACCCGTCAATGAAGAGCAACATGACCACATAGCCGCGATATTTCTCAGGCTCATTAATATTAGGACTGATGAAGATCAATCAGACATGAAAAGTGTTCATTCAATTGTAAGCTGTAAGCATGCCACTGTCTACTAATAACTGCTCACACCATGGGTTCTCAACTCCATTTAATGTAATGCAGGTGTAATTGATATAGAAATCGTTTGTGTATTCTTCTTCTTCTTATTATAATTGTGTTATTACACCATACCAATACATGTACACATCATACTACACATGGCAAAATGACCATAACAGTAATATTATGGTCTGTATCCCAGTGATGAACCAACCATTTGCTAGTACTGATGGGATACAGTGTTCTGAGTGCATCAAATCAAATTATAATTTAGTATATCACAAATTCATCAGCTCATGTATGTATATGCAGTGGTAAGTGCTAAGTGACGTTGTGTAAGTCCAACTAATTATGTTAATCCACCTAAAACCTTAATCCGGAGATCGCAAGTTCGATTCCCAGGTGATGCCGTAGGATCTCGCAGCCGGAGGCCTAGAGAGAGCTGATTGGCCAAGCTCTCTCAGAGGGGAGGGATGAGAGGTACTTAGTGCTCCCACATTAATCACAGCTCTACAGCCAATCAGGGGCGTCTGTGAGCTCATGCAAGCGGAAGGGGCGGATAGCGCTGTCCTCAAAATGTGTGTTACACTGCCCCCAACGGTGCGTGAGTGTGCAGTTCGAAAAGATGCAGTCAGCTGGCGTCACGTGGCCCGGAGGAAACCTGCTGACTGAGTGGTAGTAGTAGCCTTAATGTGGGAGCCCCCTAGTGACAGGAAGGAATTGGACATGATTAAATTAGGGAGAAAATCAGGGAGCCCCCCATCCCCCCCAAAAAAATCCACCTAAAACCATTTATTTATTCAAATTAAACGTAAACATGTTAGCTCGACTGAAATCGTACGAAATCGAACCTCTCAAAGTTAGACTACCGAACCCAGATAACAGGGTTGAGAGTTAACCTTCTCCTGAATATGTAACTCAATCAGACACAGAAAACCGCTTGGGTGCACTGCGCATGCTCCCTGAAAATGAAATGTTGGTGTCGTTTACCTTCTGATAACACTGTAAACACAAGGTGTGCGTCACATGTCTATTAAAAATAAAGCTTACGGGGCCTCCGAGTGGCGCAGTGGTAAAGCGCTCACCCTATCATCCGGAGATCGCTGGTTCAAACCCCGGGTGATGCTGTTTTCCTCTCACAGCCGGAGGCACAGAGAGAGCTGATTGGC
>JAQMYG010000002.1:21689633-21713383 GCA_030014215.1 Clariallabes teugelsi | reverse complement strand
CGCGGTTCGGAGGAAACACGTGATAGTCTTCGGCCCTCCCGGCTGAGTGGTAGTGGTAGCCTTAATGTGGGAGCCCCGTAGTGACGGGGAGGAATTGGCCACGACTAAATTAGGGGAGAAAAATTGGAAAAAAATAATAAATAAAAAATAAAGCTTACAGCACATTCAGAATGTACAGAGCTGTTTACCACTAGCTAGCATGTTTGTTGTTTGTTTTGGTCTGTAGTAATGAGTTAACCAGGAATAGACCAGTAACATGATGAAAGGGGGCATATCGTCACTTATTATAGCAGAGTCGGACATCCTTCGGCCAATAAGTCGATTTCCCTGCTGTGTTTGTATAATAGGACAAGGACGGTAGTCTGAGTAAATGGCCTAGCTGAGCTATAACCATAGCTCGAGTTAACTGTGTAAACATACTGTATGTTCTATGGCACTCTTCTGCAATATGAGCAGCAGTTCAAAAAAGATGAGGCTGGCTGCCTTCAGAGCTTAATAAATAATAAGTAGCAAACTTGATTGGCTTGACTTGATTGTAAGAGTTGGCATGACTTGATAGATGATTGTAACAGCCTGCCTCCAGTCGTGAACTCTTATACACAGCACTTTGTGAGAGGATTCTTAAATGCGTAAATATAAATAATCCATTTGCTATCTTTTCCTCATTGGTGTACAGTATAACTGTCAGGCATTCTCCTTATTGAACACATTGCAATAAGGACATAACAGGTGAACTTTGTTACTGTAACGCTTTAACATTTCAGGTGCAAGAAAAAAAAGACCAACCAGTTAGAAAACTATATATACAGGGTCATGTGATCAGTGGTGGCTGATAGGAGCTGTAAATCTGTGCCTAATTCCCTAAGTAGCATGCATATCATTTAACAGTAGGAATTATTTATAGGGGTCACAATAATTTTAAATACTTATAATGGGTTCACTCGACAAAAGGCTGAGATCCCATGCTTTCCAGTTTCTACAGATAACCTTGTAATCAGTATGAGAGAATAACTCCTTGCCCTTATTTTTTCATCTACAGGTGCATTGGCTATTCTGATTCCAGAGCTGGACCTGGTCATCTCATTGGTAGGATCAATCAGCAGCAGTGCTCTAGCACTCATATTTCCTCCTCTGCTGCAGATAATCACATTTCACACAGATGGAATTTCAGTCGGAGTGATAATTAAGAACGCTGTCATAAGCCTACTTGGCCTTATTGGCTTCATAGCCGGGACCTACATCTCCATTGTGGAAATCGTCCACCGCAGTCACTCTAAGCACAGTGACACCTTTCGGGCCTTTTGGTGACAGTCCTATTAAACACTTCACACCAATCAGCCATAACATGAAAACCACTGGCAGGTGAAGTAAATAAGATGGATTATGTCTTTACAGTTACACTTGCCAATGGGTGAGAGATATTAGACAGCAGGTGAACAGTCGGTTTTTAATGTTCTCTAAAATGGGCAAGCGTAAGGATCTGAGCAACTTTGACAATGGCCAAAAAATTTGTCTAGACCAAGTCCAGACTTGGTCAGAGCATCTCCAAAACATCAAGTCTTGTGGGGTGTTCCCAGTATTTAGCAGTTAATATCTACCAAAAGTGGTTTAAGGAAGAAAAACTAGTCAAACAGCAACAGGGTCATGGGAAACCCAAGGCTCACTGATGCACTTGGGAAATGAAGGCTTGCCAGCCTGGCCTGTTGCTACCAAAGAGCATGTAGCACAAGTTGCTGAAAATATAAATGCTGGATATGATAAAAAGGTGTCAGAACACAGTCTACCACAGCTTGCTGCTAATGGGTATGTTTAGCAGCAGAACTCGTTTCCACTACTGAAAGTTCCTACAGTGGGAATGTGAGGAACAATCATGTGGGTGGCCAGGTGTGAAATGGAACTAGGATACCCTATGAGAAGAATACAAATCGACAGAAGCAGTCTAATACCCTGGGTTCATCTGGGACATTTTGATTCCCTGGAATTCATGTGGATGCTTCTTACCTACTGCCACCTACTACCAGCCTAAACCTTGTTAAAGACCAAGTGCACTCCTTCATGGCAACAATATTCCTTATTGGCAGTGGTCTCTTTTAGCTGAATAATGCACTCTGATACACTGCAAAAATTATGTTATTTATTATTATATTGGGCAGATTATGGCTAATGTTATGGCTGATTGGTTTATACTGTAGATCATTTTGGGATGAAATAATACCTTAAACTTATTATAGTAAAGCTGTTTACCTTGAATTCACCTGGAAGCACTTTGAACAGTTCGTATTTGAATATTCTCCAAAACTGGAATATGTACAAATCACAAAAATATAAGTAGTTGAATTTGTGTATGCATTTTTTTGTTTGGTTAGTTGTTTGTTTGTTTTGCCTGTTGTACATTATTTGTAATGTAAATTGATAACTAGATTTTTTTATGTGATCAGGTCATAAGTTATATGTATTCAAGACCATTAAATCCTATTTCAGTGTTAAATGTATTGCTCTTTGCTATTATACATTTCTAATCATGAAATAAAATAAAAAATGAAACCAGGAGAAATAAAATTGAGATAGATTCAAACTGTTCATGCAAAGCACTGTTTAAAATGGGTATATTTATCCATTTATAACCATTACCTTTTTATACTAGCAAAATAGTTTTTTTTTAATTCATTCTTTGTTTTCTGTTTTGTTCAATGCTTATTAGATCAGGATAAGATCAGCATGTTGCTTTGATGTGTAACATTCTTATTATTACTTGCAGGTATTTGTGGCAATATATACTGTAGTACCAGTCAAAAGTTATAACGCGCCATCTAATTCAGTGTTTTTTATTGTTGTTGTTGTTTAATTATTTATTTTCTACATTCTGGAACAATAATGGATTTTTGCAAAATTATGAAACAACTTGTCAAATTAATGGCACCATAATGAACCTGGCTCTCATGAAGACCATTTCAGGAAAGCAAAGCAAAACTTTGCATAATAAACTTTTCCTCTGCTGCAGAGTTACCAGACTCAAAAATAATCAGTTACCGCCGTTATGAAGGCTTAAATGAGCATAAGTAGCAGACACATCTCAGTATCAACTGTTCAAAGGAGATTATTGCATATTTTAATACCTTTGGAAAAAGGATTAAAGCCACTCAAAAGCAGAATAATTTATGATTGTGTGTGTGAAAAAAAAAAAAAATTCTTATGGAAATTTAGGATAAATCAAGATAAATTGTTGACTTTGTTGCACTCATGTGTGAGCAAATAAAGCAAACAACCATATATTAAAACAGAGGAATTCAAAGTATTAAAGGTTCCTTTTTTTATCTTACAAAAAGTTCCAATTTTTTCTTGTCTAATACGTTGACAATGTCCCCAGTTTGACAATTGTGGTCTTTTTGCCTACAATGACAAAAAAAAAGTTAATGAGCTCATACAGTAGGTTCAGGATGACCTGAGATCATGTCTGACATGCATGGGAAACAGACAAATGTACAGTACAAATTCAAATTCAATCAATACAAATTGATATGATCAGAGATAAAGGAAATAACACTTGATAGGATGTCAAAAAATATAATTACGTAGGTGATTAATAAGTTGTAAAATATGCTCTCTTCTTGAGAAAATAAAGGATTGAAATGTGTGCACCCAGGTATAGACATCAGGTGGCATCCAAGATATGGATATTTTATAGAAGATGGGTTTACACCATTCAGACTTTCATCTTTATTATACGTTCTTTTATCGTTAGGGTTTGAATTAATAACTTAGTTTTTGAAGAATAAACGTAATTTTATTAAAATATTGTAGATGTGTATAAAAATATATATATTTCTTTTACTTTGCATAATAAAAAATAATCTTTAATCATAATTTTGATATTGGTACACATTATTCATAACAAGTCAATAAATTGAGTGAAGCCATTTTATGTTATGGCAACATGTTTCTACTCACTTCATTGATAAAATTGCAATGTTTAAGTTAAGCTTATTTAAATATGATTTTTTTACTTAATTAACTATAATTTGGAGATACAGCTGCCATTTCTTACAGATCATTAGATCATTCATCATAAGAACGGGTTATTTTGTGCATTTGAAAAGGGCATCTAAATAATATGGTATTTACTCAGTGTAAACCTAAGATGACTATATAGACGATAATAAAACATTAATTTCTCTGTGTCCATGTAAATTGTTAAAGAAATAGTAAACATTTTTTACATGAGCCTAATCAAAACAAACTGGTTGGTTGAATTTGTGACCCATCAAATCAATCAGGTATTAAGTTACATTTTGGGTAGTTTCAGTTATGTATATTTTCAGATTCCTTGTTTAATAAGATGCATTTTAATACCAAGTTATTACTGTCTATATCATGTCTGGGTGCTGAGATATGGGCAGTGTGAGTTTGTTTACAAGGAGGGCGTTGGGAAGTGTCGAAATCCTATTTTTGGACTAATTACAATAATTAAGGATTATGTGATACACTATCCTCATCCTCATTTTGACACCTGTATTTCCCTGCTGCAACTAAAAATAACTTTTTCTGCTGTGTAGTTTTATCGAAAAACAATGCAATTGGTTTTTTTTCTCACAACTACGGCCATGTCCACACGTAGCTGGGTATTTTTAAAAACGGAGAATATTATCTGCGGTTTTGGCCTTTCATCCGCATGCAAATGCAGTTTTGCTTGCTGACAACGGAGCTTTTGGAAAAAGTCCTTCCAAAGTGAAGATTTTCTAAAACTACATTTTCAGTGGTGTTGTGTGGACAGAATAAACAGAGACATTGGCTTGTTGTAACGTAACCTTGTGTGCCGATGATGTCATTGTCTGTGTGCTAGTCCCTTTGATTTGACATTTATAAGGATATTTTGTGCACTGGTGGACTTACTGTACCTACAGTAAACTAGTGACTGTGTTAACGTTTCTTACTGGACTTTTTACATGTGTGTACATACACGCACAGTTACTCACACATTATTTATTATTTATTATGTATTATGTTATTATGTTAACGAACAGAGGTGGCTGAATGTACTACGATGCTCACTGTTGCTAAATACAAAACTCTGATGACACAAATCCCACAGACAGCGACGGCGGTTTTGGACGAGACCCGTCGGACTTCTACAAAGCGCAACTGGTAATGACATTTTGTCTAGGATTCTGATTGGCCCCCTGTTAATTAGGGATGCTCCACTTAAGCACTTAAAAGCTCTCATGTTGACAAATTTTTTTTTATCGTAGGTCGTATGGACAGAATAATTAAAAATAAGGCAGTAGAAAAAATATGCGGCTACGTGTGGACATAGAGTTACTAGAGTAACCAGTTTGGATAATATTCATTAAAGTGCTTTAAAACAATGTTGAGGATTAAAACCCTCTCAATTTTGTTGAATGATCAGGAAGATAGAGTAGAGTATTTATCAACTGATTTTTGCCGAAATTGAAAATTTGATACATTTCACATACTGCACTCTATTGGACGTAGTGCAAAACTAACCTGTGTGACTTAATACCTGACTTGACAGCACATATAATTTGTATGCAATTAAATTCACAGTGCACGTCTCCTCTTTGCAAAAAGAAAATTATCATGAATATTGATAATGTTTGCAATTAATAATGAAACTTGAAAAGACAGAGCACAATTCTTTTATACTCCTTTCGGAAATTGTTGTTGAGTACGCCATAGATAACTGCGTTCAAGCAGCTGTTAAAATAAGCCATAAAGTAGCTTGCTGTGAAAAGCCACACAGGAATGGCCTTGCCCAGGGTGGGCTGGATGGCCACTGCTAGACCGATGAAGTTTAGTGGGGCCCAGCACACTGCAAACAGCACAAATAC
Organism: Clariallabes teugelsi; assembly: GCA_030014215.1. Classification (NCBI taxonomy): domain Eukaryota; kingdom Metazoa; phylum Chordata; class Actinopteri; order Siluriformes; family Clariidae; genus Clariallabes; species Clariallabes teugelsi. The sequence goes on along the minus strand of JAQMYG010000002.1, from coordinate 21,707,537 downwards.
CACAAACATGGTGAGAAAATTGCGAAAGTCATGTGGCTTGATCCTGAGCCGGTTGCCAGGCTTGACGCGATTGCGCACCTGGATGACGAGGATCCAGATGCGCAAGTAGCAGTAAGTGACAATGCTGATTGGTAGGATAAAGTGCACCACCACAACTATGATCGTGTAGATTGAGCTGACCGACTGGGCAAACGTGCATGAATAGACACGTGCGTCGTACTGCAAAGACTCCACGAACCAGTTGGGTGTAATGGCCAGGATAGTGAAGATCCACACAAGCACCACATAGCACACAGTGTTATTTTTGGAGAAGATTTTGTCATAAAGAAGGCTATGGCAGATGTAACAGTAGCGGTTGATGGCAATGCCTGTAATGTTAAATATAGAGCCGATCACACTCAGCCCCATCAGGAAGCCACTGATTTGGCAGTGTACGTTTCCGGCGATCCAGCCATTGTTGAAAATAGCCGTTAAAACCATTGGGTAAGGGTAGATGGCGACTACAAGGTCTGCTACAGCCAAACTCACCACAAAGGCATTTCCTAGAAAGGGAAAGAAGAAAACAGTTGTAATGATGCATCATATCATTTCCTGACTTTAAAATAAAAAAAAAATATCTCTCTAAACAATTCCGGCACCAATGTTTTTAATTAGCATATGCTCTTTAATTGCGCTCAAGACTTATTTTAAAAAGAAATTCTGGTTCATTTTTTTCCCCCCTAGTTCTTCCTAGTTCCCGCTACCTTTGCAACACTGCTGCTTTACCACTTGCTAATGTTTTTATCTCTTGCCTCTAACTCATCTATACACTCTGCTCAAACAGATCGGGTTTGAGCAAGTCCAGTTGACATGACTCAACTTCCAGGTAACCTCACCTAGATAAATAAGAATCTTCACAGACACAGATACTGACTGTTAAAAGTGAAACACATTGCCAACCAACAAATTAGCAGCATATTACAAGTATTAGCATATTATTTAAATCCCGAGGTGGAGGTTTCCTTTCAGTGTTGTAGCTTAATTTCAAGTTCAAGTTTCAAGTTTAAGATCAAGTTCCAGAGACAGCTATTGTGCTGAATAACACTCCACAGGCATAGCATGTGATTAAGCAAATAATTCAAAATTAAAACTTTTCAGAAGGCTAGCCAATACAACTTTCCATTACTTACTGTAATTATCACATTATAGCAAAATGCAATAACAAATAAATACAGTAGGGGTTCAGAGGATGGTTTTAATCTCATACAGTAATTACACCAGCACTTAAAAATTAAATAAGAATTAAAGATTTAAATGTGTGGCTTGAACTAATACTAACAAACCAGATGCATGTTATTAATGACGTGACCAGTATTGGCCATGGAGATGTGCATTCCATTGCATTCATGTAACCTGTCTGGCATTTAGCCCTCATTCTAAGGAGTGATGCCCGCTCTGCCAAACAAGTTCAGGAAGGGTCCGATACAGTTATTTGTGAATTGAGCGTCATTCACCATGAAGCCAGAGGGAGGAGCAACTTCCTTCACAAAGTAAAGGGGGCCAAAGCTATCTGAATCAGGGACTGCAGCAAGTTGGACACAGGGCCTAATTCTTACCCTTTTGTTCGCTGGGATGCAAGCTGACCTATTTGAGCCGGCACATCGGCTATCGGAGAGGCCACTGTTGTCAGCATTCAGCCGCTCCCATATAGGCTGAATTATCATATAAATATCGGTAAGTAAAGAGATTTAAATTCTGGGCCTATAAATAAATTAAACTGCCTGCAGAAGGATCCAAGCAAAATTGTAGCTATTAGCACATATCTGGATTAGACTTTGAACAGGCTACAGAAGTTTCAACACCATTCGATTTAATGGAACTCAAATCAAGTCAGTCATGAGAAGGAGCTGAAGCTTACAAATGAAATGCAGAGCAAGTCATCTTGGGGAAAACCTGTGATCTACGGTGTGAATTTTTCATCAAATTAAAGGCACTGCCTGAAGTCAATATATAGGGAGATAATAAGCATATTAAAAAACATATACATATTGTGTTAAAACATAATAAAAATCTGCAGGTCTTAGCATTAAGAAAATATAACCTTAAAGAACAACCACATAACCAGAATGGTGGCAAAAAAACAAATAGCATTTCAGCAAAAAAAAACCTCATACCCACCTTCAGGCACCACAGTAAAGGGATGATGATTTGGGCTTGTTTTGCAGCCACAGGACCTGGGCACTTTGCATAGCGTCGACCATGAACTGCTTTGTATAACAAAGTATTCTAGAGGCAAATGTGAGGATTTGACCACTAAGCTGCCCCTATTTAGCCCTTGAGCAAGGCCCTTAACCCTCAACTGCTCAAACGTAAACTATATGATAAAAATGTATGTCGCTCTGAATAAGGGTGACTGCCAAGTGCCATAATGTGAATAAATCAAGGTTTTGGAATGGTCTAGACCTCAACTCAGTTAAAATGTTGTGGCAGGACCTTAAGAGGGTTGTGCGTAAGCAAATGCCCAAAAACCTTAACGAAATGAAGTAATGTAGTAAAGACGTATGGGCCACAATTCCTCCACAATGATGTGGGAGACTGATAAAGTCATACAGAAAACGATTACTGCTGCTTAAGGTGAATCTACAAGCTACTGAATAATGGGGTACTTAGTATTGCTCACATGTTTTTTTTTCTTTTTGGCTTCATTAATATTAAATAAATAATGAAACAGTAAAAAAAAAGTTAAATGTAAGTTATAAGTTATATATTTGCCTCATACAAATACCTGAATTATTAGATTTAAAAAAAATAAAAATTTTTTTACAGAAAACACTTAAATAGAAATAAAATAGAAATAAAATAAACTTTTACACATGACTGTGTAAAGATGTGTTTGTCTTTTAAAAGTGAATAAATTTCTGTCTTTGCCAGTCATGGTTCGGTCATGGGACATTTGACCTCAGCTGCTAGACATATTTTTTAGAAAGAAATCTGACTTGGCTATTGATTCATTAATACTATCTATTACTGGAACAAAGCAGTCAACTATACAGTTTGTTTGTTTGTTGTAAAAATGTAATTCATAGTAAACTATGAATAAAAAGTACTATAGCTATCAATACATACATGTATCAATACATACACTCATTGGCCACATTAATAGGAACACCTGTACAACCTGTCCAATTTGGACAGTTGAAAAAACTTTGCCTGGTCTTTTTTATTTTTTATTTTTATGTTATTAATGTAGACTCACATTCCTGTTCCTGGGTGTCATCTGCTGTTGTAGTATGTCCCCATGTGGATTCTGAGAGAATTTTCCCTTCACCATGGTTAAATGTTTTTTGAGTGACCATAGCCTTCCCATCAGCACAAACTAGCCCGACCAATCTCATCTGACTGCTTTCTGGATCTTTCTCATTTTTTACCCTATTCTGTGTAACCACTGCATGAAAATCTCTGGAGACTAGGCAGTTTCTAAAATAAACAAACCATCTGGTGTCCACCACAGTCAAAGTCACAGAGATTACCTTTTCCCTGTTCTGATGTTTAATGTGAACTGAAGTGCTTGACCTGTAGCTGCACGTTTTATGCATTACATTGCTGCTGCCACGTGATTGAACAATTGAAAGGGTACATAACATGCATGAGGACAACTGCATGAATGACTCCCTGTTTATTCATGCAATGATTCACTGACCCAACCTATGATTTTGCACCATGTCACAAATCTCAAACTGGTTCCATGGCCATGACAATGAGTTCAGTGTGACCTCCCCAGTCACCAGAATTAAATTTAATAGAGCATCTTTGGGATTTGAATGGGATAATGTGAGTTTCTGCAACAATTATGTGATGCTGTGTTTAGATAATTTGTCTAAACTCTACATGAATACAATTTTAAAAGTCAAGATAGATTATTGTATTGATTGAAGGACTGTCTGAGAATATTTTGAAGAGCAAAGACTGTACACAGCACCGATTGTAATTCTTAGCACTAGACAGATCTAGTCTGCATAGTATTGATGTTTAATATAAATATCTCACAAGTTGATAAGGCCAAAACCAATCTAAATAATTTTAAAAATATGCTTCAGTTCACTGCTAAAAAGGAATATTTTACAAATTTAAATTTTGAAGTATTCCAATAACTGAGGCAGGGGAAACATATCAGGAATATTGTTAAATGCCTGCTGAAACCTGATTGGCTGTTGTTGGTCATGTTTTATTTATTTATTTATTTTTAGTAGTTAGGCTATGATCATACTCTCCTTATAGATTAACACACATATGCCGCCTACAAAACGTCACCTTGGTGATCACCTTATGATATTTAAGAAAAAAAAAATTTTTATTTTTTTGGGGGCGGGGGGGATTTTCCCCTGATTTTCTCCCTAATTTAGTCGTATCCAATTTCTCCCCGGCACTAGGGGGCTCCCACATTAAGGCTGCTACTACCACTCAGTCGGGAGGGCCGAAGACTATCATGTGTTTCCTCCGAACCACGTGAAGCCAGCCGACTGCATCTTTTCGAACTGCTCGCTCACGCACCGTTGGGGGCGGCGTAACACACTCAGAGGACAGCGCTATCCGCTCCTTCCGCTTGCGTGACAGACGCCCCTGATTGGCTGTAGAGCCGTAATTTATATGAGAGCACTAAGTACCTCTCATCCCTCCTCTCTGAGAGAGTTTGGCCAATTAGCTTTCTCTAGGCCTCCGTGCCTATGTGCATATGATCTAAGATCACTGTGCATATGATTTAAGATAATGCAAATCTTATAGAGTAGAAAGGACATAGCTAGCTGGTTGAATTAGCGCAAGTGGTTATACCATATTTAATAATGGTAATTTTCCTGCAAGTGAAGGCTAATACATCAGTATAAATATCAAATCTAAAGGGTTGCTGTGTTACACTATGAACTACTGGAAGTACAAAAGCAGTTTCTGGCATGAGAAATAGAACGAGTCATTGGATTTATTTGAACAACTTGGAGGCTGGCACAGTGGCTTAGTAGTTAGCACTGTTACCTTGGCACCTCCAGGGTTGGGTTCGAGTCCCGCCTCAGGTCTGAGGACATGTAGTTTGCATGTTCTCCCTGTGTTTGGGGAGTTCCTCTGAGTACTCCTGTTTCCTCTCACAGTCCAAAAACATGCAAATTAGGCTAATTGGCAATTCAAAATTGACCAAAGTGTGTGAATGAGCATGTGTGTGTATATGTGTGTGCCCTGGGATAGGCTGCAGGCCCCCCGTGACCCTCAATACAGGATAAAATGGAACAGACGATGAGTGAGATGAGTGAGTGAATAACTTGGTGTCAATATGCAGCAGTATAGTGCCACCATTAGGCTGATTGGAACTTACTTTCTGGTTTGGTCTGCGCAAGTCATTTACAGAATACATGCTATAATCACATAGAAGACGATTTATCTGGTAAAAGTTGTTTGACTACTGAAGATGATCCCCTCAGGCTTTGGCCTGCATTTGTTACAAACAGGTTTCACACGATGTCTTGCTCTGATAGTTTTAGGGCTGAAATTACCCTCAACAGTTTTGTATCCAAGTAATCTCAATAAGGTTTTTAAAATTGCACTTTTTAGTCATATAGCACACGTTGCTTATTTGTGCTTGGGCTACGCGGAATCACCCAAATTAGGATAGGATCCCTTTTGAGTCTGGTTCCCCTTAAGGTTTCTTCATCATGTCGTCTCAGGGAATTTATACATGCCGCCATCACCTCATGCTTGCTCATTAGAGATACATTTATAAAGTTAAAAAACTTTTTAGTTACAATTTAAAAAGATTAAAAGCACCTCAGCAATATAACTCATCTCTGTAACGTTTGCACTACGGGATAGGGACTGTCAGTAGTTACTGTTCAATAATATTTTATGACACTACTGTTCCCACAACTCAAGATAAGTTCCAAGTGTAATATCAGATTACCAATACATTTGTGCAATATTTCTTTTCATTTACACTACATTCCAAGTGCAATATGTAACTTACTGTGAGCAATATTTAATTCTATTTTTACTTTTATTTATTGTTATTTTTCTTAAAATTTTTAATTCTTTAATTTTAATTTTTTCCTGTCTAATCTAATTTTTTCCTTTCTTCCAATTTCCCTCTGGGATTAATAAAGTTCTTTAAATCTTGAATCTTGAATCAATGACATAAAGAAGACTCAAAAGAGATCTTATCCTCATTTGGGTGATGCCATTCAATTTATGTTTATTGCACTTGTAACGATGGACATTTTTACAAAGCATCTTTCTAAAAATAGAAATTTAGAATGATGCTTTGTAAAAATATGCACAGAATTTAATTGAAGAAGAAAACAAAAAGTTAAGATTTTTCATTATATTCACACATTTGAAGTAAAGAAAAAAATAATAAACATGGTGTTTAATAGGTTTATTAACAGTTCCACTGACATAATGTCACTGATATTTACATACAGTACCAGTCAAACGTTTGAACACATCTTCTTATTCAATGTTTTTTTGGGGTTTAGTGATTTATCTTCCATATTAAAAAAAAATACTGGAATAATTTCAAAACAATGAAATAACACCTATGGAATTATCTAATTAAGTAATAATAAAAAATAAAAACAGCTAAAAAAAAACCAGACAGCTGTTATTTTAAAGCATGAATGTCAGCTGTTCTGGAATAGTTCTTGCAAGAACAGTATTATCAAGTGCATTTGCAAAACCCATCAAGCACCATGATAAAACTGACTCTCATGAAGACCATTCCAGAAAAGCAAGATCAAAACTTACCTCTGCTGCAGAGGAGAAGTTCATTTAGAGTTACCAGCCTAAAAAAAATCATTAATTAACAGCACATTAGATTAGAGCTGTTATGAAGGCTTTACATGATTATTGCATTATTGCATCCATTATTTGGATGCATTCAGCATTGTTTTTAAATGTAGAAAGAAATATCATGAAAAACCATTAAATTAAAAAGTGTATCCAAACTTTTGACTGGTAGTGTATATGCAGTATAAACAGAACCTATGAGAATCCTGTAATAGTTTCAATCAAACATTTTCCTAGGATCGGATAGTGCACAGGTTCCCAATCTTTGTCCAGGGGTATCTGATTGTCCTAATTGCCAATCCACACTCACACTCACTCACACCAACTGACACACTATGGGCATTTTGGGAATGGCAATTAGGCTAACCTGCATGGCTGGCAACCAGAGAACCCGGAGAAAACCCTCCAAGCACAGGGAGAACATGCAAACAGACCAGAGGCAGGAATCGAACCTTCAACCCTGGAGATGCAAGATGACAGTGCTAGCCACTATTCCACTATGCCCCCTCTAAAAGTATTACTTAATAATTATTTAGAGAGATTACTTAGAAATGAATAAATAAAGGCTAGAAATTAGATTAAATATAGAACATGCAACACATGCAAAACGTTTGTTGTTGTTGCTGTTGTTTTAATAAACTACCACGCGTGTCATCTACTGTACCTGTCTTCCTGAGTTTCCTGTTTCTGAAAACTGACACGATGACCAACAGGTTGCCCAGCACGTCTACTACTATAGTGGTGATGAGCACACTGGCCAGCAGACTCAGCGTCCAGGGGAAGGAGAGACACCCGTCGGCTGCACAGGAGGTCGAAGCGTTCGTGAGAGATGCGTCCGTCACTTCAACCATCCTCACTTCATTCTGCGCGCGACCGGAAGGCAGCACGCGCCACGGCTCCACCGCGCCGCTGGCACATTCAGGACGAGCTCGCGACTGGCCTCGGAGAGCGCGTGCGGCGCACAGCTGTGACAGCACGGGAACGATGAAGCCACGTGTGTCATGTCACTACAGGAGAAACACATTCAGGTCTCTACCGCGGTAAGAGCGGGACTGATGATCTGTTGAACTCTCAAGGAAGTCTGTAAGCGTAAAATGTCCAAACATTTCCAAAAGCTGGAAAGTTGTAGAGTCGTGATATTATTTAATCTGCTGTCAGTTTCTTCAAAACCAGTGCATCGTTTTAGTCGTTTTAGTTTGGTTTTAGTTTACTTCATGAACATTTTAAAAATGAAAGGTGGCTCATTCCGGGATTACATGCGCTTTCCATTCAAGATTTTTATTCGTGCATTCCTTTAAAAAAATTTTTTTAGAATGTCACATAGTAATCAGGAATAAATGAACAGATGTCATAGTTTCTGCATGTCGTTTCCATCTCAGCTGCTGCTGATGTTGCGCGCGCTGAGTGTTGCTCTCGCGCTCTCACTGCTCAGTCCACGCGTAACGCACCTTCCCCTGACTCATATTCTTCCAATGATGCACGTGCTTGCAACGCCAGCCTACCTCTCCAACCTGAGTACGCAGCTTGTGCAAGGAAGATCACACCTACCGGTCAACATTAACATCTTCAATACACTGCACTATGCACATACTATATATGCACTATGCACAACTGGCTATACACCTATAGGGGTTAGACATATAGCGTACAACTGTCTACTGTTTTTTGTGGTGTAGCACTGTCGCCTTGCACCTTCAGGGTCCAAGTTCGTTTCCCATCTCTGTGTGCATGGAGTTTGCATGTTCTCCCCGTACTTGGTGGGTTTCCTCCGGGTACTCCGGTTTCCTCTCACAGTCCAAAGATATGCAGATTAGGCTAATTGGCGTTCCCTAATTGCCTGTAGTGTATGAATGAGAGTGTGAGTGTGTGTATGTGTGTGTGCCCTGCAATGGATCGGCACCCTGTCCAGGGTGTACCCTGCCTCGTTCCCTATGCCTCCTGGGATAGGCTCCAGGCTCCCCATGACCCTGAATACAGGATAAAGCAGTATAGAAGATGAGTGAGTGAGTGAGTGAGATAGTTCCTGCAGGGCCACCCTTAAAATAAGCAATTGAAGCAGATCTATCAGAGGGGTTTTTTACTTCAATCAATTTATTCAGACTTTATTCACCCATACAATTTTACAGCAATTCAGTCTTTATATTAATTATTAATGACACCTATATAAATACAAGAAAGGTTTTGTCTATGCACTGGTCAAAGTGCACTCTTTTGAATAATTTTTTACATTTCATACATTGGAGGGCCTGAAACCAGTCTAAAATGTTTTGTCTGTATGTCTGTCCAGACAGATTTTGTCACAGCATCATGCAAAACTGGTTGGACAAAATTTAATGAAACTTCTGAAGTACTTAGGTACAGCTGGATGTTAAACCTGCACCATATAAGTCAAATCAAAATATTGAGTAAAAGTGATATCATGAACAGTTATGTGGTTAATGTGGTAGATTTAATAATTTATTTTAAAATAAGCTACTAATAAGCTACTTTCTCAATGCATACAAACAAATGCACCAATAGATATTAATTAGAAAAGCTAAAATGAATATGTTTACTGGGATTAATAACAGCTAAAGTGGTTTCATATTTCATATTAAGACAGAAACTTAATCTTTATCCGATCTACCTTTTTCAAATTCTCGTTTGTGATTCTCTCGCCAATTACTGAGCAGGACGTGTATTTGGCTGATGATGAACCAAGTTGAATACTCAAATTAAAAACATTTTATTTCTTTGTATTAATAAGTTAGGCAGAGAGTCCTGCCATACAAAAAGACAGGAAGATATGTGTGTGGGCTTCAACCTGAAATAATAATACCACTGATTACATTAAAGCTGATCAGCTTATTTTTAGCTGTGACCTTTTAACTATGTCTACAAACTATTTCCCGTCAACGACAGATACTGCAGCTAGTATACAATTTGTATTGATATAGATATGGTCATGCAAAAGCTTTTTGGCATCATCTTGATGGCACCTGTTCTGTATGTACACACTTGAGCCTATGTGTGAGAAACTTAATCATGTTTTTTTATTAGATTTACAAACACCAGTTATTTAAACCTTTGCTTCTCACCTTATTAACTTATTATTATTATTATTATTATTATTATTATTATTTTAAGAGCCTAAAATAGATTTGGTCTATGGGGACATCCAGACAGGGGATAGAGATGGGGAACACTGGAACGAAGCGCAGGGCATTCACAGCATTAATATGTCAGGGAGACTAATTAGTGCCTGAAATCCCATTCATATAGTACTGGAGTGCTTAACTGAACACTATTAAGCCCATTGTAGAGATGTATGAGTATCTTCAATCTCAGAATAAAAGCTTTGAAGAAAAAAGGGCTGTTTCCTCTAACGGCCTTTAACATATGTGTCATTTGCCTTCTGTGCACCAGGGCAGGTGCATTTAGATGAATAAACAAGCTTGTTCACCACCTTGTCATGATCTAGGGTCATGGTTGCATTAATAACTTAAACAGAATGCTAATGAATACACAGCAATGCCTAAGGCATGCTGTGTGCATTAAGAGTGCAGATGTGGCTGAGCAAACAGTATGAAAAAACAGTATGAGAGTATGAGAGTGTTCAGAATGTTCTTGTGTCTCCAGAACATTCTGAACCATCATTTCAAGATCTCTGAAGGTGTGCCGTGGTATCTGACACCAAGGTGTTAGCAGCAGGTACTTTAAGTTCTGTAAGTTGCAAGGTGGGACATTCATGGATCAGATTTGTTAGCTCAGCTCATCCCACAAGTGCTCATCAGACTGAGATCTGGGGAATTTGGAGGCTAAGTCAACACATGTTCCTCAAAACATTCCCAAATGTTTTTGCAATGCAATAGGGTGGATTATCCTCCCGAAAGAGGCCACTGGCATCACTTGGTCTGCAACATTTTTTGGTAGGTGTTACAGTACATGTCAAATATGCATATGAATGCCAGAATGTTGCACAGAGTATTACACTGTTTTTGTTTGATCTATTGCCCAAAAAAGTGACACATATGCAACCAGCAATCCACATGATGTAAAAGAAAACATGATCCATCAAACAGGGCCACCTTCCTCCATTCTTCCTTCATCCACATGTTTAAGTGCCAATTATAGGGGCTTTCAGCAGTGGACAGGGGTCAGCGTGGTCACTCTGACCAGTCTATGGCTGCCCCGTAGGTTCTAACACCTTCCGATCATAACCAGAAATTACTTTTTCAGCAAATTATTCAATATTAGCTCTTCCGTGAGACCTGTCCATTTTAAAGTCTCTCAGATCCTTATGCTTGCCCATGTTTCTATCTTCGGGCACATTAACCTTTAAGTTACTTAACTGTTAACTGTTCACATGCTGCCTCATATGTCCCACCCCTTGACAGGTGTCAATTAAAGGGAGATAGTGTTATGATAAAAAGGAGATATATGATTGAAATCAGAAAGTATTACATGCTTACATTTGCGGTTGGTGTGATGTATGTTATTTTTATATATCTATGTTAGTGTTACAGTTACTGTAGTAGGCTGTGAAGAGTTCAGCAACAGGGTTTATTATTAAGCCCTGAGTGACAGGTCAGGTGCTGGAGAGAGATTTTATTCTTTAATGCTGCATTATGACCTTGCAGTGAGTTATGTATATGCCATAGGTCACTGAGTCAAAGTGTTGCACTGCACTGCATAGTTTACTGCAACAACTGCTGCCTGACTATACTAATATAATGAATAAAATCTACATAAGAAACTCGTCGAACATTGCTCTGGCTATAAACTGGAAAAAAGTTTAAATGCCATTCAAGGTATAAGTTATCAAAATGAGAGATGAATTAACGTTCCTGAGTGAAATGTGCTTGGTGGTATTCGAGCTTGTAAACTTCACTTACCTGTGAATCCAAGAGAGGAAATTTGCCTGTGTTGTTTGTGTAGCGTTACCCATCTAACTGTCAATCAGTGCAGCATTAACCAATCTGTGAGCTCAGTGTTGTGGAAACAGGCACTTAACATTTCTTCGAAGATTTTCTAATGCTAATGATGCATGATGAGCAATTTAAAACTATATGGCTGCTGACTTTGTTGTGTCTCAGAAGATGCATATGCTAACCCTCAGTTCCCCACAGCAATAATCATTATGCACAGCTACTGAGTGGATAATGGCAATGTCTAAATCTGGAAGAAAAGTCAGCAATGTCTCCATGATTGTGTTTTCCCTGCTTTACCACACCTAATTCTATTCAGCAAAGGCTGTTATATAGCTGATTAGTTAAACCAGCTATGCTGGAAGCTGAGAAAACACTAGCATGTGCAGAGAATGGGTTCCTCCAGGACTAGCATTGGGAACCACCGCTCTAGACAATCACTAGTCATTAGGGGTTTGATGAATGCCAGTCACTTGTAAATGACCATAATCTGTGAGTGGTCAGAACAAAATTCCTGTAAAAGACCAAGTTCACACAGCTAAAGTGATAAGCAAAGAGCAAACATAGACATTCCCTGAGGTAGAAGTGAAAGTTATAGTGACTTATGTACTGTATATACCATTGAACAACAACAAAAAAAAAGTAAAATGTATTATTATTATTATTATTATTATTACAGGCGAATTAGATGTAAATTGAGTAAAGTAAAAAGAAAATGGTTTGAGATAAATACACACACTGAACACAACATCAGTACACCTACTCATCCATGCAATTATCCAATTAGCCATTCATGTGGCAGTAATGTAATGCAAAACCTCATGCAGATAGGGGCCAGCAGCTTTCTAATCAAAACATTCATTAACATGATTTGTAATGTTTAACCATCAGAATAAGGGGAAAATGGTTTTGACCATGGCGTGATTGCTGCTGCCAAACAAAATGGTTTGAGTTTTTCTTTAATTGCTGACCTTCTGGGATTTTCATGCAAACAAGTCTACACAGTTTACTCGGTTTGGTGCAATAAAGAAAAAATATGAATCGAGTGGCAGTTCTGTAGATGAAACAACTTGAAGAGGAGAGAGGTCAACAGAAAATGGCCAGACCAGTTCGAACTGCCAAAAAAAGCAGTAGTAACTCATATGATGCAGGTGGGCTACAGCAGTAGCTGACAATAAAGGTTCCTCTTCTGTCAACTAAGAACAAAAAGCTGAGACTGCAGTGGGTGCAAGCTACCCAAAGCTGGACACTAAAGACTACAAAAATGTAACCTGTTCTGATAAATATCAATCTCTACTGAGACACACAGGTGGTAGGGTGGAATTTGTCACGACAACACGAATCCATTGTCTCATCTTTCCTTTCACCAGTCCAGGCTGGCGGAGGTGGTATAATGGTGTGGGGAATGCTCTCTCACATTTTAGCCCTGTTAATACCAATCAATCATTACGTGAATGCCACAGGCTACTTGATTGGTGTTGCTGACCAGTTGGACCCTTTCATGACCACAATTTACCCAACTTCTCCAAAAAGAGATGTGTGTCCTTTAGTGGCGTTCCCAGTCACAGGTTCTGAATCCAATAGAACACCAAAGGTAGGCCCTATCCTTCTGTACCCAGATGAAAACGGACATCAATCACATCAAACTGCTATGTTGTACTGTTTTGTTTTTCCCAAGCAAAGGTTCAAGTAACCAGAAATCCCTTGTGCCTCTTCCTGATGCTATGATGCAAGCAAACAGTCATGCGTTCATATGAAGCAGACAACCCATGGTGCACTAGGGAGTGTAAAACACATCACAGCTTGAGAGATTAGAGATTTCATTTATCAGTCACTTTGTGTTGCACAACATTAAAAAGTAAATGCCATGGCAAAACAAACCAATTTATGCATTATGTGTTGCTGTCTTACTTTTGTATAATAGTATCCCTAAATAAATGACTGCTATAATTCCTATAATTCCTTTACTTTAATTTATGTATTTATGTTGGCTTCTTTTTTTATATTTAATATTTCTTTAGTTGATACCAGGCGGCACGGTGGTGTAGTGGTTAGCACTGTCACCCTGCACCTCCAGGGTCCAGGTTCGATTCCCGGCTAGGCTCGATTCCAGTCTCTGTGTGCATGGAGTTTGCATGTTCTCCCCATGCTTGGTGGGTTTCCTCCGGGTACTCTGGTTTCCTCCCACATTCCAAAGACATGAAGGTAAGGTTAGTTGATGTTCCCAAATTGCCCATAGTGTGTGAATGAGTATGTGTGTGTCCTGCAATAGATTGGCACCCTGGCCAGTGTGTACCCTGCCTTGTGCCCTAAGTCTCCTGGGATAGGCTCCATAAAGTGGTTTAGAAGGTGAGTGAGTGAGTGAGTAGTTAATACCATTAAGACCCTGTTCCACTACAGCAAGGACCATGAAGTTCTTATACTGTAGCTTCCTAAAAATACCTAAAAATGCAGCGGACACAAATGGATAATATTTCCTAGTTATATCCCTGTTAGGTTCTTAATGCAGCTGTCATATTGTCACAAATTTGCTATCATACACATGATTGTGCGCTTACCAAGTCCAATGAGATGGAACCGAGCTTTTAGGTTTCAGGTTTTAGTGTATGTAGGATTAGATTGCACCACGCTTTTATGGTATCCTATGGTTACTACAGTACGCCAATGCAGAACTGGATCCAGTAGTTATGCTAAAATTTCTGAATGTGACATAGAAGCACTGATAGTGAGATATTAGTGTGAGGTGTTACAGTAGTTACGCTGTTAACCGGTCAATGCCATCATTATACAACCTTATTAACTTCTTATGTCTTACTATGACCATATCTTTACCAGGCTCCAGACAAAAAACGTATGTCAAGGGAGACAATGCTATGTCCTTACCAGTTTCTACTGGCAAGTTGTACAAGTTCTTATTGTGGTCAACCAGTGTTTTGCGGATGAAGTGGAAACGTGGCTCAGTGTGTGTGATTCGGGGATGGGGGGAATAAGAATTGACTGGGTTTCATAAAAGTTTCATTAAATTTATGTGCATAAATAAAAATTCACAAGCATTTCAAATTTGACAGCATAATCAATATATGAAAGCGCAGTAGATCATTGGGGTATATATGATATGAAGCCGATCAATCCTCTGCATGTATTTGCACACACTCAGGAACACAAGTAGGATATGCATGTTTATTTTTTTCTAATATTATAGAATTGTTATTGGATGTCAGATGTCATGTTTAAATACTCATACAAATATTTCACCATGATATTTGTTTGTATCCAGGTTAATAAACAAGGCCCGATTTCTATTACAAAACCGCTATACAAATAAAATAGAATTCAGAAAATCAAAAAATACAAATGAAACTAATACCTCTTTCATTCCTGTTTATTTTTATGAAGGCATGGTGGTCAGTGTACGTTGATTTACAGTTGTCTGTAGTGTGTACAGTATGCGTGTGCTTGTTCCCTGCCATTAGTTGGCACCCCATCAAGGGTATCCTCCACTTTGTGCCCTAAGTTCCCTGCAAAGGTGGATACACAAATCCTGTTTTGCGGTAAAAGTAGACATTCCCTATGTAAAATATTACTCAAGTAAAAGTAGAACCCCCACATTTACATTTCCACTTGAGTAAAAATAAAAAGTAATAGTCTACAAATTTACTTTTTGCTAAGCTTATATTAATGCAAGGTAGGCATAAAGGCATAGTAAAAGTTTCATCACTACCTGCAACCAATTCCACTTCTGATTTCAAACACTTGGGAAAATTGTAGTTGAATAGAAAGTACAGATATTTGTTGTAGGATGTACTAGAGTATAAGTAAAAAAGTTATTCCATAATTAAACTACTCAAGTGAAGTACATATACATGCAATTTAATTGAGAAATCTAAATGTCCACCATCTAACCAATTAGCACAAGGAGCTTTGCTTCTGTCAAATGCCTCTAATTGTCTACAGATTTCTGCAATGTTCAGATTTATTCAATTTAATTCAATTTAAAGAGTATTTGCATTTGTTCATGTCACCTGATGTTTCAGAAACCTCTCCTTCTTGGAAAGGAACACAGGTGTCATGGACCAGGTTAATTTTACCTTTATGGATTTTAAAATGTTTTGCTTCATTTACAACTTTATTTGAATTAAAATGAACACAACCATTTACAGTATGAAAGGTTCAATAATTTTATATTGAACAGACAGTGCGTAGTCTGATTCTTGAGTTACTTGGGTTTTTGTTAGGAGTGTAACTGGAGATTTATGGGGAGGACCTAGACCTTTACTAGTGGGTTTTGTAAGACATCATGAGGAATGTTCCTCATAAATTTTTAGTGCAGAAGTAGATGTATGTTGTAGATTTTACTCTGTTGCATAGGTGTGTTTAATAACAGATAAAAATGGCAAGGTCTTCAGAATGTTTAAAAGCATTAATGTTAACTTTTTTTAATAATAAAAAACATTATAACACATGAGAATATATTAAAGCAATAACCTTTCTAGAAATGAAGAAGAAATCAATGTCTCCTTCAGCCTTAGACAATAGGGCTAGTAGTCAAAAAGTATCTAAGATATAATTCAATTCATTTATTTAGTTTTTGCCATGACCGATGAAAAAGTTTAACCTGGTCTGTGTTTCTGCGGATTAAATAAAATATAAAAAATTAATCAAATAAAACACAGACCAGGAGACTTTACCTGAAATGTTTTTGATGACAAAGCATATATCATTTCTGTAAATGCAAGTGAAACAGATTAGCTTATTTATCATGAAAATACAGTACTTACATAATTACTGTACATAACCGTACTTTATTGTATTGTACTTGTTGCATAATATTATAAAGCTCTAGAAATTACTTTTTTTAAAAATTTATTTCTTTGTCTTTACAGTGCAGGAATATCGTAATCAGAACATAGACAACAGATTTGTGGCAGTCAGATGTGAGGCAGTTCAGGTTTAATTAAAAACTAAACAAAACACACGCACACACACACACACACACACACACACACACACACACACACACACACACACACACACAAGCCCATAATACTACACTTGCCTGGAAATCAATTCCAGCTCCAGCAACATGACAATATCGCAACCTTGAACTCAAAAGCGTTTTAATTTCACTTTAACTTCTTTGATACTTTCACAGTGTAGGTGTTAATACAACACTTTAAATTAGCTGACAGCTACCGAGGAGTTTAAAAAAAATGGTAGTAAATTGGTGCATACTTAAAAAGGTGCAGTGACAGATTTTGCTAACATGATTCATCAATCCACTCTATTATGCTCGGACATTGTTTAAAAAAAACGTAGTGTCTGACAGGGGGAAAAGCAGATAGACCTCGTGATAACTAATGAAAATGTTTCCCCTCCTTTCCACCTATCTTGTATACTATTGATGTCTGACCCTGGAACGTTTTTCCACCATCCTATGAATCATTTAATGTCCATCTCCAGTAAAAATGTCAGATGTTCCGAGCTGAAATACATTCACAGAAACTATTAAAATTATTCTATTAGCATTAGATGTGCAGTGAAATAAAGGGATTTGTAATGGGAAAATGTTCAATGTGAGCTGATGTAGTCAAGCTATATTTTAGACCATGAATAGAGAGAGCAGCTACTAAAAGGTCAAATGTGAAAAAAAAAATAATAATAACAAAGAAATCCTAATTAACATTTTATCAAAAGAGAAAGGGTAAATCCTTACTCAATATGACATGCTACATGCTAGTTGCATGAGTTGGGTACAGCATGCACCTGTCTGAAAGTCTATAGAAAACAGAAAGATAGAAGATGGAACAGAAAATAGCAATCTAAATGAAACTATTACTTCTTTCATTCATGTTTATTTTTATGAAGGCTTGTAGGCATGGTGGCTTAGTGGTTAGTGTATGTTGATTTCCAAGTTGCCTGTAGTGTGTTCAGTATGTGTGTGCTTGTTCCCTGCTATGAGTTGGCACCCCATCAAAGGTATCCTTTACCTTGTGCCCTACGTTCCCTGCAAAGGTGGATACAGTACACAAATCCTGTTCTAGGGTAAAAGTAGAGATATCCTAGGTAAAATACAGGGTGCCCCAAAATTTTTTTTATGTACAGTGAAACCTCGGATCGCGAGTAACGCGGTTTACGAGTGTTCCGCAAGACGAGCAAAGATTTTTAATAAATTTTGACTTGGAAAACGAACAAG